>CM075859.1:28018557-28401840 GCA_037975125.1 Latrodectus hesperus
ATCCATCGGGCCACTGCTGTCAGCCGTCTTGGCCAGCAGCGACCAGACGCTATTTGGCCTCGTCTGCTCAGTCAATAAAGTGGTCGTCGTCATTGCTGTTGGGCTGGCAATACGGTCCACTGTTGGCCTTACGCTAGGTGGTCAGCAATCTCATATTGGTCGCATGTGACCCATGTAATTGCCAGCACATGCCCATATACGGTTAAAAATCGGCCCTTTGTCGTTTGGCCGACGATAGCCGTTTTTACCGATGTAGGGCCAGTTAATTTCTATAAAAATAGAATATATTTTTATCTGTTAATATTGTATATGTTGTTAAATTTAATATAGAAATATTGGAAATCCATCAAATAAATACTGAATATATTTTGGTTAATTTAAAAGACATAATTGTGTTATCAATGTAATTGTCAAATATCATTAAGTGCATTTCTAGTTCTTAATTATATAGAAATATTAAAAAAATGAATTACTAATTCATATTTTAGAGTTGACAATGTTATCTAAATTTTACAGTTTTTATTTAAATAATTGAAACAATTTTTATATTCTATGTTTTTAAAATAATTTTTTGTTATTATAGAATTTCATTATTTATAAATTTGTGTTTTTAAATATTCTTGTGTAAGCAACTGTCAATTTATTGCTAAAATTGAATTTTAAGGTATAAAAGAATTCCAGTTCTTTTATGATAATTTTATGGAATTATATTTTAAAGCAAACACACAAGATGTTGAGAAAAATGATAAAAAAGTATAAAGAATAATATTTTTTATTACACTTATAAAAATTAACGCAACAAAAACCATATATAAATGAATGGTCCAAGTATTAATGCAATCAACATATTTTTATTTATCATAATACTGAAAATAAAAAAGTATCTACTATTTTTATTTATATTTGAAAAACTTTTTGCAATTTTTTTTTTTTTGACATTCTTAATTTCCAAGTTTTTTCCTTTAATTTTGTAGTCTAACTTCCGAATTACTACACTGGAACACATTTCTCCCTTTGTGAAGATTTTCACTTTGTTGTAATACTCTCTGTAAAAAAGAAAAAAAAAAAAAAAAACAGAATTGTCAAATTGTGTGTGTGATTCAATTTAATTACAAAAATAGAAACACCAGGATGTTAATAATAGCCCAGGTAAGAAACAGAAAATCGAGTTGATATGTTTATATAAATCAGGTAAAATTTCATGTATAACACTAATTTTCACATATTTAGATATTATTCCACAACATTATCCATTTGAATAAAGAGAATCCAACAAAACTCAGAACTATTTTTAAACTTACATTTTATAATTAAATTTACAATCAAAGCACTTTATGAGTTAAAATAACCTAATATATAAAATAACCTATATATATATATATATATATATATATATATATATGTGTGTGTGTGTGTGTGTGTGTGTGTGTGTGTGTGTGTGTGTGTGTGTGTGTGTGTGTAACTCATAAAAGATGAATAATTCTAATAAAATTTATTTACAATGGCATCCTTTTACTTAATTTCAGTTTAATCTCCTTAAAAAAGGGGGAATGGTAACTATTGTAACGTTATGTCCACAATGAGCATGTTTGGGAACTAAACACTGGGTGTTTTGCGTAATGCTGAGCACCTAATCGGGACATGTGCTTCTCACCCCAGAGGCTCTTGGTCAGGAAAACAGGTAGGCACTGTAGGCCTAGGCCCATGTGGTCTGTTGTGCCACAGAATTTAGCTTATATCCACATATTGATATTTCAATATATATATATATATATATATATATATATATATATATATATATATATATATATATATATATATATATATATATATACAGACATACACATTACAATAAATAACACAAAAAAACAAATGAAAAATCAACATTTATTAATTTTGATAATTCCTTGATTAAAAATAGAGACAAATAATTGGGTTAAAGGAAAATAATTTCAATTGAATGACTTGATAGAAATTCTGAACATCTGACTTCAAAAATTTAATGTAATGTTTTAAGTAGAATCTTAGATTTTCAAGATTATATAATAAAAGAATGTAATTAATTTATGACATACACTTTGTATTTCATGCTTTAAAAAATCAAATTTTGAACTAATATCTTGTTTTCATGTTATCAATAGTTTATTTAGTTCTTAACAAGTAATTTAAATAATATTTCAACATAAAATATAAATATATCATTCTTGCATCATTCATAACAATTCTATCCTGATAAAAACAACAATAATAAATTCATACTTATCTTACATTTCTCTTGGCTCACAGACACATTATCGAATATTCCGCCACTTCACATTAATGGCTGACGCTGACAGAAGCAATTCATATCTGACGTCATACTGTCATGCGGTATACACAATAAATATTGAAAAATAGATTTCCTTCTGAAAAATAGTTTTTAAAGGGTTTAAAAAGTAAGAATTTATCTGAAAATTAATTAACATCCCAAAAAGCTGTTAATTGGAAAAATAATCTTTGTCGATAAAATAAAAAATAGCGCTAAAACTTATTGTCTTAATTTTCCTGCCCAACAGCTTCAGTGCCAACATGACCAGAATCTGTTGGCCCACTAATTACCATCCAGCACGGCCCGGTTTATTTTGGCCAGCACTCATCCGTGGCTGTAATGGCTGAAGCTGGGCCATCAAACAAACATGAGTGACTTGCCATGGCCAACAGAAAACCGGCTTGAACAGCAGCTGGCCGGATTTTTGCCGCAGTTTTTGTTTGCTGGGTATATACAAAGTGAAATAAAAAATGAATATAAAAGGTATTATTTATATTCCGGCACTTGACAACCGAAGATAAATCCAAAATTAAAATGTTTAAAATTCGATTTGTGTGTATTCGTTTCGCGCATGCGGATTGTCAAGACATCGCTACATTTGGCATCACATTTGAGAATTAATTTGGTGAGGGGAAAAAATCACCAAATTTTACATCATTTAGCGAATTTTTGCGCTTGGTGAGCTGTGACCGATTTTCTGCTTAGTCTCAGTTTTCCGTTTTTCAGTTTAAACCGTTACTCAGTTTAGCCTAAAATACTTATTGGACAAATACGAATACTTCGTTGAATTGCAATTTTCCCTATTTACAGCTTTTCCCTCTTAATCCTACGTTCGGGATCCATTGGAAATTTGAACATTTTTTCTTGCAAGAATAAATTTGTTCAGCTCACATATTGCAGCCAACGGCTGTACAGCAACTACTACCTTTGCATATGACAGGCAGCAAACCTGGTCACCGTCACCCGGACACGATGACTACCAGCTGCCACAAGTCATCCAGGAAATGACGTCACGTATGTATGAAAAATAGAGGCGGAGCTTTACACCAAACGGAGTATTCAGTATGTTTAATTTTTTTCTTCCACAACCGAGTGACAAGTGTATATTTATTTGATTCACCTGTTTGCATAAGAACATGGAATTCATATTTCCTGTAGAAATCGAAGAATTTATAATTGAATATTGAAAAACAAGTTAATTTTAATTTGTCAATATATTTTAGAATTTTATTTTTTGTTATATAATCTATATTTATTTATTAGATTATATATTTTCCAATAGGTAATAGGTACTTGTGAGACTTACGTGATGATAATTATTTTAATAAAAATAAGTAATCAACTACTAAAGACCTCAGTTGAATAATTAGTAATAATTCCAAAAGACAATTCTCTGGTAAAATTTCACAGGATTTTTAAAAACTGCTTTCATTTTATTTAAATCTTCCTCATTGAAATTTGCTTTTTATAATTTGAAAAATATTTTGAATATTTTTAGTTTTTAATAAAAATTAACTGAATATAGTATTTTTATTTTAAACTGCAATTAAAACACTGCAGAAACTATAATTTGAATACTATTGTTATATTAATTATTACTTTAATGAATGCATTAAATACATAAACTTTAATATGATAAATAAATTTATTTGTATTGTTTGTATTTTTTATTTAAATATTATCAAACAGACTAAGAAATGTAAAGTAATTATTTATTAAATTAGAATTTTTAATATAACAAAAATAAATAAGTATTCTTTGAAAAAAATTATAAATTGATTTCAGAATTTATAGTTTAAAGATTCATTTCAAAGAAATATTGTTAACTTTAAATAAGTTGCATGGGCATTTAAAATGAGCCTTATGTTATTTAAATTTCATTCTCCCTATTTTTTCCTCTTCCACACATACTTCAGCAATAATATTTGTTGCTGATTTTAAAAACAAAGTATTACATGCAATATTTCTTGGCGCTTTGGGCATGATTATTTTTTTCGAATATATGAAAATATTAACAAATACGCAATACAATAATAATGAAAGTCAAACTATAAATAAACTTTCATTGGTCAATATTTGTATTAACGTCATAGGAGATTTGAACATATAAAGTGCAACGCTAATCATTTTTTTTAAGCCTTTCACCAGTGAATGTCCTTTTTAATATCTAGAAAGTGACAAAAATATTCTCTGCTACCTATTTTAGAAATTTTAAAATCCTAAGCTTATGATTATTACATTTAAAATAGCACCTTATAAAAAGTACTTATTTAAAAGCCTTTTACTTATTAAAAATTGTTTTGAAATCAAAATGTTTTATATCAGGAAATGGCAATAGCAATATATTCAGTCTTTTCGCGTCACTGTGGCATTAGCAATGGTAATGGAGAATGGCTGACTGAAATTTTCTCTTGAAATTAGGTTAAATTGTTCCTTATGTTATATATGTTGAAAATTGGGTAAACTTTAATTTTAATGAATGCATCGATCGATTTAGTATATTTTATCACATTTTGAATTTTTAACTTTTAAAACTAAATTTGTTAAGCGTAGTTATCAGAATGCGTTATCATTTTAATAGCAAAGATGATGAAGCTCATTCTAGTTCATCTGCATTCACGATTTGGAGCACTGGAAATTTGCAGGCTCCAAATATCTTAAAGACAATTCAAAATCCAATTGGTAAGCATGAAATAATTTTATTTTTTAAAATCTTTTAGCAACTTGACGTAACGGTTGTTGAGTGACAACAACCAATAAAATATTTACTTCTAGTTTAATTTTTTCGGGAAAATATCCCTCGAAGTGTTAAGTATAGCCACTTTGCTAATTAAAAATATGCACAATTATTCAAAATATATAAATGATTTTACTTTTATAAATCCGTGTAGATAAGGAAATATTTTGTTATCAGAAGATGATGCCATTCAAAGTCGAATTTCTTCAGAATCTTATTTTCATAAAAATTCTATTTATGAAAAGTTATTTTAATAATACACACAATTCTATATTTATTTACTAATGTATTCTTTTCTGGGACTTTTATGTTATTTTGTACCCTTTAAATTTTAACTGTGTTTACTTTGACTTATTCGCATTCTTTATAGTATTGTATTTATATTCAGATAATGAATATTTGATTTCGCCCCTTGTATATTTTTAAAGGTAAATTACAATATTTATTAAGATCTCAATAATGGTAATCAATTTACAGGATTATATGTATTTAATTTCAAAAAGCAAAATTAAAATTTACAAATCTAGCATTGAAAGTTTACTTTAATAAATGTAATGTTGATTTTCGAAGGGTTGAAAACCTCAATTTTACAGTTTCACATTTTATGTAAAGGAAATCTGAAAATTCTGTTTTAATAATGAAATGTCTAACTGTATTATTATACTAAGTTATTAGTTATACTAAGTTATATGTAATTTAAGTTCAGATTCTCTCTTTGACTAATTTTATGGCTTATACTTCCAACAATTAAGATAAAAAACGACACTCTAAATAATAAAAACTTTTAAATAATACTATTTAAAATTTTTTAATAAGATAAGCATTATTTAATTAAACATGTTTATTGAATTCTTATTATTTTTTTAGGTACTGAAGCAACCTGTTTTACTGAGGAATTGTCAAGTTTGTATTCTCTTGATGTTTCTCCTTCACAAAAAAGAAAAATTCTTGATTGTGAAAAGGGGGATTTTGAAGAAAGGTTTCGTAAAATACAAAGAAAGAAACAATTGCGGAAAGTAGCTGCCAGAGCAAATTTGGTTGTTGATGATGATGATGAGTCTGATGAAGAAGATGAGATTTATGAACAAATGGATTGGATTGAAAAAGAAAATGAAGCTATGAATATGCAATCTTGGGAAAGTAGTGATGAAGATGAGGAAAATGAAGATGATGAATCATTTGAAGATATACGACCAAATGCATCTGTTTTATTTATTTCTCGATCTAAATGGAAAGAAGAAAGACGTAGGTTATTAAGGATTTCTATGGCTAAAATACGTAGGGTTGAAGATCCAGAAGCATATCTACGGCGTTCCGTCCTTATAAATAATACAGTAAAGAGACTTCAAAAAGATGTATCGATGAATTTGACCTGCCATTCAATAGCTTCAACTTCATTCATTCAAGGTAATGTGTATCAAAATGAAAGTGCTAATAATTGGGATTTGGAGAGTACTAATGCAAGTGTAATTTGTAAGCAGAATCATTCTGAGGCATCTGTATATGGGGTTGAATATGCTGCATCTGTTTTAAATAGTGATCCTGTTGTTCATTTTGGTGATCCGTCTGTTCATTCTGATTTATCATGTAATCCTATGCATCTCCATCTAGCATTTGCTTCAACTTTTTCCACTGATAAGGTTTTTGATACACCTCAATCAGAAATTATACATAGTTCAATGTTTAACAAAACTCCACTGGAAGAACAAAGACTTAATGAAGCTCCTATAGCACCTGTAATTTTAAAACAACCATCTCCTTTGCATCTATTTTCTTCACAGCCATGTGGTTTGCAATATAGAAATCTTGTCCAGGATGAAGATTGTGGTGATGAATTTTGTGAATCTTCTAATACATCGTCCATTCTTGATTCTGTTGTTTATCACAGTTTAGTTGCTTCTCTCGAAACATAACCATTTATTTTTATCCTCATAATTAAGTTTTCAATGTTACTTGATTTATTATAATTTGGCAAGGGGAAAGTTTTTATAAATTTCTCAGTACCATTACAGTGCAGTGTGAGTCACCTGTGATAAAGAAGATTGGTGACTTCCAACATCAATAATTATTTATATTATATGAACAAAGATTTTTCAATCTGCATCCTGCAATTGAAGAGCTTGGTAATGATATCTGTTCTTATGAAACATCTCCACTATTATGAATTTGATGTTAATTAATAAGGCAGCAATAACAATCTTTGATTAATATATATTGAACAAGAAACTGCCTTTAACTTGTAAAGTATTTCTGTGAGAACATAAACTCGCCTTTTTCTTAAAAGTACAATGTATATAAGAGATAAACTATTTTGTGAGAGTATAATTAAGCGATTGGCATTCTAATAACAACAAAAAAAATTTAGGAAAGTGAATATTTTCTTTGTTAAGTGATATGTTATATTTTTACTTTTTATATATATGTTAATACATAATCCATGTTTCATTAGGTGAATGTGTATTTGCACATTCTGTTTTGATATGTTGATCTTTCCAAACATTCAACACAAACCCATGGATCTATTTTAAGTTATATATTTTTACTGATAAATATTTTATGTTTTGAATTCTGTATTTTTGGAACAATTTGTTTTGTAATATATTTTCTACTTCATTCAGAAGTAATTATTAAGTAAAACTTGATAAGTTATAATATCTCAATTTGTGATATTAGATGTTTTAGCTGTCATATTATTTAAAATTTTTTAAATTATTATACAACTAATGCATGAAATAAAAGTACTCATTTTTAATAATTTGAATGAAATATATATTTTAAGTATTTTATTGTATCAAAAGCTTATAATATATTTGTTTTTAACTAAAATTTGTTTGTTATGCTTTAGTCATTAAATTTTGTCAAGTTGAACATAAAGCTGTATGTTTTAATACTTGAAAAATATGAATAATAATGCTGTTATTTTATGGCATTTCAAGTTGCTTAATTTTATAATACTTGAAGCTTATTTTAATATATTTTTTGTCACTCTCGAGTGTAAATTTAAAGAAGTTTAATGTGTCAGCAAGTATTTTGTAACCCAATTTAAATAATTTTAATTTGTAAAATTTTGTATATTGTTAAAAATACAAAGGTAATCTAAACTTTAAAAAAAGGTTAACTAAATTAAAACGAAGAGAAAATTTATATTTATTAAAACTTGTTTAAGTAGTTAGGAAGAATGTGTGTAGCTATGTTTTCCCACAAATTTTTTTGTTTTTTATTATTTTTAAATCTTTTTTTATTTTAAATTTTTTTGTATTCACTGTAAAAATATTATATATAAAACTATAGATAGGGCTTGTGAAATATAGCTCACCTTGACAAACTAAAAGTATTTACCTGACTACTTAAAATAAAGCAGTTATGATAAATTTTTATTAAATCCAGTTAAAAAGGAGAAGAAATCCTACATATTTTGATATTTGACATTCACAAGATCAGAGGTTATTTGATGGGGTGAATTGCTAAGGAAATTTTCTGATATGAAATACACAAGGCTGATGTCTAAAAGTGACTTAACTATTAAATGATATGATTTGGGTAAAAAAATTAATACACCAAATAAAACAGATCATTTTGAATAATTTTTTTTTTTTTTGCTTTATAAAAAGATGTTGGTCATATTTACTCGGAGTTTGTTTTTCTTTAAAATATCATAAGGAATATTCTGTATAATATAAAAATTCTAATTTTATATTCTATGTCATTAAAAATAGAAAAATCAAGTGAGAAATGTATAAGTGCATTGAAATTTGATCGAAATCCATAGATGTTTCGTGGGGTATTCTTTTTTTTTAAACAAAAGTTTATATGAGTAAATATAAAAATTTTTTGTGAAGTGCCATTATGTTGTAAAAATTTCTCATTCTTCTATGATACCGCAAAAAATTCTTTCATCTGTTATAAAATTTTCTTGATCAAATCTTTACTAAAAGTTACCTTATAAGTTTCTATATTCAATGTTATTTATTTTTGTAAGTACTTTGGTAGTGAATTAAATGCAAATTAATTTTCTTATCAATCCATACAAGTATAATACACTCCTTTCTAAAAAAAAAAGCAACTTTAGTCAAGTGCAGTTTATAAAGTGAATGTTATTTGCAAAATATTTTTCAACTATATCAACATTTGTGCATTTCAAATATATATGCATCACTTGTGAAGGTGAATGGTTTTTCTATGGCTCTGAAAAAATTTCTTCTTCATTGGCCTGACAGCCCAGGGTGGGCCTTTGCCTTCCTCAGAAGTGCATACCAGGACCCCCTATTTTTGGATAAGGTCATCCAGTTTGTCATTTTAGTGTTTTTAGGTCGTTTTCAAGGCAGTCATGCTATCAGAGTTTCGATCATCCTCTTCTTCTGGTGCCAATGAGGC
This sequence comes from Latrodectus hesperus, assembly GCA_037975125.1. Taxonomy (NCBI): domain Eukaryota; kingdom Metazoa; phylum Arthropoda; class Arachnida; order Araneae; family Theridiidae; genus Latrodectus; species Latrodectus hesperus. The sequence goes on from CM075859.1 coordinate 28,027,977, forward strand.
GAGCGAAGAAATTTTTTTCGTCACCCGATTGTCGTTCATCCGGCTCAAATATCCTGTCCATTTTAATCTCTGTATTGAGATAAATTTAACAATATCTGGTTCTTTATATAGTTTATAGAGCTCCTGAAAAAAATTTACTGACAGTAAATTATTCTTCTTAAGATGCACAAGGGCTGCTCTGAAAATGACAAAATTTTATCTAGTTTGCTGTTCATTTTAAAGTATCTACTAACAAAAAATGGTTCTTAATATTTTTAAAGTGTCCTTTTTTATCTTAAGCTTCCTGCTCTTTTATTTATTTTATAAAAAAAAGTCTAGATTTATTCTTGCTGTAATAAAGTAACTATTTTTAAATTGCAAGTAAAATGTTAATGTGTTTTCTGTTGTAAATTAGTGCTTTTCTATTTTTTGGAGTGGTTGTATGCAAATTGAAAACTACTTTGGTTTAAGTTTCAATTTTTTGAATAATCAAACATCAATACAATACATGAATATTATTTTTATTTATTTTAAAAATATAGTTACAAAAAGCTGAGATTAGATCTTTGTTTTCTGTGACTGTTATCTATTATATATACTTTCAAATAAAATATTTTAAAAATTTATAATTTCCTAAAGAAAAAATTAATGTTTTGTTTTAATAAATAGTAATTGGTGCACAAAACCCAATTTGACATAAAACCTTGTTATGTTTTAACAATAGTAATACTCTGAAAAACTTTAGCATAAGTATATTTGATAATTATAATAAAAAATGCTGGAAGCATAGTTTAACTACATTAAGAGTGTTTTTATATTTCCTTTATAAAACAAGCAGAAACTTGCAAAATTATTTGGTACCTAGTAGTTTTCAATACAATTATTACCCAATGTTGTATCAGGTTCATATTTTCTTCGCATTTTCATTAAAAATGTATAAAACTAGAATGCCCTGAAAATAACCTTGATTACTTAATATTTCATAACATGTAATAAGTTATTAAGCTTTATTTTTGGCTCTGCAAATATAGGATTGATTGCAAATAGTCAATTTTACTTGTTTCTCAGAATATTAAAAGGTAAAAATTATACTGCTGTTTTAAAATTTTAAGTACATTGTATTGAATTGGATATAAATTAGCATTATGAATGTTATGCAAATGCTACAAAAATTTGTGTAAAAATATAGCTGATAATTAAAGTACTTTAAACTTATTTCTTATTTGCTTATTTTTTTTAACTATTTTTATTTATTTCTATATTTATTTATTTTATAAACAAAATTTTATATAAAACAATATAATAGCTATTTGATTTTTTCCAACAATGATTTAAAAGATGCACTGTCTGCAAAATAATTTTGTAAACCATGTAAATGTTTGTGGATGAGATGATAAATCCAAAAAATGACATTATTTGGTAACCTTATGTATTATATGGAAGTTATAAAAGTAAATTATTTTTTTAATGCAGGAAGTGATAGATCACACAATAAAAACATTACTGTGATTAAAACTAAATTTAATAAAAATGGTTGTATATCAAAGCTGAAAGTTATTTTTAAGTATGGAAATTTAGATAAATTTTATTTAAGTACTATAGAAACTTAAATAGTTTTCTTCAACTAAAAATTATTTTTAAATAAATTTTGTTTGAATCTGATTTTTAAAAATTTTATTGGTAATATCTAAGCAAAGTTGATTCTCTTACATATGTGTATAAATATTAGTATTAAAAAAGACAAGTAAAATAATTTTTTACAATTTGCTTTTTCGATGATAGAATAAAGATTAATTGCATTATTTAAAAATAATTACGGTATTAAGTTAAGATTTGAGATGTGTCGCTCTTTACAGTATGATTCTAAATTAGTCATGATTATTTTAGCATGCACACACACATATTTAACTGCAAATTATTTATTTTATGCAATTCAAAGTAAATTATATTAATATCAATTACAATTTTGTGTAGGTCATTATTATATAACATTCTTTTTAGAATTTAGTTATTTTGTATGAAAAGGAAAAGTTAGGTTAAACAAAAATTTTCTGTTAGCATTCATAATGTAAATTTTGGAGACATTAAGCCCATATTACTTTTAAAATGAGTGATTTTATTTTGATATTTATAATTCATAATAGTTTCTTTTTTCCCATTTCAATTTTATACCTTTGTGTTGCATAGATATTTTGCTTCTTTAAAAAAATGGCATTCATAGTATTTTTATTTAATCTTTATTTTTGAAAAATTAATTTATTTTATAGTTTTTATGTAGAATTTTCTTTTATTTCATAATAATAATAATTTATGTCCATAAATTATGCTTGTTATAGTTTCATTACTAAAAAAATTCTGTTGAGAAAAAATGGTAAAATAGTCTTGAATAATAAAAACTATAGTATATATAATTTGTTTTTAGTTTCTTTGTGCTTGTATTTATCAGTAATAACAGGCTATGGGTACATAGTCTTCTAATATCTGTCCATTAAACATTGTTATATTATATGGGGATTTGCTTGAAAATTATCTTCAATATTAAGTTTTTGTCGATTTTAATTATTTAACAAATTACTGGATTCCAAAATTGAAACATTGAAGGATCTGATAAAAATATGAAAAATAAAATATACTCATATATTAGAAAAATAATTTCTCTATTGAAAGACATATTTAAATATCTTTAAATTACATACAACTTTTATTGCCATGCAATTATATTTTTTGATTTAATGATGAGTAAATTTCATTGCCTTTTTTTCTAATGTTCATTTAATATTTAATGGTGGTATATATATATATGTAAAAGGAAGATTTAATTGATCTTGGTTATTACATAGAAACATCCAATTTTCTAGTTATCTAGATTATCGTATACTTGTATCTGCTGTACTGATTTAAAAATTTTGCTTATTTGGTCACAAATACAAAGCTATTATCGCGATATCATTGTGTAGAAAAATTTTAAAAACACTTAATTACCATTTACATAGATCCAGAAATAATGTATTGTGCTTTGATTATAGGGATCTTAGTTATTACCAACATGTACATACATGATATCCAATATAAGTTTACTACATGGTGAAGAAATTTTTATTTTATCAACTTTATTTAATAAAGGTTTTTAATTATAAATATGAGCAGTTATTGTAAATGTAACAGCTGAAATTTGCTAAAAGTACTAGAGTAAACTGGCATTAAATATGAATAAATTGTTGGTAATAAGAATAAATGATGTAACTAATAAGAACAAGTTTTATTCATGCATGTGAAGGAAACACATTAAATAATTTAGTCATTTACAAGTTGCTGCAAATAAAACTACAAACAATTTATAATATAAATTTCATAAAATTAATTACAAATGAGACTAGATGTAATTTCTTTCAAAAGGTGCCTTTTTCAGAGGTGCAAGCACTTATTCAAATTTTATAAATGGCCTGCAAGTCTTTAATATATCCTGTTCCCTCTGAAGTAATTGGCTTAGAGGCCTCTGAAGTACTTGTGTGGATTAGTGTACAAGCCCTATACTTATAAGTGGGCCATACAGGAATTCATGGAATTGAAATCTGATGACTAGGGTGGCTATTTTCGCGATATGACCAGAAAATGCTCCTTGCACTATTCTTCGATCTTGGCTGTATGAGCTGGTATTGAGTTTCATTGAAACATCCAGTTTATGAAGTGCCTTTTTCCCCACTGACGTGCAGCAAATTCTAGAATGTCTTGCTTTTATTATTTTCAATTTATTTTTAATGCTCTTGTCTACCAAAAATAAAAAAGCAGGTGTTTTGCTACTTGTGCAAATTTTAAGCCATTGTGTGAACAACTTTCGATCTTAATAAAGTTCTGTTGCTGTAGTGTTTGGAGCATCTATTGTAATAGGAGTTATGAGCTTGTAGGATAGAAAAGCTAATCAGTGAAAAAGAATCTTTCTTAGCCCTAATGTAGGGTGCTTCTCAAAAGTTTTTGCCATTTTATTATCTACACATTTTCTTTTTCAATGAAAATCTGAACATATTGAGATTTGTATAAGGCTAAAGTTCTGTTTTTTCCATTTGCCACACAGGTTGGTCTTATAATTAGCTATCTTATATAAAGCCTTTGATAGTGTTGAATTTGAGTTAAGAGGGCCTTAAGACTATTAGAATTGTTTTTGTTCACATCCTGGATGTCAACCATCATTGCCAAGCTCTTTGAAACTGCAAATTTCACCAGACATTGTCTTCTGAGTAGAATTAACCGAACAAACTATTTCAAATTGCCTTTTTTCTGAAACATTGGTAAAATAGAAAATCTTTTGGATATTATAAAAAAACATTTACTTTACAATACAAGATTTATTAGTTACAAGTTAAGTGTAATACATTACATGAGAATATTTTATGATTAAAGTAGTTGACAAAAAGATAAATGCACATTGAACATTTAGTTCTATTCTGTGATGCAATAAATGAGTTTAATGTATTTTTTTCTTTGCCCCTTATTTAAAACTTTTTCTTTTTTTAATTTAATTGTGCTAACTATTGTTTCATTGCTTAAAAATACTTATACTAAAGATAAAAACTGTTTCATCAATATTATTAAGTGTTGAACTTTTAGGGAACCATAGTTCTATTCTCACTAGTGACTTAAAATTCTTAAGATAGTGACCATAATTTATTTTATTCATAATGCTTTTTCTGTTTTTCCAAATATTTTAATTTGTCTATTAACTCAATAATTTATCTAAAATTATTGACTAATTCTTTATATATATTTGCTTTCTGAAAAAAATTCTTGATAGACAAATAATTTTTTTAATTCAACTAATAGGTTTATATTTTGTAATGGCTTATTTCAATTAGATTAATATATGATTTTTACACTTAATCTCTTATGTGATACTTAATGCGATATACAGTTAATTTTTATTTAAATTATTTTACTATGTATTATTCTGTCTTTATTCTTCACTTATTTTAAGTATCTAATGTATATACGATATAGGGTTGCCAAGGAAATCTGGTACATTGTTTAATTAAAGCTAATAATAAATATTATGTTATTTTATATTAAAAATTTATATTAAGGTCTTATTTTTACTTACAACATTTATATTTTGAAATGTATAATGCATGTGTAATATAGTTTGGTTTTATGTTCAAATAGATTTTAAATAAAGAGATTAATAACTTTGTGAATAGTTTTTTATAGATTTATTTTGTCATTAGTGGCAGGAAATACATTATTTCTGTCTTAACACAATGAATTTTTGTTGTAAATCACAGTTTACAAGCTTAATTTCCTATTAATCTTTCACTAATTTTCACTTTAGTTTACTCTTTTAGATTAAATATATTATTTATGGTAATGTGCCTCAATTTTCTAATTTGAATTGCATGCCAAATGTAACCTTTTTGAATAAATTTATCAGGAAACTCACACACACAGAATTATGTAACATATGATTATCAGGTCACTAACACTGTTATTAAAAAGCTGTACTATTCCTTTTATTAATGTAATATAAAAATGTTACCTTGTATATAGAACAAAAATTTGTTTTTCATGTTTTGATTGAGAGTGTGGTTGTTACTTTAAAAATGTAAGTAAGGCATTAGATTTGTGTGTCCTGCAATTAATTTAATTATATATGTACTTCCAGAATTATATATGCTCGCTTCAACAGTTCGTGGGCCGTGCTGGCAGCCGAATGGTTAGCGCTCTTGCCTTCGGTTCAACAGTTCGTGGGTTCGAATCCCACCTTGGGCATGGATGTTTGTAGTGGTTCGGAATCCACTTTAAGCCGTGGGTCCCGGTCTAATTAGCCCTCGCGCGCAAAAAATGACCGTTGAGCGACAAACAAACCAATCAACAGTTCGTGGGCTCGAGACCCACCTTGGGTTTGGATGTTTGTAGTTTTTCAGAATCCACTTTAAACCGTAGGAATCGGTTTAATCACCCTTCGTGTGCAAAAAATGGCCGTTGGGTGACAAACAAATCAAACTACAATTAGATGACAGTGCTTAATAGTATGAAACTCTTGCAATTCCTATCTTAAAAGATAGGAATTGCAACATTTTTGTTTGATCTGTGAAATTAACAAACATTAATTTTGAAAACAAATGAACATATCAGAAAAGGACTGGATAAGAGATTGGTTCACTAAGAAAATATATATTTTTAAAGGTATTACAGCACCATCTTATACATTTGCTAAAGCCATTTATATATATATATATATATAAAGTCAATTTTAATTTTAAAAAATATATTGAAATATATATATATGGTTTCAATTAAAATTTTATATACCTAAATTAAAAATAAGAGTTAAGCAGTAGTACCTTGTAAACTGGTATATAACAACTCTAATAAGTTATACTCTGAAACATGCTCTTCCGTTTGTATGTTAACCCATAATTGCGTCTAAGACCAGGGAACTGTCCGATGCGTAAAATCCCCCTAGCGTGCGATAAAGTGCGCCAAATGGGCTTAACGGTTCGGAATGCGTTTGCACGATGGAATTTTCGTCTTATGAAGTAAGGTATAAAACGAAAGTATGACATGCACGAAATTCGTTATTGGTCTTCGAATTTTTTTAGTTATATTACTTCGTAATTTTAAAAGATATATTGTTTATAATTTTTAAAATATTGTTTCGAATTTTTGTAAGGTATATCGCTTGAATTTTTTTAAAGTTGTGTTAGAGTAAGCGTTATTGCATTTTGTTAGATTGTGCCGTACTGAAATTTTTTAAGGTGGGCGTTACTGCTCGGATAGCTAAAAATTCGAGTTTTAATATTAAAAAGAATGCAATTTGTTTACGTTAGCGATTTAGCTTTATTGCCCCGTTGTCACTGTAGCACTATACTGAAGGTTTTTTTTTTTTTTTTTTTTAAAGTAGGCGCCAATGCAATTTTAATAAACTATGCAATTTGTTAACGTTGGAGATTTAGCTTAGTTGCGCGTATGTATTTTGTAGACTTCGTGATATTTAGATATTTGTTTTTTATTATGTAATCTTTGGGTAATTAGTTTCTAGTTATAAGCATTTTAATTCTTCTATAGTAATTAATTAAAATGAAATATTTGGAATTTAAAATAGCGCGTGATTGAAAATTGAAGTTCGAATGTGATCGGTACTTGGTATCCGGATATTTAGCGTAATGATGTAATCTAGGTTGACGAGGTAGATGTGCAGCGATTGGAGCGAAAATTGGAAATCGCGCCTAACCTGTACAGATCCCTGGTCTTTTACCCATAATTGAAGGTTCATTCCTCTTATTTTTCTTAACCTAAAAATGATGGTGAACATAAAATCGTAAATCATTTTTTCAGATACATAATGCTATAGGTAAACTTATGATTTATGGCAATATATATTGATTTATATAGAATATTTATAAATAGCTTCAATATTTATATGTACTTTACGGTGTGTAATTGTCCTTGTGCACGTAAAACTTCTATATTTTAATCGTGCATAAAATTTCATTACTTAACTGATTATTTGTGGTGTACATCTTCCAACCACTTTCCTTCTTAATCCGTTAAATGAATTTTTAAATGCCTTTTTCTTGATTAAGTAATAAGATCAAACCCATATAATGCTTACAGTTCCAATTACCCCAGCAGGCTAATGCTAACAATGTGGCACTGGAGGGCCGTGGTAGCCTAGTGGTTAGGCTATTCGGAAGGGCGGGGTTCGATTCCCAATGCCGCCAAAGACCAACCGAGTACATGCGATATATGTGCTCGTTAAATCTGGAATCGAAGTCCTGTGGTCGGTCGTTGCGCAGTTACCATGGGTGCAATGGTCTGGAGAAAATTTCCTCCCCCTTCAGATTCATGTCAAAATTGAAGGAGTGGATCCTCTGGTGGCCCCATCTATTGGAGGATATAAAAAAAAAGCAAAGACGTACTTTTACCTTCGTGGTGCTATGATTACAACGAAAGACGCAACTTATTGACTTAAATTCACATTGCCAAGACATAGCGAGCTGGGCTTGTCCAAGTGTCAAAAGTAACAACATGTGGCACTGGAGATTTATAATTGTGTTTTGAAATGTTGCAATGCAAATGTACATATGTGGATATTCAAACAAACAAAAGTGCATTAATAAAGAAAGGTTACGCCTTTTCACAAATTGATTCCAGGCATTAATTATATTCTTTCATAAAAGCAGTACGTTTTCGATTTATGAGATTTATGATTAAAATGTATGCCACAGCCCAGAAGTACGGTATGATTTATAGAACAGATTAATTTTTCGTTTCCAGACATTTATGTTTACACACATTGTTTATAAAATGTATCAGCAGATAAACAATTGTTCAATAAGGAGTTAAAATTCCACAAAAATTTTATCTGAATAACTTCAAAAGTATAAATACATTATACCGCGCTTCGGGGTTCGTGTTCGCGTTGAGAATCGATAAAACAATTTCTTAAAAATCACAAGACTTATTCGTAGCAAATTCAACTAAATACACGAGATTCCAGCAGTCGAATTTACAATTACACTGCTCCAATACAGCTAATACAATAGGAATTCGGTAGTAGACCGAATCAACAGCTGAAAACATAAAAAACCACATTAATTTTAGTTGCAAAATGCATAAAAAAGAAACGCTTGCACCATAGTAGTTTATTTACTATGGTAAAAATCGGAGACAGATTAATGGAAATGTGGTACATTCTCTTGTTTAACATAATATTGTTAACTTATATACACAATAATATTGGATAATGTAGAAAACTATGCAGATTTTTTCTAATACACTTCTAACCACCCAAATTGCAACACCAAGAAAGACAATTGATATCGCAACAAAATTCATTTTGTAGATAACATGTGTTGACCAAGTATCAAATGATTAAATTTATAGACTTCTGTGAAGTGTGGTTTCTTCCAAAATCAATAGCCAGAGTAGCCGCCATTGTTGGAGATCATCACTGCCACACGCCTCGGCATTGATTCAAAGAGATTTTGGAAGTGTTCTTGGAGTACAACAGACCAAGCAGCTTGTGTACGTTGCCAAAGTTGATCTGGTGTGGCATTTGGGGATATAATCTGGGTCAATCGTTGAGCAATCATGGACCACATGTTTATTATCGGCGAAAGATCCGGAGAAGAAAGCGGCCAGGGAAGCATTTCAATCTAGTAGATTGACTAAGAAACCTTGGACAATGAGTGCCACGTGTGGTCGCACATTATCCTGTTGAAGTATGGCTGTGGGCAAGCCCCGAAGGTAAGGAAGGACAAATAGCTCCAACACCTCGAAGATCTAGCGCTGGCTATTTAAAGTACCGGCAATGCGTACTAGAGAAGTGCGAGAGTGATATCCAATACCGCCCCATACCATAATACCCGGTGCAGGACCAGTGTGGTGGTGCATAACGCAGCTGTTCGGCATCCTCTCTCCACGGTATCTTCAGACTCGAACGCGATCATCGTGGTGTTACAGACAGAAGCGTGACTCGTCAGTAAAGACAATTTCATTTCATTCTGCCACCGGCAGTCCGTAAATTCCTAGATAATCGTGCAAGACAAGCTGAGCGTCTCGCGAGAATCACATCAGACCAAATGACATCACTGATGTCTTTGTTACTTCAGAAAATGGGTGGAGCGCGAGACGATTCTGGATTTTGAGCAGGTTCGAAATATCTGGCAACGTTCCGTGTGAGAGTGCTCTAATTTCATTCTCTCTCTTTTATAAAAGGTAACTTTTTGATGTGTTCAAAAAAATATAACCCAACTAATAATACTTCATTTACGCTAGTAGCAACAGTGATGAATTATCTCTTTTTAATGTAACTTATATTTTCAAAGTATAAAATAAATATGTTGATTCAATTACGCAACGTAAAAATGATAAAATTAAATTATTAAGTTACTAAATAGATATAATTTTGTGATATCTTAATTAAAAAGATTTTGATATCTAATTTGGGCCATTGTGAAAACATACTTCATTTAAAATGATAAAAGATTTAATAAATATTTAAATATCTAATTTGATTTATAGAATAAGCTAAATTATAAAATATAATGTTACAAAATGTTTAATATTCAGCATTGAATGTTCTTGAATGACATTAAGACTGACTAGCACATCATAATTAAAATAAAATTTTTACATTTTCTTTCAGTGTCTACATGCATTACGACTAATAACAGAAATAAATTGTTTTGCAATTCATATTTTCTTCGATAAAGAAATATGATGTTTATCAATTTATTGTTATTATTCCTAATTCTCTGTAAATTTTTTTTCGTTTTTGTTTAGCATTAAAATGATCAAAAAATAAAATTAATTAAAATGATCAAAAATAGAAAATAAATCATTTTAGCTACTAAATTTATTTTCAGTTGATATTTAAAGCAATTTTTGAAAATTTTTATTAGAAAAAATAAAATGATATTGATTTACATCAACTAACGCTTTTTATTTTCTAACTATTCACAATAATATTTTAAGAAATTCATTATGAGCAAGAAGTATTTATTTACTCAAATGAAATCTGACATAATTAAAGTGCATGTGTGAAATATAATATTAATATAAATGTACTTATTTAATAAATTAGAGAGTACAGCATATTGTCATGCATGTACATTGCCATGTTAGCTAGAGGTTACGAAACTTAATATAATGTGTATATAGTAAAAAATCAAGAAGAAATTTTAGAAATTAGTTTAGTCCTTTTTTAATTAATTCGTCGTTTCTTATATTTAAATAATTTGTTGCAAGATATTCCTAACAACGAATTTCGGATAGTTTTTTGCTTTTGTATCTCCCTGTGTTGGATTACTGGCTTGCTCGATGCCTCAAAAGAATCCCTCACTCCTTTTTACTGATTGATTTTGCATTGCATTGCTATGAAATTCTTCCAATACCTGGTTAGAAGAATTTTTTTTAAATTCAATAGATAACAAATATTTATTAGAGATTTTACCCTTGCATGGATTAATGCAAATTATTTTGTCCTCTTTGATGATGTGTCAGAAATTAATGTTGTGAACTTATGCTTATAAAATTGAAAACAAACGTAGAAAGAAATCGGGAAATGAGATGATCAATTGGAAGACTTCTACTTCTGAAATCATTGAAATTTCTTTCACTGGAGTCCGCAAATAATTCTTCATTAAGGCTATTGAAACTCTTTTTGCAACCCAGCCATAAGCAACATTGTAATCTGAGATCGGCTCTCATCAGAAGCCCAAAAGCAAAGCAAAGCTGACTGTAGATCACATAAACGTGACACTTTTCAGTGCAGAAATTTAACTAAGGGAGAAAAATAGTTTCTTGTCTGAACTTCTTTGATCCAAGCATAGATTATTGTGTTCAAAAGATCAATGAACATTTAATATTCGTGGAAATCAATGTTCTTCTACTGGTTTCAAAAGAAGGAAGCTAGTTTAGATATCAGCTTTGTAATTTGTGATTAAAAAATTTAGAGCGTTCTTTGATGTGATCCCATCCATTAGCTATGTAATACAGTACAGAATCTTTCCCTTTAGTGTTAAATTATTCATAACGATGAGTAATGTGTAATTGTAATATAATAAGATTAGATATTGTATCATGTGAATTTTTTAATTTTTACATGATTGGTCACAGTATAGTAACAAAGATTCCCATAATATTTTTAGAGTAGAAATAAGTTCTTACTTCATAAGAGATATTTATTCTTGGGAGCAAGAGTTATCATTTGAGAAAAACTTAGGAGTCAAGTCCAACAAATACTGTATAACATTCACCGGGGAGGAGTAAAAATGAGCTCTATTGCCAGAAAGAAAGAATAGTTATCTTCTTAATATACTTTTTGGTTGTATACATCTTACGGGTTATCTAAAATAATGGAAACCCATTCAAAAAGTGTTTTGTAGCTAGCTTGGTGTGGGAGCAATTTCGGCCGTTGAAATTAATTGAATCCTCCTTGAAATAGCCATATACAAGTCCTGTATGACGTTAAATAGTATGTTGTACCATTCTTCATGAAGAAATTGTTGTAACTTCCTTTGAGTGATGCAAGAGAAGGATAACGGATCTCACTCTTTTTTTAAGCAGATTATAGTTTTAATATGTGATTCCTGTAACTGGGCAAACCAAGAGTGGTGTGTAATTGAGTCATCAAGTTCCCAAAATCATGTCTAAACAATTCGACTAAGGATAATTATCTTGATAAGTTCAATCTCCAGAGGGGGAAAAAACATTTGTGCCGTAGAATACCGCTGAAAAAGGTCAAAAGAGTTACACAACCAGTCTATATAAGGTATATATAGGGGTATGTCTATATAAGGTGACAAGGGAACTATTCTATAACAAGATGGGGCTCAAAACTATTATGGAACTTACCGCATAATTCATTCAAGTAAGAAGACATCTGGGTAATAGATTTCTGCAGGAGTTTCCCTCACGAATAACTCTTTCACACTGCACTTTTAAAAGCGTTTAAGTCTTGGTAGAACTTTCTCGCGGAGGCAATTTTTGATTTCGAACTAATTTAAATACGTTTCAACTGATTTAACGCCTGATATTGTCAGTGTTTGTTGGAATACCTGAAACCGATCAAAATAAATACAAGAGAAGCAAAATTAAAAAAATAATAATAACAAATTATTTACAAAAGTATTAAATAAGCATAAAAAATTACAGTAAATCTGAGAAGAAATAGATTACTCAACGACATTCTTTGCTTTCGTATTTCTCATTTGAAATATCTTAATCTTAATGAATGTCGTTTTGGTCTGTAAATGTTTAATAAACGTGCTCGACAATAAAAAAAATTCGAAATTACTATATAATAACCAACAATGAATAAGATTTTAAACAAAAACCAATACTTCTTAAACAAGTCTCAAGCGTAAGGTAGTGCGAACGCTGTTTTCAGCATGTGTTTGTGTTTAAGTTATAAATCAGATTTAACTTTAAATTTATTTAAAAGGTGCAGTGCGAGCGGAGTATTAAACTTGTCTCTTGAAGGAGAATAGGGAGAAACTGGATTCATCAGAAACTAAGATATGTTTTCATTGATTCGCAATACAGGTTTTAAAATCCTTACACTACCGTACTCGCCGTTTCCAATTTACACTGCTGGACAATTGCTAAGGACGGATAACACTATCATCCACAACAACCACAAAATGAAAGGAAGCAAAATGTGGAAAATTAGAATAAGTGTGGGATATAGTAAGAAGTATGCGTATGCAAATATTTTTCCACGTCTGTTCATCACGTGATAGCGTTCAAAAGAGCTTTAAAGGTTTTGACGCGCGTGGACAGTTGTTTCAAGTCAAAGTTTTACAGGAAAGATTTAATAGACGAACTTTTTTGCAATTTTTGGCATGTCTTCCCCACATCACTTAGATGATTTTATGCGTGACCAAATTATTGGAAAGATCGAAGAAGGGCGAAAAATAACAGATGTTGCCAGGGAGTTCGACATCACTCACAGCGTTGTTTCACGGCTGTGGAAGTCATTTAAAACTACTGGAATGTGTAGTAGGCGGCACGGGGGAGGTCGTGTTGGAAGTACGACGCCTACAGAAGACAGATATATCGTCCTATCAGCAAAAAGGAACAGGCGCACCACAGCTCAACAGGTGGCAAATCAGTTTCTTGCTGCCTCAGGAAAGCAGATCTCCCCCAAACCCAAAAAAACTGTTGCCAGATGTTTGAGGGAAGGGGGACTATACGCCCGCAGACCTGTTGTGTGTGTCCCATTGACCAGACAGCAAAGTACTGCCCGTTTGCAATGGTGTCGTGAGCATCGCAATTGGACTGAACAAGACTGGGCATGCGTACTATTCTCAGATGAGAGTAGAATCAGTCTGTCATCGGATTGTAGACGCCAACTGATCTGGCGCAAGAGTGGTATTGCTTATCGTTCAGAAAATATCCAGGAAAGGGATTGATATCTGACATGCAGTGTCATGGTGTGGGCCAGCATCATGATCAATGTCCGCACGTCCCTACATGTGGTTGCGAATGGGACTATGAAGGGCCAAAGATACATTAATAAAGTTCTACTTCCTCATGTTCGTCTTTTCCGTGGTGCTGTCGGTGATAAATTGGTTTTTATGGACGACAACGCAACATGTCATTGAACATTCGCTGTTCAGGATTGCCTAGACAAGGAGGGTATTCAACGCCTCGTATGGCCATCACGTCCTCCAGATGAAAACCCCATTAAAAATGTGTGGGATGCTTTGGGGAGGCAAGTTGCTGGTCGAAACTATCCTCCGACAAACAAGAACACCCTCATCCGTGCACTCCCAGAAGAATGGGATAAATTGCCTCAACAGCTGCTGGATAATGTTGTGCAAAATATGATACGACGTGTGGAATATTACATCACACTCCACGGTGGACAAATCCCGTACTGATACCTTTCTTCAAGGTGCCTGTTGACTTTTAGATGCATTGTTCCATTTTTCCGTATGCAGCATCAAATGAACATTTTTTTTCTTTCAGATGTTTCGCAGCTTTTGTATTTTCCAGAACAATAAATATTCTTTATTCTAATGTCTGAACAGTGTGGCAACTATATTTTATCATACTAGGCCTCATGTGTCTCGCTTAATGCTATGCTACATTGCAATTTGTGATCCATCCGTAGCAATTGTCCAGCAGTGTATGTCTGTCATATGGGGCTTCGTAATCACAGCTCTACCCCATTGTTATGCAATTCTCTTCGAACTATATGGGTCGATACTAGGTTTGTAGCTCAGCAGATACTTTTACCACCATAGTTATTTCATTATTCTTATAAACCATACAATCTTCCTTAATGTACTAATGCGTCATGCAGAGAATTTGGTTTTCCTTCCACAGTTCTACCTCGTAGATTTTGTTTCATCAAGATCGTTGTGTACTGTCATTACTTTCGACAGCTGTGGTTACCTATTATCCGACTAAATAGGCTCTCACTATATACCCTCTTTAGATTCTGACAGGTCTTCCATTTTAGATTTACCCAAAACGAAATAAAGAATTTGTTCATAATTCTTACTCTCATACCTCCATTAAATTCTAATCAATAATAAAATAAAGACTGTTGGTTACACATTTAATTTAGTCCTATAATATTCCCCGTGAAAGTTTTCTGCGAGGTTTTTCCAGTATTTTGGACAATCCCTATTTGTAACAAATGTTTAAAAAAAGAATTGTCATTATTGGATTTTTAGTCAATCAATATATAAAGATCAATTCACAGTATTTTTTGGAACCGCAAAATTTTTTCTCTTATGTTTATTCCTTCATATTCACATAATTTCCAAAAGTTAAATTCCCAAACATACCTTCAAATGCCAACACACATATTTGCCCTAAAAAAATCTCTACCTAAGTTAGTGTTCCCAATGTGTACACCGAGGCACTTTGAGGTGCCACAGAGCAGACATTATTCTAATCCATTTCCAATCAAGGAGGAAAAGGAAATTGTCAACCTCAGTTATCAGAAACCAGTTAAACTCCTAACGGTCACAGGCAATGTCTTGTTAAATAATTTCCATCTCCTATGTTCTTTACAACTGCTTTCTCAGCTGTAGATATTTCACAGTAAGTAATGAAGAAATGAAGTGGTGATATCCCATCGCTCTTTTCCTTTGACTGCTCAGATCGTCTGATTATTCAGGCAGGCACTCGATAGACAATTATCTCACAAGTGATTATTGTAAGTCATGTTCTAAAAAGTTATGATCTTTTTTAGAAAAATGAACTTTTGAGGGAAACAAACGGAAAATACATGCATTAATAATGTGAGGTCACCGTATTCTAGTGACAATGAAGCGTATTTCGGGAAAGAAATAACCGAGTTTGACCATTATTGTTGAACAACGGGATGTGAGTGCTGCGTTTCTGTTTTCTGCATTCGTATCTGTTGGGGTAAGTGTTTGTAATTTTATGGGTTTCTATCCTTGGAATGCATGAATACAACTCATAGTTTATAATCCTCTCGGAACACAATAATATGCGATGGATATTAAAAAAGACAACAGCCATCGGCCATTAAGCTGAGTACTACGTGGTGTCAAAATACTATTAAAGATTACTCATTGATGTGTAAAGTGAGTAAAAAGAAGTGGAAAAGCTGCACATACGAAAACAGCCTTTTGAATTGTGACCAAATTTCAATAATAGTCAACGATGAAGAGAGACTACTCTGTGTGATCCGAGAGCATGAATTCAAGTATACTGAAACAGTACTGTTTAACTATTCAGCCTAACAAGGTTAAATAAGTTGAAGGAATATTTTAGCATAAAAATGAAAAAATAGCACCAACAAAAGAATGCTTTCTCTAAGTAAGAGAATGCCTTGTTGACGCCATTCAAGTTAGTACATAGAATAGTAAAGGGCAAAAAGACGCCCACACTGTTGCTGATGAATTTGTTCTATCTGCTGCTATGAACATGTTTAATATAATAATGATAGAAAATTTCTGTCGAATACTTCTTTATCGAACAACAATATCAGTTGTACTGTTCAACAACATAACTTAGGGTCTCAGCGACCAACTGATAGAAAAAGTGAAAGGAGTTCGAACTACAGCAGGATGAGGCTTGACAGTAATAATGATGCAGATCTCATTAGCTAAGCACGCTTCACTTATGATTGTACTCGAGTTGAAAACTTGTTCCGTTAAAAGATACTGGAAGTGGAATGGTTTCGACAACGCGTAGAAAGCAATGTAAAGCTGTTATAAAACGTTTTAATATCTACCGCTTAAATTACCTTCTGAGAGGACATTTTATAGATTATGAGTAGTACTCAAATGTTGCAAGGGAGAAAGCTCAGTAAAACTTTATGAACTCAACATGATAGACGTGCATGCAGAAGAGTAATATCTGTCTCTCGTTGTTCAAAAGTGGCCGAGATCGATCTCATGGCCTTTTGCTTTGAAAAGTACTGTCTTACCACTAGGGCACGATGAATCAAACAAATGGTAGCACCTCCTGTTATGCTACATTCGACACTGCCGTACACAAACTCCTGTATATAATGGGCTGTTGGCTGCGAAATTAGTCTTGTTTTAAACTTCTTGCAGTGAAAGTTTTTCACTCCTTTCATTTCGTGTTATGATTATTAATTTATATCATTCATTTTTGAAAATATTTTAACCCTATAATTTTCGTCACACACTTATTATTCCAAAGTCATTTGTGGTTTTCCAATTCGGGCAAGGAAAAAAAAATGGGTGTTATACGAAAATTCTTTCACTGTAATCTCTCCGCATTGCTTAAAATTATCAACATTCAACGCATATTTTCAAACAATGTCTTAAAATTTTCTTTCCAATAGATGAAAAAAAGCACTTGATATTCATTTACAAGTTTTTTTTTTAAATTTTTACATATATTTATATTTAAGTAGTTCCATAAATTATGAGTGAATAACTGATTAATATGAAATAGAGTGTTAAAAAAGCAAATTTTTAGATATGTGTGATTAAGATTAATTGACTGGCTGATACCTTCATATACTTTTTGCTCGCAAAGGCTAATTCGAAAAAAATCTGCAGTTAAAGTGTATTCTACGACAACTACAAGCTTCCATCACTGAAGCGAGTCTAACCGAGACCGTAACGAAAAATTAATATTTGAACTGAAAGAAATACATCATGATATACTCAATAGGTAAAAAAAATGTGAAATGTTGACTACTACACTACACTGGTGTGCAGAACATAAGCAACAATGTAAAGTTTAAGTAGATAGCCATGAAACTGTAGAAAAGTGGTTCTGTCATCAGTACAAAGAACACGCAATTGAGTAGAAAGGTCACGTGTATGCAAAATGTCAGGAACAAAACATTGCACCTGACGTGAATGCACAAAAAACGCGCGTGATTGCTCGCGCAGCTAAAGACTACACTAAAAGAAGGACGAAGACGTAATTAAAGACATTTGCTGTGAGAGCTCCATCGTGAAATATGGCGAGAACAAATCACCTGGACGAATTCCCGCGTGAAAGAATGATCAGAAAGCTAGAGGAGGGATGTAATGTGGCAAGTATAGCTAAAAAGTTAGGTATCAACAAAAGTGTCGTTTTGTTTGCTTGGAAAGCCTCCCAAACCAGAGGTAGAACTATTAGAATGGTTGGTATTGGCTGCCCCAGGAAAACAACAGTAGTGCATGACCAACAAATCAGTCAGCAAGCACCATTGCTCAGCAACGGGACGTGTCGCGGTTTGCTTGTTCAGGTGCCTTTACAAAAGTGGTCTATATGCCATCCTTCCTGAACGCTGCATACTTATGAAAGTGGTCATCAATTAGAATGATGCAAGTAATACAAAAACTGGACAACTCTTCAATGGAGTTGTCTTTTTTATGGATAAGACGTTTCAGTGTCACAAGCGATTCTCAACGGCAGTTGATTTGGAGAGGTTGAGACACGATTTTATCCAATAACATCACTGGAAGAGACCTTTAAGGTGCTCCTGGTCATCCAGGAAAACCTTATGCTGAGCTCCGTTTTCAACAGAGATACTGTAACCAGAGATCGCTATTGTAAGAAGGTCATCTTTTCCTACGTGGGTCTGTTTTAAAATCCATAGGAGCTGACTTTCTTTTTTTGGATAACAATGCACGGACACACCGTATTCCTGCTGTTCAGCAGTTACTGGAAAGGGAAGATCACTAGAATAAATAGGCTAGCGCATTTCTCCGATTAAAATCCTACAGAACAGTGGGATACTTTGGGGAGACAGCTTGTGATACAATTCCATCCTCAGGGAAACACCCAAAAGCTGAAATAGATACTGATGGAGGAATTTATTTCAAGAACTAGACAATTTGGTAATGGGTATGAAGAGACAGTGCGAAACAACTATTTCAGTAAGGAAAGGCATATACCATACTAAGGAACATTTGCCTGTTCTTTATCTTGGACAGTCACGTGTAACGATATTATGAATTCAATAAAGCCTTTTTTGATTCTATACTGAATGCACTGTATTCAATTTTGTGTAGCTATGCTTTTGTCAACGTCTAAGTACAAAATGCTGTTCCTCATTTCTGAATTTCATGTCTCTCAGATGATTTCTCTCGTGGAGTTATAGCAAAAATCAACTGTTACTTTAGTTTTGCACATCAATTTAAATTGAAGGATTGTCTCTTATTTATTTAACTCGTAGAATTCTTTCCTGCAAAAATCCTTGAGTTATTGTACTTTTAAAGTTAAACAATGAAAGTTTTGAACCTGTAAAATTTGATTAATATTACTTTATAGTAGAGTTCTAGGAGCTAAACCTGATGATCATGGATTCTGAAGAAAGCTAATTTGTCGCAGATTTTCTTATGCAAGTAATAAGCTAAGGAATAAAATGCAAGTTGTAAAAAGAGGTTTCATTTCACAGGTATCATCTTTAACATATTAAAGAATCTGACTAACTATGTTTGCAATGATTTTTTACTTTAAATGAGCATTGTAAAATTCTACCACTGCATGCAAACAAATAATTTATTTCCCTCCAGATATTCAATTAAACCTTACTGAAAAAAATGCTATGCAATACCCAACAGACCAGACAGGATTAGCCCATTCAGTTTTGCAAATCTGTATTACCATGTTCTGGTGCAGAATTTTAATCTGCAAATAAAATATATTACAACATTCAATAAAGATTTTGCAGTTTAGAGTGGGTATACAAAATGTCATTAAAATATACTAATTGTATGATAGTTTAAGAACAACGTAAGAGTAAGATCATCAATGAAATAAATTGTTTTTATTTGCAATGTACATAGAACTTCAACACTCAGTAGCAGACAAAAAATGGAACTTATTGTTTCAAATGTGTTTTATTAAATTTGTAAATATTTTTTGTTACATTTTAACATAGATTAAATAACTAATATTTGTTATTTAGTTTAAGGAACAATCCATAATCCATATTCTTATAAAAATTTTAAAATATTGAAAATAAAGTGCATTTAGTATTTTAAAAGCTACTATTAATTTAAAACATTAAAATAGCAAAGTTACTCTTAGTATAACTTTACACGACCAATTAAATAATTTTGTGTCATCATTTAAAAATAAGCAATATTAAATTTCTGGTGGAAAAATGATATAATATAAAATGTATTGTTTCTTTTTAATTACAGTGAAATTTGTAAGAGTAGGATGTTTAAAAAATTCAATTTTAAATTAAAGGAAATTTTGACTTCGAAAGGAAAACTTTTAAGTCTCTAAATTAGAAAGAAAAATGAACAATAAACAAACATCATGTAACACTATTTTACTGACCTTCTGATTTCGAATGTCCATATATTATTCTAAAGAAAACAAAAATTCTGAATCAAACATAAGAAAACAAGAAATAAATTTAAAATCAAAACATACCCCAAAACTACTTGTAACGATATAAAACAGAAAGAATGTACTTTTAAATTCCAAACGCATATAGGCATTTAAATGTTTAAAGCAATATTTGAAACTTTTTTTAATGCAATTAAATGTAAAATAGTGAAACATCATAAAAATAAAACATATTTATTCATTACTGAAACACATTTTCTTTAAAATAAAAATTTAAAAAAACTGACACAAATAATTAACACTTATAAAGGATTGATTAATAAAATTAAAACTATTAACATACATATAAAGCAAAGACAATAATACAGTAGCACTAAAATAATGAGATGTATATATTTTTGAAGTAAAAGTAAGTAGAATAACTACATAGATATTTTTTGTTGTAGAATATTAAAAACTATGTCAAAATTAAGTATGTGGTTTTTAAAACTGTTTAAGGCATAATATTTTTCTATATTAAAAAAATCAGAAAGACATTTAAATAAAAATTGATTACTTTTATAAAGTTTTAAGGAAAATGCTTCATACAAAAAAAATTCAGCTGCATTTTTATTATAAGTATATTAGAAGTAAGCTGAGAAATAAAATAATAATAAGCTTTTAAATAAAAAAAACATGGATTCTTTAATTATGTAATATCCTTAATACACTTTGCATTCAGAGTTAGAAAACATAAAATTGCTCTAAAAATGACATGTTTTTTAAACATTACTGAAAGGTATAAAAAAATAAAAGAAATATAAAAAAAACCATACAATATCTTCAGATGGTAAGACACTTTTTTACAATTAAACAGTCATATAAAATATACATAATTAAATATTAAAATATTAATAAATAAAAAAATTTAAATTCAAAGCCGTTCAAGTTATGGACTTAAAGCTTATGGAAGGTTTTAAAAAAGCAAGCCCATTTAAACAAATGAGTTAAAGCTCATGATAAGCAGAAAGATAAACATAATTTAGTAAGATACAAAAATTAGAAATTAAAAACAAATTGCACCGAAAAAATAAAACTTAACAAAAATCATAATGTTTTAAAATAAAAGTAACAAATGAGTTTTTTCTAAATGAACAAACTTTACAATACAAAATTTAAGCTAAGAGCATCAACAATAATCTGAAGTGATAAAATCTTTGAAGGATTTTGCTAGCAGCTCTCTTCACTTATCTGAGATATATCTCAGATAAGTCAGATGAGAGATACTAAGGTACTAAAGTATGCTTAGTATTAATTTGTATTCATATCAATAAAATGTATAATGCAAAAGAATATTGTTAAATTATTATGGATGTAATATAACAATACTAAAACTAAACCTGTGTAACAGCAACCTATAGGTGGGCCAAGGCCTACAGTGCCCATATCTGTTTTCATGACTGAAAGCCATGGGATGTGAAAATATGTCTCAGTTAGGTGGTCAGCCTAACACAAAACTCCCAGTGCTTAGTTACCAAGCTTGTTTGGTACTCAGTTTATCAGCCCACAAAAGGGATGAAAGGCAGAGTCAACCTTTCCCAGCTGGAGAATTGAACTTCAGAAATATAACAATACTGCTTAAACAATTCTCAATACTGATTTAAAGAATAAAATAAAGTGTACAAAAGTTAGGGATAAATTTATCTTGATTAACATATTCTTAAATATCAAAATCAATTACAGAAAATAAAAACCATACTTTCAAGTGATTACATGTAAAACACTTATATAAAATCTATGGAATAAATTAATTTCAATCTCTTAACAAAATAATTTAAAGCAAAAAAAAATCTGTTAATAATATTAATATCATCATAAAAATATATAAGAAAACAACAAAATCATTGATCTTAAGAGAAAGTTAGAAAAACAATTTCAGCAACCAGGAAAATTTGCAAAATTTATGAAAAAAATATACATGGGAGAAATCGATGCACTATCTCTGTCTTGTATAAGAACATTTGAAAATTTTTTACAAATAACATCTGGAGCAATTTATATTCTAAGAATAACAATGTTTTTGTTAATTCCAGCAAAAAACTATCTTAAAGAACACAATTTTAAGACCAATTTCTTTACATAGGGTCTTCTAAAAAAAAAAAAAATTGTATTCTTTGGGTATATAAAGTCAAATAGAAATAATTTAAAAGTGAACTTCATTTAATTCACATTTCTGATACAAGTCAAGGATGCATAAAATTCTGATCCAGGAATAGTTAACCGTACACTCATTTTTAAAACAAAATTTCGCTTTAATAATTTTAGCTTAACCTTCGTAAAAAAACACAGTTCTTATTACTAAGGTTAAGTTATTCAAATAATTAAAAATGTAATTGTTAAAGAGATTTTTCAGTGGAAATTACAATATACAGGGTGCATAGTAAAGTCCTTTGTGGGGGTTTATCTCTCAAATCATTAGTAAAAGACATAATTTCTATTGTAAAAATGTTTTAAATAACTTTCAAGGGAACTTTCATATTCTGTCACTTCAGGTATTTAAAAATTCAATTTTGCAAAATTTGTAGAATTTAAATTTTTATATGTTCCATCATTACATTTAGAAAATTTTGCCCTATCCCTAACAAACAAATTTCCTTTTTATATGACCAAATAATAAACAAAATATTTAATTTCAAAACAAGACAATAAACAAGATATTAAATTTCAAAGTCAGGGATTTTTTTTATCGCTTTAAGGGGTTGTGTGGTTACCAAATTAATTACTATAATTCTAAAGTAAAATCCATGGAAACCACAACTTTTTGGAAATCCATTTGCAATGTGTATCTATAACCAAAACACTATATTTGTTATGCTGAAAACTATAGGAACACCACCTAGGGAAAAAATACTAAAATTTCTTATGATTAATCAGACTCTGATGAGGCATTTCACTTTGGGGATGTATAACTATCATATCTTCCCCTTAGGGATTTCCTACATTTTACAGCTAGTATACCTATATTAACACCAGAAGGTTTATTCATTCATCAGGAAAAGTAGATATCGATTTACAATATTTTTACAATAAGATTCAATACTAATTCAGTCCCATTATAGTTCTGAATTAAATTCAATTATTTATACAAAATAAACCATATTCCTTAAAAGGTATCGAAGGTAATGAAAGGGCTGATGAACTTGCTAAACAAGGATCAAGACGATTCTTGTTTAGAGCTTGTTTTTGCTCTCATTGGTGCAGAACCTTTTTGTGGGATCAATTTGAAGACCGCAAAAACCAATGTTCTTAGATGGGAAAAACGGAAGATGTATGAAGCTTGGCTCAACACTCCTGGTCAAACCCACGCTAAAAGTATGATCTGTGGATCATCAGCGAGGATTGCCTCTGAACTTCTAAGATGCTCTAGGCAGAAGATTCGTTTAATCGTAGGCTTCATAACTGGGCACTACTATTTCAGAAAACGCCTGCATAAAATGGGACTGTTTCAGCAAGACCCTATCTGCAGGAAATGTCATACGCAAGAGGAAAGGACCAAGCATATCATTTACGAATGCGAGGCACTTGCCTCTTCCCTAGATTAACTTCTTTAGGAACTTTTAACATTTTCATATGGAAAACTGTCACTGACCAATGGTTTGAGAGATAAAAGCCAACAAAGAACTTTACTATGCACTTTGTATAGATATAACAACAGGAACATGAGTTTAATACTTTTGAAAAATGACAGGTTACTTTGTTGAAAATGCTATGGAATTTGTTTCACGAGCACATTATAAAATTTTATTTGTTTATTTGGGTTAGTTTTGCAATACTGGAAACTTTTATCCATCTTACAAAAACGTGAATTGATAATAAAAAATGTTAAATGAGAATATATGCACATAGAATCAAAATCCACAACAAAGTACTATATTAATACAATTTTTAGAATCATAACAGACTGCATTAAGCTCATCATTCCATTTAGAATCTAATTATTTCATTACATAAAAGATTAAATTAAAAATTGAAATACGATGTAAAATAATGAATACTGAAAAATGTGAAAAGAATAACATGACAAACTTTTTGAAATTTTAAGATCATTTACCCCTTTCTGTCAGCTTTTAATAAGTAAAAACAAAACCATTTTAAACAATGGCTTTATCTATTAGTTCAAGTGTAAGTAAATTTTAAACTATTTACTAAATAAATTATGATTCTTAATAAAATAGCTATGATGCTCTTCAAAATAATACCAAATATATTTCATCGTAAAAGAATAGAGTAAAAATAGATTATGAAGTTAGCGATGGTGAGAAATAAGCCTATAAAAGTAACATTTTGTTCATTAAAATATACATTTTTAAGAGACATCTCATTTTGATAACAAAAGGAAATCAAACAAGGATGAATTAGTTAACAATATTATTGAAATTGTATTATATATTTTATGGTACAATTTCTTTTAGATATAACAGATATCCTACATGATATGAAATATTAAAATTTGAAGCTCAAATAGAAACAAACTTTAAAAAAGAATGCAATCAATTAGTAAACATGGTGACAGAAATACATCAAATAAGTTTAATGTAAATTTTCAAATAATAAAACAAAACCTTGGCATAATGTTGTACAAAAAACCATTTTTAAAAAAGTAAATAAAAGAATGTAAGAAAGTGAAAATCATTGCAGAAATATATTACTGGTATAATATTGAAAAAGGTTTTATAACAAATGAAATCAATTCTAAACAATTGAAATCTCGAATGATTAATTTGTTAAACAATTATTTTGTAAGTTCATATGCATTTTGAGCTCTTAATCTAAAGGAGTATGGTGGAACAAATATATCCATAATAATGCAAAATATGTATAAACATGTCCAACATAAAAAAACTTCCAATGGTAAATTTTCATGCAATTATTTTTTGATGATTAAAAAAAGTAGATATGGAATGTAGTTTGATTAAACATATACAATGAATGAATTTAAATAAATTAAATATGCAAAGATTGTGTCTTATATATTAAATTAATAATGTTATGGATATAACAATCCATCATTTCAGAAATACATTTTGGGAACCGAGTCACTAAGACACATAAATAAATTGCTGAATACTACATCACCGCTTTATTTGTAAGCTAGAATTAACTTGTGATGTAGAAAAAATAGCTGATAAATGTTTCCCACAGTTAGTATTTGCAGTTGATTTCAAACCAGTTTTTACTTCTTCAATGAACTTATGTGGGGAATCTTGTTGTAAATTGTACTGAAAAATATTAAAAAAGCATTTATTAATACTGATACATAATTTAACAAAAATAAGCACACAGATATTTGGGCGAATATATAACATTGTATATTATTCGGTAAAGACAGCTTAAAATAAGGACAGAGTAAACAGTTCAAGGGAAAGAAAACAGATAAATTTATTAAAATACATATAGGAATTATATCAATGAGAAATATCAATAATTTAA
Organism: Latrodectus hesperus; assembly: GCA_037975125.1. Taxonomy (NCBI): domain Eukaryota; kingdom Metazoa; phylum Arthropoda; class Arachnida; order Araneae; family Theridiidae; genus Latrodectus; species Latrodectus hesperus. The sequence goes on from CM075859.1 coordinate 28,053,681, forward strand.
AAGCAAAATTTTCTAACATTTTTCAAATGAAGAATAGTTTTTTTAAAGACATTCATAAGTAAAAAAAGCAAAAATTTAAAAACCTTAAATTACCATGCAGAAAATTATGTTATTTTCAATAATGGATCATTTTAATATTTACAGAAAAAAATATTCTGGGCAACTCTTGCCATTAGTTGATGCAATACGGATTTTATTATGCTAGTTTAAAATTTTTAATTTATAAAGAACATAAGGGAATTTACTTTTATGATACAGCGAAGCAGTTCTTGAAATATCATGAATAATTTTAATCCAAAATTAGTAAATTAAATAATATAAAATTTTTCAAAAAATAAAATGAATCAACCGATAAAAAACGGCCCCTCCTACATCTATATCAACAAATTCTGGGTCCAGCAAATTTTTAATTGGCGTTAAATTGAGAATGGTTGCACATAATGCAGTGAAAATTATATTAGGATACCAGTATTTTAAAATAAAGTTGTTTCATGTTGATAATTTAATTACAGCATCTTTAATTAATTTAAAATATAATTTATATTGATTTAAAATCTGTGTAAAGTTGGTTATGCCATGATATTATAATTAATTTATACTATTTCATATCTTTCAAGCCTGGCGGATAAGGGAATGCCTTCATTGGTTTCCTTTGGAAGGTAGAGCTGTCTTCGGCAGCTTCAAGGACATTTAGGGGTTTTGCACGTACTCCATGGAAACGACATCCTCATCATCATAGCTATTTCACAATTTGTTCTGGAACTCTTGGTTGAAGACAGGAAGCTTGTGTTTTTTTTATATTTATGTGGAACCAGAAGTAAAAACAATATTTGACATTGGATCCCCCTTCTTTTAACATACCCACAGTTTAAATTTTAAAAAAAAGTAATTATATTTAATTTTTTTCTTTTTTGAAAGTCTAGCATTTGACATGTGCAGCATACACATTTACTCTGTTCCTATTAAGTCACTGAGAGGAAATATATTCAAACACAAAAAAGTCCGAAACTCCATACGTTATGGATAACTAAAAGGAATTAATAAGCTATCAACACCACATTAGATTTATTTTCAGCAGATCTGAACATAAAAACTTGTTTACTGGTGAAAAGAGTTTTCAACAATGCAAAGTATGAATTAAATATTAAGCTAAATATATAGTATTATTTTACTAGATTGTCATTTTTGTCTCAAAGTTAGGTATATGCTTCTTGGAAGTTAAGGGCCACAGAAGTTATCATGCTTGGCTCACTAGCGATAGAAATACAAGTTGAAGTTAAGCATGTTAAAAAAGCTCAAACATAAAAAACATTGTGATTATCTGGGGTGGCCAAACTCCTTGATAGTCCAAGCCATTTTTCAAAATTTGAAATTTTTCGCGAGCTTCAGTTAAATATGTATTTAAATGCTATGAAAAAAGTATTAAAAACTTTTCTTTTACAGAAATTATATTTATTGAAAACATATAAAGAAAAGTACAAAATATGTGTATCGAATTTAAATATTAAAAATTAAACACATTTATTTCACTTTTCTTGATAATTCTTTAAAATTCGGTGAATAATTGAATAATTGTTGACAATATTTCTCAATAATTCTTTGAGATAATGGTTTGTTAATACTCATCAGTGTTTGGATTTCATGAATTTTAAAGTGGAATAAAATGATTACCATAAGTATGCTGTTCAGAATATTGAAATAATTTGACAAGCAGCTTTTTTTAATTCAGGATTATTCAATTCTGAATTCTGGGACAAATTTCCAAAATTCAATAATTGGCGAAGACTTATATTTTAATTGTAGTGCTTGATCTTCCAGCCTCTCGATTAATTCTAATTCTCCAGATACTTTTTGGGTCATAATTATATTGGAAATGGAAAATTGACCTTTAAGTTTGTTAATTTAAAATGGATTCAGAAAAAAAATCAAGAGGTTATTTAAAATTTTTCAAATCTTGAAATCTATTTTGGAATTCTATCAACATTCCTTTTAGCTTTACTCGTTGAGTTTTTCTTGCTTAATATTGGAACAAATTTTTTAATTTGAAGAAAAGGACAAAATGTTCTATTTTTAATGTCTTTTTGAAAAAGTTGTAATTTAGTTTGAAAACTAAATATACACAGTTAGAGGTCAGATATTATTTTATCTTCTCCCCGCAATTGTTATTTCAGCATTTGCAAATGTTCCATAACATCTGTCAAAAACATTAAGTCTTGTCTAATTCTGAATAGGTTATTTGCTTTTCTTTTGTAACAAATCAGTACGAATTGTAGAATTTGAGAATAATCTCTTAAAACCCCAATAAGACCTTTTCCCAGTATAGTAATTCTTTCATCCAGTATTGCAGGAGCTCCATCAGCTGCATTGCTTAAAAGTTTATTAAGAGGCACATCAAAGTTTTCACTATAGAATCTAATGCATTTCTAATATCGATACCGCGGGTTGACTCTTAAAGTGCTATTGAATCTAATAATTCTTCTTTAACAATGAAGTCACGTGAAACAAAACATATGAAAGTTTCCAATTGCGGAAAATCTGTGATATTTGTTGTCAAGGGCTAAGCTGAATGCAATACAGTGCTTTAAATCATTTTTTAAATAATATTCAAGAGATGTATTAATTGCAGTTATGCATCGTTCGGTTGTGTGTCTCGAGATAGGAACTTGCAAAACAATTTTGTGCAATGTGGCATTATTTGGATCTAAAGCTTTAAGTACATCTTCCAAGTTAATTTTTAATAAACTCTCCCTACCCAAATGGGCATTTTGCATGAGCAATATTTCACACAGTTACAAAATTGGCTTCAGTCACATTATTAACTTGATTGCTAAGGGTCATCAAAATTGACTGTTTATTTAAATTTAATTTTAAAGTAGCAAGTTCATCTGATCTTAATTTTGATTGATACTGATTAGAAAACTGAAAATGATTGGTTTCATAATGTTAATGTAAATCACTAGCTTTATAATTTTTGACCATAGAGATGCAAATAAAACATGTTTTTCTATTACTGTTAATAAAATAGAAATTCTCCCATTCATTATTAAAACTTCTATTTTTCTTGATTGTATTTTCTTTCTTTTTTTATTTCTTTCATATTTTCTTTTTTTATTCTCTGTTGTTCTATTTTTAAAATAACTGTAAATAAATAAGTAAATTTTGAAAATGCAAGCTTTATATTAAAACAATAATAACTTGTGTTGCATACTATGAAACAAATTATAGTTAATTAACTGAAAATTCCAGATTATAAATTATATCTGTAGCAAGAGCGGTACAAATTGTTTCCTCCAGAGCAGAATGTAAACTGTCACGTTGTAATGACGTTGCGATGAAAGTTTAAAAATTGGTCTGGAGTAATTTGATTACAAATGATTACACTACTGTTTATGTTTGTTTAGACAGGTTTTGTTGAGTCATATCATTCTTAACTTGGATAGAAAGGAAATTTGTTACAACGTTGCACTAAGCCTTTCATATTCGTTGTAAGTAATTTAAAATACATTTTGAAGCATATACTGAACGACAATAATTTTTAAAAATATAATAACACAAAAAGAAAAAAGGAACTGGTACATTTATTGAGAGCCACAAATATTCCTACTAAAAGCCGCATGTGGTTCGCAAGCCGCAGGTTGGCCACCCCTGGTGATTATAATGAAAACAATGCAATTATTTTACAAAAGCAGCAGAGCATTATTTTACAAAAGCACATAATCACGTTTTGATATTTGAAAGCAATTTTATATTCAATTCTTCTTTAAGGTTTGCACCAGGAATTGTAAGGGATTGGTAATTTCTTAAATTTTAATTTTGAGGAAAAAATCATTATTTTAAGCTTTTATATTAATTGATATTTTTAATTTTTGAAACATACAATATATATATTACTTGCTTTGACACGGCATATAAAATGCATATTTTTAAATGGTTAAATTTTATGTAAATCATTATTGAAACTATTAAAGTATTAGCCCTATTTAATCATTTTTAAGATAATCAAAGAAAAGCACTAAATAAAATTTTCCAATAAAGTACAAAAAAGGAAAGAGAAAAATTCTTCCACAATTGTGAGAAAAATACATTTTTATATAATCTACCAGATTGAAAACAATTTTAAACTTGATGTTTGTAACTTCCGAGCAAATGACAAATAAATGAATTCTTAAAAAATTAGAAAATTCTTCCTCTTTGCTATGAATTATCAGATTTAAATGGGAGCTTGTACTCAGAATATAATAAAATATCCCAGAAAATTCATGTTAGAAATTGAAAACATTTATTTCAACACAAATGATATGAATTTAACAAAGGAAAAATAAGCATAAAAAAATAACTTTGAAACAGAAAGTTAAGTATAAGCACAGCTTTAAAAAATATGCTATAGGTACAAAATAAATAAAACTTATTATCATTTTTACCATCAAAATATTGTTTCCAAATTAGGATATTGGAATGTAAAATATATTTAAAACTATTTAATATTAGTGTAACCAGTTCTAAAATTTTTAAAACAATTAAATTAAAAAAAACTAAATTTCAATAGAGACAAATAGAAGTGATATAACGTACAGAAGTCAAAGCGACCATAAATTTAAATTTCAAACCCTTCTAATTATTCCTTATTAAATGCTTCTAATTTAATTCATTATTAGTGACAAAAATTTTTTTACAAATAATTTAGCTTAAGTAGTTGTAAACAACTAAAAGACAAACAGCATAAGACTAGAAAAATTAATTTAACAGAATGAAACACCAAACGAGAAATTAAAATATTTTACCTTTGACATAGCTTTATAAATAACTTTAAATGCTGGCTGCTTGTTGTTATAAAACACACCTCGATTTCCATGAATTACAGAAACACCACTTTGTCTTGCACTTTTGCAAACACTAGAATACATGCAGTGATCAGGGCGAAAATTCCATGTGCAAGGAAAAATATATAATTTATCTAAAATAAAAATAGTTTAAAGATTAATTCATTAGCTAAGTATACAATTATAGGAATTTCAATATAAAAAGTCCAAAATATAATACAGAATTACAATTAAAATTCACATACAGAATTACAATTAAAATTCACATTCACCAAAATAAAAAGAAAATAATTAAGTTTGTAATACATAGTCATTTTAGATAAACATAAAATGAAACAATAACTTCAAAAGAAAATGGAAGAATCCTATAAGTAATGAGAATCCCCAAAATTGTGTACATCATTCATAATTTGGATATGTATTATATTACTAATAGTCTCTCTCTCTTTTTGATGTTCTCAAAATTGCTAAATATGTTTAATATACTTATAGAGATTTCTTATATTTTCTAAAAGTACATTAAATATATTTGATATTTGAGAAATATATTGTAAACAGAATGAAATAAGTATTTTTCTATCAATAAATATTCAGGATGTAATATTTTATTAAAAAATCACTTTGTCTACATAAATATAAAATTTTTGCAAGTGAGATAAAAGATCTTGCAATGAGCTCATTTTTAATGACATATGTGAATCTATTAATGCTACTGAATTTAAGGAACTGAAATTCCTTTTTCTGAATAAATTAAATTATTCATGCATGTCAAACTCTTGAAACAATACAACATTAGTTCAGAATTTATTCTTTTTTGATAAAAATTAACAAATTTGTCTACATTATTTTGACCTGTTAAATTTATTAATATTGTATACCTAATCTTATTTGATGTAGAAAAATGTCATGATATGGAAATCTTAATAAAACCCAATTGGAAATAATTTCAAGCATAATTTTAAAACTGAAAAATTCAGATGCAAAATTTACACCAGTTTTAACACCAATATTGAATAATGGTGAACTAGTCAGAATAACAGATTTATAAAATAATTTATTTGCTTCCACTGTTTAAATGTTCAACAACAAAACTACTAAGACGTGATAAAGAAGAACATAGATTATGAAGTCAATGCAACTTGAGAAACACATTTACTTTGAAAAATTAAAGTTTTAAAAAAAAAAAAAAAAAAAAAACATATTTCCCAAAAGAGAAATAAAAATTTTACCCTCAGAATTTATTAAATCTATGTATCACTGAATAAAGCAAATTATATAACTCAATAATAAAATGAAGAATACAATTTTTAAATAACAAGAATTGAAACCTAAATGTAATTACATTAAAATATTAAACACATCTCAAAATTTAAAAATTAAATACTTTTCAGAAAATTAAAAACTTTTCGAGTCATGAAATAATTTTATTACTTACCAGAATGAAAATGAAATATTATATTTATGATATCTTGATCACCCCATACAATATTCAGTTTATATTCTTTCATGATGGGAGTAAGATATTTTTCCCACTGGAACGCCCGCATTCGTGTAAGATTCATGAGCATCACACCCGAATTTACACCTTAAAAATAACATGAACAGACAGTAAAAATAAGAAGTTGTTTTTATATATTTAAATTGTAATATCTCAAAATAAATAAAGAATATGGATAATGTTTAATTAATTAAAAGAAATTAGCATATTATAAAAACTAAAGAATATTAAATAATTTTTAAGAAAATATTCATGCAACAAACAATTTAAATAATGAAAATTGATGTTTATAATAAAGAAAGTGTAATTTGAACTACAATAAAAACACGGATCCTTTTTTTAATAGTAGTTCAATTTCCATATTTAAATCTCACTTAAAGAGGAAAAATAGACAAGACAAATATTAAATACTTTGAAAAATAAAAGTTTTTCAATCTGAAAGATATCTTAATCTCACAATCAATATTAAAAAAAATATAATATAAGAAAAAGTAAAAATTAAATTAAAACGTATATATTTAAGTTCTTAAAAATCTTTTAAATTAAGCTTTCAAATTAAACAGTTCAATAATTAATATTTAACTGTTATTATAAAATAATTAATAATTAAATATTTAATTTTAAAGCTTATGTTTTTTAATAAACTAAATAGTTAAAAAATATTTTAGTAAAAAATAATTTCAAGAGATTATTTTTAAGAACATATATATCAAAAAAACCTTGTAGTTTGTAGTAATAAATATTCTTGAAGAAAACATATCATTTTACATTTTTGTGATCAAATGAGAAATAAAAAATTATATAGAAAATATGTTTCATATTAAATAAAACTGTATTTACAACGAACTGAGGATGGGCATGATCTCCTATATTGTAATTGTCATAAAAATCAACATTGCATTTCTTCATTGTGATATCAATAGAAAACGAGTGACAGATGATACAATTTTATTCATTTGAAGTTAAAAAAAATTATTAAAAAGTAGAATGTTTGTCCATACCAATAATGTTGTCAATTTTAAAATTAAAGAGCTTTGTGTATTTTTAGTAGCAGTATTCATATAAATCTTTACTTTTATGATAAAGATTTATCAATATAAAAATAATATTTTATTTAAAAAATATTAAAATATTTTACACATCTACACGTTTTCGGTAAAATCAAAACTGCATGATGTTATTTGATGCATTTGAAAAGTTACGAAAAATATCAAATAAAAATAATAAAAAAATTAAAGCTAAATATAATCCTTTGATATTTGGTAAAAGAATTAGCTAATTCCACCCAAAACTGTCTCCTTTTTTAATGTTTATCATTTCTGCTGATTAGGCTCACCACCTAATCAGGACATATATTTTGTATCCCAGGGCCCTCAGTCATGTAAACAGATATGTACATTAAACAGATATGCACTGTAGGACACGGCCCCCATATCGGCTGTTGTGCCACTGAGTTTAATTTTTTTAGTTGCTACTTAAAACAACAAAATTTAAATTATAAAAACAATTTGTATTATATGATTAAGTAATTTTATTTAATATTAATGGTAAAATTTAAAATAAGGATAATTTAATAATTTTAAGTGACAAATTATTCACAAATTCTTAATGAAAATGTTGTACACCAATTGATTTGATCATATAATAAAATAATCACCAAAATAAAATTGAAAAACAAGATTGGTATTTATGCATTAAAAGCAATATTAGAATATTTCTTATTACTTGGGTCAAAATATATCATAATTCATTATGCGTATTAAATTTTTCACTTTGTAAAGTTGCACATAGAATTTATATTTGAGTATATTTACATCTTAAAAATATTGCAATGAGTTACATGAGGAAATTTTACGACCATAAATTTTATTTGAACCATGAATCATTTATGTTTGAAGAAATTATTCAGATACTGTCAATTGCTTAAAAGGATTTTGCATAATATGGTTTAAATAGATATTTCTAATAAATAACAATTTGGGTATTTTATGTACAATTATGACTACCATGATAAATGATAGCTAATATTTAATACAAATGCAATATAATTATAAAATATAGAAAATCAGTCATGACAGACATAGATAAACTGTTTCAGGAGTAATAATTTACAAATACACTCACACATATTGAAATTGCTTGATTGCTCAAATTCATAAATAATACAACCTCATTAAAATATTATATTTTTAAAATGTGAATAAATAACACTACTAATTAGGATTGATTTTGAAAAGTTTTCTATCTGAGACTGGAATAAAATACATAGCACTCTGAGTTATTAAATTTTCAGTTAATCATCTTCAGAGGCATAAATTCTACTGAATATTTCTTTATTAAATTAAGTTCAAACTTCAACAAGAAAAGAAAATTACAATTGTAAAATCAATAATGATTCCTTTTAGTTCTTTTTTTAAGTTGACTTGCAGTTACACCATGATATAAATTATTAAACTACAAAATATAACAGGATCAAATGAAATATAATTTCATTCTTAAAACACAAAAAAAAAACATGCAATACTTTCAGCAGTATAATATAAACGAAATCCTTACTCTGCAGACAAAATGAATATTTACCCAGGATTGAATTGAGAACAGATGACTAAAATAACATTAAACTTTTATCATGATATTGGTCTCCAGCTTATTTAAAATATAGGAATTAAGGAATTTTAATGTAGTGTTTGTAATTAATTGAAAGTGTAATTAATGCTGGTTTGAATTCCCTGTAAAGTGGTTTATGACATGAAGCGATTACGTTAAATAATGTGATACTTCTTCTTAAATTGTTATTTATATGTAACCACTGGGAGTAACAAAAAAAATTTACAGCATTTGATTGGCATTCAAACAGTATAATCAGTTTTTTCAAGATTTTTGAAAATGTATTGCTCTTGCTGCTTTAAGAGAATCATTCATGCTTTTCTCAATATGCTATCGATCAGAAATGCATTATTACCTGAAGGAAAGGAATCCCAATTTCAATATTTAATACTTCTTAACTGATGGGAGACTTCAGCATTTCACACTTCATTTGATTTGCTTTTAATTTATGTATATGTCAGTTCTCATTTTGTAGCACAAAATAGTGTTTTAAGCAAAGATAAGTAAATAACTTTAAAAATATCAGATATCAACTTTTCTATATCACAATTTTTCTCCAAAAAATAGGAACACATTTTTTTTTGAACTGAAGCTAATGTCTCGAAAAGCTGACAGAATTAGACTGTAATTAGATTGCAAATTTGATATTTATTCCTGTCATTGTTACTTCTTTTATGAAATTATTAATTTTCATGAAATTAGACTTTTAAATTTTGCTCCAGTTTAATGCAAAGTATGTTACTTCAGTGATTGATTATGTTACTTTGGAGGGCGACGATGCATTCTTAGTTTAACTAAAACTTTATGAAAAGAATATGAATTATATAAACTATTAAAAACTTATAGTTCACCTAATGGTTTATAAAAAGGATGTCTTGCAAATCTGTTATACCAGCCAGTGGAAAAATCTTCATGTTCTGGGCATAATGCTGCTATGTGACTTTTATTCATTTTATAAAAATGATCCCATAACTCTTCAACTGGATGCATGAAAATGACATCTGTATCCACATATAACAATGAATCAATCTGTTCAAACAAGGACTGAAAGAGAAGAAAATGAAACAAGATTCAAATACTATCATAAAATTAATTAATTTAAATTACTAACAAATGAAACCAAAAAAATCAAATAAAATTAAGTCTTAAAAAATATCACCTTATCAATATATTTTAATTACAATTAATAAAATAAAATTCTAATAACATTTTACTAATAAAAACCAATGTTTTTAAGTATACCACATCTTTTAAACATATTAAATATAATAAATGTCATTGAATTATTTCTTCAGGGATTTTAATAGAATAAATATTTATAATCACATGATGTCAAGTATGGATACATATTTTGACATAATGTAAAAAAAATTGTCATACTGGTAAATACTTTATTTAAAACATAGGTTGCTTACTGTTAATGAAAAAGTACTAAATAAATTTCAATTATTCAGAATTCAACACATATTTCTGTATTTGTAATATAAAGCTTTTCATCCATCTATAACATAAGCAAATAAATTTTTGATTACACATAGCATGCTACGCATAGTAAAATTAAAATTGATTAAAAATAACAAGTCATATTTTCCGAGTTCATACACTTATGAAAGTTTCAACAGCTATTTGTTTAATTTCTATTCTGAAATAGTTTTAAAACTGTGTATTCAAAGTATTGCAAATATAAGTTGCTGCATAATGAGTTCTCATACAATTAATAATAGGAAATGTGAAATAGTAAAATACATTGATTTAATCTCTAATTTATTTATTATAATTTTATTCTTAACTGTCTTCCTATAAATGGAATACTTATAGGAAAAAAATTTAGCAAATATTTGGGTTTATCATGGCCCAATAGTAGGACAGTGTTCCACATAGATTTTAGAGACAACAGATTGATGTTGTACTTCTGTTTTCTGCATGTATATTTGTAAGGGTATGTGCTTGGTAGTTTTCCAAGTTTTCCTCCTTCTAACATATGATTTCACCCTCTATTTATGAGAAGTCTTCTCGGAAAGTAATTTAATGGTGGATTCCAGAATATCTTAGGCTGTCCATTATGCGGTATCAAAGTATATAAATTTACTGTTAAAATTTTGTTAGTAATTTTAAATAGTAACTTATTTTATTATAGCTAATTTAATTGCACCACAAATAGAGACTAAAAAATAAACAATTATAAACATCATTACTTATGGCAATTTTTCTAATGTTTCAATTTTTTTCAAAAATTATTTATAAACATCATAATGCCTATACAAGTAAGACATTTAGCATATTCTTTCTTTATTGTATACAATATAATTATTATAATTAAACTTTCCTCAACTGAAACTGAAAAAATAATTGAAAATTATATTATTTAGTTTATAAATGACTTAGTAATTAACCAAAGAGTTAGAGGTTTAAGATAGAGAGAAAAACGATTTTTATTTGAAACATTACATATCTTAGAATGCAAATATTTACGTAGTATTCTGTATGAGCAATACCACAACACTTAACACACATGAGTGACACTTTATACAAAAATTCTTGTTGAAGAATTCAGGTAATATTATAACAGCTAATTTTCATTACACTGATTAATAAAGATGGTCATTATGGACATTCTTTGGTTACATTTCATTAAAGGTTAAACTATCAATACACATACTGTAATAGAACTTTTAATTTTGGGTCAAAGTTTGCATCTAAACTATCACTTTTTATTCAAACTTGGAAAGTTTAATGAGTAAGAGAAATAAAGATAATAAAGATTGATTTCTCAATTATTTAGTGATGAGCCCAATCATTTTATTATCTGGAATCATAGCCTTCAACATTATGAGATAATATCTTAGTAGTTTAATTATGTATTACTTGAAATGAAAAAAAAAATTACATATTTATTTAAATAAAAAAAGCCTAACTGAAATAGATTAATCTGCATTTATTTCCACCTCTTTATGAATTAAAATTTATGAGTGAATAGAAGAACATACACACTTAATGATATTTACTTCTTAATAAAAGTAAACATAAAAACAAACTAAGCTTAAATCAAAGATGAAGAAATGATGTATTCACATCAATGATTTCAATATTTTCAAAATTGAGACGTTTTTAGAATACACAATTAAGATAAATTTATACAGTGGTTCAAGCAATTAATAAAATAACAAACACTAGAATTTTGAAGTTTGATAGATTGATTTTTTATTTCCCTGTGAATTATTGAAAAGTATAAAACTTCAAAAACAATCATGAACTAAAAAACTCCAACTTTCATAAAAAGAAAAGAAACAGATAATAATAACCATCACATAATTCTAAACAATGATGATTACTAAAAAATTATGTAAACAAAATACAAAAACAAAGTCGTATGAGCAAAATACAAGAGATATAAAACTTCAAATAACAAATTAAGGAACTAGTAGGGTATCCCCCTCTATTGACGATCATTGTGACTTTTTTCGTAACAAATTGGTGACGAAAAAAGTAGCAACCCAGAATAGCTACCAATCGGCATAAGAAACCGGGGTTTTCCCCGATTTCAAATTACTAGGCCTAACACTACATAAGAAAACAATAATAACAACCTTGTAAATAAAGTGTGATCCTCCCCCCCGATTTCAACTTGCTCAACCTAACAGTATATAAGAAAACAGTAATCGTAATAAGAATTGATTAAAGATTCTATTTAAAATTATTTCAGAATTAAAATTGAAGGAAATAAAGTAACAAAAATAATTACATTTAGCAACATTAAGTTAAAAATAAATAAAATAATGAATTTCAGTGATTTAGGATAGAATGTTACAAATCATTACTACATAAGAGTAGACAAATCTAGGATAATTCTAAAAATAGAACAATTCTATAATTTCGTTTATTATTGTAAATTTAAATACTTAACATACAATTCTAGGAATTTTATGCCTGCAGAAAATAATTAAATAAAATTCTTACTTTCATTTTTCATCCGGTGCTCTATATGCACAACAAAATCCAAAATGAGTATAAAAGTCAGAGTTTAAAATCTGGCATGATATCCATAGTAAAATACAAAACAAACATAAAAGACAGGATCGAAATTCTGGTGCTATATCCACAGTGAAATACAAAACGAAATTAAAAGACAGTATTGAAATTCCAGCACTATATCCACAGGGAAATAAAAAACGAATATAAAAGAAAGTATTGAAATTCTGGCACTATATCCACAGCAAAATAAAATATGTGAATATAAAAGACAATGTTTATACTCCATGCTACATCTGAAACGAAATAAAAATAGATATGAAAAAACAGGATTTAAATTGCTGTGCTTCACATCCAGTAAAAAAATGAACAACTTATACAGCAAATTAGAAACTTAAAATGCGAACTGAAACTAAAAATGTGAAGTGAACCTAAAAATGCTGTTGCCACTGAAAAGAAGCATATATATGACATAAAAATTATGTAAAACACGAGAAAAACGAAATCTGGCAACCAAAAATCTGGAAAGTAGCGAAAACTGAATTTGGCAACACTATAATAAAATCAAAAACTCAAATTGGAAACACTACAATCAAAACAAATGGTGCTAGATTTGGCGAGATATCACTTAGAGGGGGATATCATACTGATACCCAAATTAAGAGTGTACATATTACATTGTTTTATATTTACTAAGCAATTTAACTCCATAAATTCCAATGAAAGAATTAAATGACAAAAATATATTCTGTTTAAAAATGTAATAGAAGTGAATTATTGTGGATGACTAATTTTTCACAATAAGTACCTTCTGTCAATCTGACATATTACTTTTGAGATATATGTAAATATTTGATAATTTTTCAACACTAAATATTTACATACATTGTTTATTAATATATAAATTAAGCACTGATATAATTGAGGGACAAAATGTGCAACAAATATACTTAAGCTATGGATTTATTTCCAAAATCCAGTAGGATTAAATAAAATTACAAATTTCATATCATTTTCACAAAAAGTAAACGACTAAATATTTTAAAAGGATCATGAAAGTGAACAAAAGTTAAGTTTCTTTAATTTTTCAACCACACACACAATGGTACATTCTTGATCTATTCTACCATTAAAGACATTCTTGATCTATAATAAAAAATATATATTATAAACTAAACAATATCAATTTCATATGTGTACCGGCAGGAAAAGTCTTTGGCAGGCACATAGTTTAAAAAGATTCTTCCATTCATCTCCTTCTTCACCATCTGGAAAACTAATAGGATGGATTTCAAATGATAAACGATTTAAAACTTTCACTGGCCATTCTAATATCTGTTAAATGAAAACAACTTACAATATTATATCCTGCATAGAATTTAATATAAGCAAATGATAAATATTTGAAAAACATAAAAATACACTCATGTACATACATGCATACATATACAGCCAATGTTAGTAAAACCATTGTAATCTATCAACCGGACAAATGCTGCATTTGGTTTGACTTGTTGTAGCTAAGATTTTTTCATATTTACAGCTTCTCTTTAATTTATTACAATTTAAAGTAACACTCAGAATTAAAATCCATAAAAAATATAAGGATTTCAGAAAAAGTAATTGCCATTTCTTCATCTAATTAGTTATAATAAGTACTTGTAAGCATAACAATTTCACTGAAGAACATCTTTTAATCTCCTTCTTAATTGGATTTGACAGTCAAGGTACCTCTGATAAAACTATTTTGTATCAAGATCCTCTAATATATGAATATAACACAAGAGAATAATCAACAAATTTTAAATAATTCTTAAAGTGATAGTGAAATGTGTTAAATAACAAGATGTACATAATGTTTTTATTTAAAAAAAGTACAAGCAATAAAATCATAAAATAAGTTACAAATAAAAACTGAAATGCATTTTTACTTTTAAATGGTTCCTCATTTGTTTTTGAAAAAGTTTTCTTAATCATATTTTAATAAAATTTTAAACAGTAATAAGTGTCCCTAGTGATTATTCATATAAATTTCAAATGGTCACTTCAAACAAGCTAAACAAATAAGCTAGGAACAGATCCAGAAAAATGTTTTCATTTTACTCCCAATAAACAAACACAAGTCTAACTACTATAAAATACTTTATTAATAATAAGAGAAGATCTAAAAAATTTAATATTCTTTTTAATGTATAACTTCCAGATTATTTATGTACTTTGTAAACATTATTTTTGAAAAAAAAATTTTCAAAGTAGGGAAAAAGGAATTTCATTTTTAATTTATACAATGTACATTATTATAATGCTGTTTTTGACAAAAATAAATAAATATTTTATAAATGTTATAAAATTTTAGATAGAATAAGAAAAAATTAAGTATTTGCTATTGCTAAGAGAAGGTTAAACATTTTAAGTTAACTCAATATACAAAATTTAGTCACAAAATTAACAATTACTGATTGCTTTACAAGAAAATTTTACAACTGGAAATAACTTTATTATCAAGTGATGGATTAAGAAATGTTTGAAATATGAGTTATAGCTCTGCAATGAAATGAGTTGTTACAAATTAATCAAAAAGTTCAGTATAGTTACAGAAGTTAAAAGTCTCTCCCACTAAATGAATATTTTCAATATATAAGGTTGGGTAACATTGTCTAATTACATGACATAATTAGAAATATACATATGTGTTTCTCAAGAAAGATGCAGAAAATAGTGTCAGTTTTATCCTTTCAAGTAAAATTATTTGTCCTCCTCTCTCTATGCTGTGAAAAACAATCTTATTTTTTAGGTATTAAATTTCGTGAGGAAAAATATTGATAAAAAGATGTCAATTCTTATCCTTCTTTTAATATACCTCTTTTGCCACTGAAAAAACTTTAGTTGATTTGATTGCTTTTTGAGGATAAGTAAAATATTTTCGATTAAAATAAAGCTATAATTTTCAAATAATTATTTGATATTTTGTATTATCAAATACTCATAAGTAACAGTTAAATATTGAGATAAAAAGTATAGTGTACACCAATTACTTTTTATTATTAAGGTTATAAGCATTTAGTCATAATACCAATTTTTTTAAAAACTGTGACACTTACAAATTTATTACTTATATAGAAATTATTTTAGAGAGGTAAAGAAGATATTTTTGTGGTAAATGTTTATGAATACAAATTAGGTCTTAAAGCATAGTTTCAGAAACATAAAAATCAACACCAATTTTTTTTTATGGTAGAAGATTTAAGAATGGACATGCTGTAAAATCAAGGCTAAGAAATGATTTTCAAACAATATGAGTTGATTTTCTGATATCCTTGTAATTTTATTATATGTAAAAGAGTAACATTTATACTGGAGTTGTTTTGCTCTTCAGCCTGATATTTATTATTTTAAGTGTATGATTTGTCTTTTTAGGACACACTTTCAGTTTCAGAAAAGTAATTCTCTTATATAAATAATATCTTTATAAGATGATAGATTACCATATCAAATTCATTATTCTGAACTCTGTCATTTGCCAATGTTATTCACATTGATCTCAATATACCAAAGATTGGTCCAGTGCTGCTCGTCTGTTTTAATGTTTTGCTAACATCTAAACAAAGTTGTACATGTTCTCTGAGAGTTGCCAGTCTAGTATTTGTAGTTTCTTTATATTTACTTCAGCATTCTACAGTTTGTAATAAAATTATTACAGTCATATTTTTTAAAAAATATTATTTATTTTACAAATGCAGAACTTCAGCACTCAAGTCATTAGTACACTGTCCTAAAAAATAATTGTTGACAATGTTCTCTTACTGAGAAAACTATAAGATGATGATTCCAGCATGACTTTTTTTAAAATTATTATCTAATAAAGGCAATTCTAAATTTTTTTTCTGTTTACTTTCAAACTCTTTTAAAACTATACATTTTCATATGCATATCCTAGGCTTTTATACTTCTTTAATCATTCAATAGAATATTATATATTCCTTGGCTATTAATGTATACAAATATAAGAAATATATGTATTTGTATGAATTTTCTAGAGCCCACATGTCATTGAAAAGACACTTTTACCAGGCATATTAAATAATTTATTTCAGCCTTTACTTCATTGATAAACAAATTCATATCATTTCAATGAAATTATGCACAATTTTCAATAAAGAAGATATGGAAAGTGTATTTTAACTCAAAAATTTTATATTTAAAATATTTAGTGAATTTTAAACAGTGAAAAGAAAACAGAAACAAAAAGAAAAAGAATATATTGAATCACCCATCTGATTACACAACATGATGATCTTATTGGAGATTATTTCACTTCATTTCTAAATACTCCATCCAAATCTAAATACAGCACCCTATCCTGACTAAAAGGGTTTGTCATGAAATTATTGTAGCTTAACTGGATCTTTATTTTAGTCAACAGTTACGGATGGATTTTTCAATGTAAGCAAAAATTAACCTCAGTTCACCGGAAACCATCTGATATACTTCCGGTTTTCTCTCTTCCCATTGCAAATCAATGCAATCACAAAAATTTTTATTTAAATATTTTTAGATATTTATTTTTGTTTTCGAAAATTTTTTAAATTTTATTCGTTAAAATCATAATTTTTAATAAGAGTGCAATCAGTGGAGATTCCGTAAATTTGTAAATTTTTTTTTAATTTTTACTTAAATAATCCTGATGGATTACCATATTTTGCGAGGAATTGCTCTTATTGGCGATATTAGGATCAATTGTTGATGAATTATATATTGCAACCCAGATTCTAACTCTTGTTATTATTTATCACAATTGTTAATCATTTTCTTCTTTAACTAATTTTTAATTTTATGCATTTTTTCCAAAATTTCAGGAAATATATTTTGTGCACGATTGAACTATAAATCATTTCAAATATTATGCAAGGTATTATTTGTGCTTTCATTTATAGTATTATAAATTTTATTAAAATTTTCTTGATCATGCTAGAATATATGAGTTGGTATCAATGAGTAGAACAAAATTGTTATGTGTTTATTTACTTGTTTATTAATATTTTAAACAAATCTTGGTTTTTATTGGAATTAAAATTTAGGTCTTATTTTTAAGAGTTGATTTAATATATAGCTAATTAAATTAAGGATTGTAAATCGGGTTCTATTGGACATTTGAACATTTTCACTTGCGAAAATAAATTTGTTCCAGCTCGCATATTGCAACCAAATGCTTCGCAAGAACTAGTATTTTTATTGGCTTTCTGCATTTCAAAAATTTTTATAGGATAATAATTTTTAAATGAATATTTCTCAAAAGCAATGGAAACTACAGAAAACAAGCACAATGGTATTAGACAATGATGGAATAGTCAGAAGGAAGTTTCGAGCCGGAAGTTTTCTAGATCTCCACAGTAGTAGCGCCCTCTATTCTACGCTTTACAGAAACTTCCATCCATGAACACAACAATCTAATATTAATTGTGCCACCATCTAGTGAAACTAAAAATATTTGATTGAAAATTTTAAAATATTAAAACAAAAAACTCTAAAAAATTTTTTTATTATTTTCTAACAAAAAATAAATGCATCAAAATAAATAAAAATTAAGGGATAATTTGCAATTTTCAATGAGTCAAGTCATAATTCCAGAAGTTTCAAGGGCACTAAAATAATTTTTCAAATTCCAGGAGTTTCAAGGAGTTGTATACAAATCCTAAAATTATATTAATTTTATGAAATATAATAAAGTGGGTTCAGTGGAAAAGTCTTATAATTTTATATGAGGTAATATTTTTTTTTAAATCAGAGCATTAAAGATAAAAATTATGGAGTAAAATGTATAGGTCTCAATTATTTTAATAAAGGACAGAAAATTATGTTATTTTAAAGCATTGTTGAATATTAACCTTAAAAATCTGATATGGTGGTAAATTATGAGAAAATAAAGCAAATTAAAAAGCAAACCTTAGTTTTCAAATGGTCTCGATTGCTGTCATCAGCTAAGATAACAAAGTGTAGCCTCCTTTTGGAAAATATGATAGCTGATTTTAATGTAATAAGAGTTTGATTCAAACGTTCACCACAAGAGACCACAGCTAGCTTGATTTCTTCAAGCCCAGTTCCATACCTGATAATAGTAATTTAAAACTTAAATATTCTTATAAGTGATTTTAAAAAGTTGAAAAATGAAACACAGCTTCAACATAAACTTTAGTTATATAACAAAAATATTTATATCATATAAATGCCAATAACAAAATTGAATTAATCTTTATGCAATGTTTTAAAATTTTGCTAAAAGTTGAATTTTAATTCGTTTTTTAAATTATGTATGCTTAAAAGTAAAAATTAAGAATGTGATCAGTCAATCATTTCAAAGTTTGCCAAAATTTATAAACAAGCACTACAAATTTTTATTTCAAGATGAATAAGATGACATGTTTAGAAGCTACAGAATTTTCCAAGACTGTGGAAACTTGGTTGGTTAGGGTATTCGTTCTCTTTATTGGAAGGAAATGACTTCAAATTTTGAACTAACTGAAGATCTACCATATTCACTAACGGTGGCATGTTAAATATGTCATAGTTGTAATGTCCTCCAAATAAAATAAATCTTAGGTTAGCAAACAAAGTCTGGAAGTCCTCTGCTTGATTCCTGCATCTAAAGTATGATGACCCAACTTGACATTTAGTCAATAAGCAGCCCTCATGGTTCCTCGTTCAAATGAAGCTTTTTCATATTACCCTCAGCCACAAACCAGTGCTTTCATGTGAAGGGGTCTGTTGGATTTTGTGCAGGCTATCCTGCATCAAGGGGATGAATAACAAGAATTTCCTTATTATGAAACTGCACTATCACTTTGCCAATATCAGACAAAAGAATTCTATATATATTATGAGACGTTAAGTAACTATAAAGGTTTACAAAATGAGTTTTAAAATCTTTTTTCTCTTAAAAAAAAAAAAAGAGTTCTAATAAATACTACTCTTTCAATTTTTTGTCTCCACAGATTTGTGAATTTATGATTAAGTCTTCTGTATATATCTTGATACTTGAATTAAAATAGGCAAAATCATACCTCCAATTTCATAAATCTTGAAATTTTTTGTTCTCAAATTAATAGTTCATCAGATAATAGTTTGAACAAATAAAAATACAACATAAAAGTTAATTATCTAAGTCCTATCATTCTCTAAGTTCTTTATTGAATCTTACAATTTTATCATAAAATATTCTTATCTTTAATCACTATATTATACACTTCATTAAATAAGTTCAATTTTTCCAAAATTATAAATTTGTCTACATACACAGGAACAATACAAAAATATAAATGCAAAAGTTAATTAGTAAAAAAGTACTTAAATTATTTGTAAATTGAAAATGTCAAAACATAAAAGAAAGTAAATTCTCTTTTTCCTCTTATATATTTAGAGACTTGTTTGATTTTAACAATGTAAATTCATATTGAAGTTTGAGATATGTATTTGTGTTAAATGGGGAAAAAAACATAAAAAATAGAAAAGGCTACAAAAAATAAGCATTTTTGGAAAGCTACACAAGTGGATTTTTTCTAAAGATCATCACCTCTCATTTTATTATTATTAAATCTAGAAAATTTTCATAATGTGAAGATATTCAACATATACTCAATTCAGTCTTTATACATTAATTTATTGGATTTTTTACTTTTGTTACTAAAAAAGTATTCATTTATTTGGTATTTACTAAGAAAAATTATGTTTTTAATTTATTTGGTTTTATAGTTTATTGAAACTGAAAAATAACACTTTGATTGTTTCTTGGATACATTTATTTTATGAAAATATTAATTTATAAAAAAGGACTTGGAATAGAGAAAAAGTATTTGCCAAAACAAATTATTTTTTAAAAATGTATTTAAACTTCGTATAACCGAAAGAATTGAAAACAAAATATATTAGATTTTACTTGTAATATATTTTGCTTTTGATTAATAAATTTTTCTTTCTAGGTATTTATTGTTTGACTGTGAATGTAATGCACAAAAATTATATATTTTACAATTAACAATAGCCCCTACAATGCAATATTTAAAATGCACTTAGAGATATTTTAAGAATGGAAGATCCAAATTGTTTTTAATATAAAATATAGATTGATTTGGCTACTTCAAGATACAGAACTGAAATAGCTAAAGACACCAGATAATTTCAAAATTTAAAGTATTAGATGCAAATAAATGCACACATTTTAAATTCTGACATAATTTATATTTTTCCCAATTAATAAATACAAATGTCAATCATTATTTGCAATTCTCAATTATAGCTAAAATCAAATGAGGAAACATTTTGAACATTAAAACTTTGAATGATAAGTTGAATTGTTAAAAAAATAATAGAAAAGAAAAAATAGTATTAATAGATTATGTTCAATTATCATCATAAATAGGATTATCCATTGCATAGTTAAAGTTACTTTACAGCCAATGAAATATTCAGCTACAGAAACCTTGCTCAGTTCCCTAACTAGATTAAAAATATATTTATAACTTAGAGATCAAGAATTAAAATCTATGATATTGATGTGTGTGTGATAACCTCATGACAGATTTTATTATATCACTGTCATATGATGTATCTAAATATCAGATTAAAATTTTTATGTAATATAACTACAAGTGCTACACAAATTTCACATATATGTTCCTTATAGAATATATAAAAATTAAGAGAAAAAAATAATAAGAAACCAAACATACTGCTATCTAAAATGAAAAACAATACAAAAGGGATGAAATTCACATGCTTATATCACATTATGAAATACAAATTTGTATAATTAACATTTCATTGCAGATTCACATCATGATTTTTGTTGCACTATTTACAAATGGTATACAAAGCCAAAACAGAAGACTACTTTTAAGTATTTTAATAGGTATTATTACATATTATTTTGCAAGTAAAGTTTCAGTATTTCATTGATAAAAATGGATATCAATTAAAGCATATTTTTAATTTGGGATGAGAAGCTGTGACTAATACAAAATGCAAATTTTGTATATTGCTCTACAAGCAACTTTTTATAGAAGATTAATTTGACTGTGGGTTACCGTTAAAAGTAGAGATGGAAGTTGACCCCACAAACTGTCAATTAAAATCCAAAATATTAACCATTTAGCTGTTAGTTTGGCAATAGTGGTTATTTTTTTCACTATTGTCAAGCTAACAGGAACTAGCACACAGCATAATCAAGGCACATAGACGTGAACATACAATCAGACTATTTAACAGGAAATATTTTAACTTTATCATGCAGTATAGAAAGAAAAACTAATGGGCAGGAGGCACTTTGAGATTGTTATGTAAAGAGCAAAACAGAATCTATGTTTCATAGCAAATTGTTACACACAGTTGAACTGTTTTAAGCAAAAATATCAATGTCATAAGGAATGATAAATCAGTAAAACATTGTCTCTTCACATGATGATTCTGTTTACAACAGCATGTTGTTGCTAAATCTGATAGAACTGTGTAATGAAATGCAAGCCATGTATCATGCACAAAATTCAGTATTGTGATATTGATTCTTCACCAAGCATGAAGATTCTTAACTTAATTAGATTTGTTTTGACTGCTTTATAGATGCATTAAACAACTAGCCCTAATATCTGAGAAAATTTAGAGGTCTTAATTGACAGTGGCTATATTTTAATATGAATATGCAAGTCAGCAAATGGTACATAATGCTTTACAATTCTTTTTTTGCCTGCCAGATGAGATAGCTACTTTTCCAAACCTGTTTTTATTTATTAAGTTTTTAATAGATGTGGTAGCAAACAAAAAATAGATTTTATTACATTTCTCAGCTCAAATGTATTTTTACTCATTTCATTTTTATATTTTATGATACTCATTTAATAAATTTAGCTTTGATGTTTGTTATATTTTTTGGCATAGCATTTTGGATAATTAACTGAAACTTGTAAATAAAAATAAAATCCATTAAAAAATGTAAGAGAATTAAAATATTTAAAATACACAATTTGATGAAAGCTTTAAAATTGGGCATATATTTTAAAAGAACTGCCACCGCAATATAAAATGTAGATAAGCCAATTGAATGATATTTTAACTTTATGAAGTGTATTGTGAAACAAAAATTATTCACAGTAATGCAATGTACAATTGATTGAACTAAACAGCAAACAGATATCTTTAAGGATTAATTATAACTATTGGATTTTCAAAATCCAATAGTTATAATTGTTGTGCATTTGCAGAATACCACTAAAAATATAACAAAGCCTAGTGCATTTTTAATCCTAAAGTCTTCACTTTTCTAACAAGCATAGCATTACTTTAAAATTTTTGTACCTTCTTTCAATAATGTAACATGTAAATTGGTCCACAAATTATTTAAATATAAATTTAAAGCTATTCAATTCACACTTTTATTTGAAATTCGTAAAAAATAAAAGTATATTACACACATTTAAAATCTGCTTTTGTCCTATCAATTTTTTCCAACCTATACTTTAACTTTCATTCTTTATTAATTACAATGTATTTTACTAGAGGAAACTTGTTAAACATTAGACTTAAAATCATACATAATTTGCAGTAGTTTATCATCATAACTAAATACACACCAGGAGATAAATCAAGATTCATTATTTTTTTCCTAAGCATGTAAAGCAAAATACATACTTGCAAAAGCTTAGTACCATAAAAGCAATTGTTATATTCTTTCCCTCTGGGAATTTTTCTCTTTTACATTATACATGATTAGAACAGAATTTATAATTTTACAAAATAAAATTTTTAATGATGGGCATCCAACATTAAAGTTAATGACTGATCAGTAGAGGATCTTGCATTTATTTAATTTATTAACCATTAATGAAATAATTTTATAGGTGTATATATTTCTACTTCCTTTGCAAAATGTATATATATTATGTCTTTGTAAAAAATGATTTATTGAAACACTTCATAAAGAACTGACATATAATTTTTATAAAAGTTTTATTTATTTATACTATCTAAATCATGAAGTCATTAATTTTCTACAAAGCATGATGTACACTTTCCAGTATTTATTTTTCATTTTCATTTAAACAACGGTGACATATCATAAGTAATGATAGTGTTTTTTTATAGGCTACTAGAAATGTAACCACTCTCTTAAGAACGTTGCCTGAGGCAATTGAAGCATTAAGACACACCTAGCAACTTAATAAAACAAAAATGTAACAAAATTTCACTATGTTTTCTGTATTAAGATAAATTAGAATAAATTTTATACTAGAAAAAATAATCTTTTAAACTAATTAACTTAAATATATGATTTTACAAAAACATTGTGAATGTGGAAGTCAAAATTTTTGCTAGCTTTACCATAAAATTCTGTAATGATATGCTGCCTCTACAGATACTGCATGTTCATTTAGTACCTTACTAACAATTTATCTACATTTGGCTAAAGAAAAATTGTATGTATCAAGCGTATATATTTATAGATCTCTCTACCAGGAAAAACACAAATCTGTAAATAGATTAAGATTAATAATTGAAAAGTACTTAAAATGCTTGAAGCTAGAAAAGTAAAATTTATAAACAGTAAATTAATACCCAGCAAAATGACATTCAATTAAGTTTTAACTTTTACAGCAAATTTACCTATAAGTCCCATCTGTATTCGTCAATGTATCATTCTGATACCTCTGTTTTTTAATTAAATTAAATGAAAAGTCATTCAATGAAGATCTGAGATCTTGAGTGAGATTCTTGAAATACTTAATCTCTGTTGTTTTAATAAAAAATTTACTATTGAAATTTGAGCTCTGGAGTTCATTTTTGAATTTAGAAGCTACATAGTAGAAAACAACAGAAGATATAACAAGAAATGCGATACCAATTTTTGTATAAAATTTTATTGTTTGTTTCAGTAACATAATTTGTATAGAATTATCATTGAATACATATACGCGTCACATAAATTATCTGAGTTAAATAATAATAACAAACAACTATCTTTCTCATCCTTAAACACTAAATATTTCCGAATAAAAGTGCAATAAAATAATCGCGGGAGATGTCAATTTTAAAGTCGTAAATAAACAATACTACACAATGCTGCCAATCGGTAATAAGAAAAAGATTCTATTATAAATGTCAGAATAAGCAAGACATTTTTATGACGTCATTGTCTTCAAAATAGTCCAGAGAATTCTGAAAGATTGGAGAATTACAAAAACGATTGCAGCCATTCATTATCCCTTATTTTTATTATTGTCATGCACTTATGATAATATTCTCTAAGCAATTAGCAAATTATACATAAACAAGCTATTGTAGACAGTAAAAATTCCATTTTGAATTCAAAAGAATGAAACAAAAAAATGCTCAAGGAAAAAATTAAGTATGGTATATAAATACATTATTTTACTTACAATAAATATCAGAGGAAAAACTACTTTTAACATGAAGGCCCAATCTCATCTTCACAAACATACTTGATAGTCTCAGTGGCTGAAAGAAACTAATGATCTTTTGCTATCTTACTTAAGTTGTCATTTCTTCTTCTTCTTCTTCAGGTTGTGTTTGTATGTCATTGACATCTCTGCTTTAATCAGCATTTTGTATCATTGACTCCAAATCCAATGTTTCCTAGTTCCAGTTACTCTGGTCAGCCACTTTATTAATATAGTCCGATAACCATTTAATGGAATCTAGGTGTAACTCTCTAGTATGGATGACGCCTAAAGAAGTTAATCTAGGGAGGGCAACAGCCTCGCATTCGTAAATGATATGCTTGGCCGTTTCCTCTTGCGTATGACATTTCCTGCAGATAGGGTCTTCCTGAAACATTCCCATTTTGTGGAGGGGTTTTCTGAAATAGTAGTGCCCAGTTATGAAGCCTACGATTAAACGTATCTTCTGCATACAGCATCTTAGAATTTCAGAGGAAATCCTCACTGATGATCTACAGATCATACTTTTAGCGTAGGTTTGACCAGGAGATTTGAGCCAAGCTTCATACATCATCCGTTTTTCCCATCTAAGAACATTGGTTTTTGCGGTCTTCAAATTGATCACACAAAAAGGTTCTGGACCAATGGGAACAAAAGATGATCCTTGTTAGCAAGCTCAATAGCCCTTTCATTACCTTCGATACCTTTGTGCCCTGGCACCCATTCAAGGATCACCTTGTTTCTAGTTGCTAGTTCTGTAAGAAGGTTTCTACACTCTAAAATCATTTTAGATTTCATTTCGAAAGAATTAAGCGCTTTTAAAGCGGCTTGATTGTCACTGAAAATGAGAATCCGCTTACCGTAGTAGCCTTTCTTCATATTTAGTCGCAGACAGTGGATAATGGCCAAAACTTCTGCCTGAAAGACCGTAGCGTATCGCCCAAGGCTTACAGACAAGCTGATTCTTGGTCACACGCCACATTTTCGCAGTCCTGAGAAGCTGTTCTTTAGTGATCCATCTGTGTACCAGATTAGATCTCCTGTTTTAGTTTCAAACATGTTGTTATCCCATTCGTCTCTAGTTGGAAAAACTATTTCAAATGTCCTATCAAACATGTATGTTTTTTCCATGATGTCAGAGGGCACCAGGAAAGTACGATCTTTCCTGGTGATGCCCCTGTGCCCTTTGGCAACAGGCTGGTCATACCAGTGGTTTTGCAGCTTCATTCTGTATGCAGTCATTCTTGCAACGCTGAGATGAAGATGTCCAAGGGAGTCAGATCCAACACAACCTCCAATGCTCTGGTTGGCGTGGTGGAAATTGCTCCTGTGATGCAGAGACAGGCCAGTCTTTGTAGACCTCCCAGTCTGTCAATCACAGTCTTCCATTCCACCTTACGCCACCAGATCACACAGGCATATGTGAGAATTGGCCTGACAAAAGTGGTCATTTCATGAATAATTAATTGACGAAGAAGTCCCAAATATTCGTTATATCCAGATATGGCATCATGGCTGTTGTCTTCAACGTATTTTATCTCCAAATTTAGGGGTCTTTAATCTCACAAAGTTTAGGATTTAGATTTCGTTTGTTTCTTCGTTATCGTCTTCCCCGCTACAGAGCTTTCTACTGCAGTCATACTCTCAACAATCTAATTCTTTATTAAATTAAAATATCCTAATTATCGCCTTCATCTGCATCTAACCATAACTTAATGTCTTCCAGTGTCACATCAATTTGTTCACCTTCAAGTAGGATAATATGAAAATCTTCAGTTTCAGAACCAACTGTGTCTGGCTCACTCTCCATATTCAGTAAAGTTTTTTTTACAAGCGTTAATCAAAGTTAAAGGTTTAATTTCATTGTAAGGGGCTAAAAAATTATAAATTCTTGATCGCATATTGTACTCTAGGTTCAGTAACTTATTCTGCCTTCTTTTGTCTTTTCGTTCTTTCTGCAACTTCTAAAATTTCATTAAAAAAATTCTTTCTATATAGATGTTTGGCCAAATAGAGGACAAATTTGTTCTTTAAGCCAGATTAGAAAGACCATGTTTGCTGGCAAGATCATTCACCTAATCTTTCTGTCATCACTAGTGAGATGTTCTACATCTGGATGGGATGGGCAATTGTCAAGTAAAACGAAGGACTTGACTTCACCATCTGGAATGTGTGAGACTTCTGTTTAGTATTTCCTAATATCCTGGAACTGCTTGTTTAGGAAACCACCTCATTGTAATATCTGAAGTGAATCAATCACTTCTTGAATTGTTGTAGCTACTAGTGCACTGGTTATTTCTTCAAAATACTTTTTAATGTGCCAGTAGTTTTTTTATTTTTGCCTTCAATCACTGATTTCAACAAGTGACTACCATCAGTATTTGCGCATAAAAATGTAAACGCACGTTCTTTACATATCTTTCTTACGGGTATGACTTTTCAGCCTTAGATATTTGGGTAACTCTCCAATGAAAGCCTGTCTCATCCTAATTATAGACTTGGGAAAATTATACGTCTAATATTTTTTCAAATAGCTCAACACTATTATCGTTTGCATTGAGGCCTCTTGAGCATTAAGTATATGTTTAACAGTTTGGCTTATCTTTATGCTGCAGTCGAAATTTCTACTCCACGCATAGTTTAACAAAAAGTACGAACAAGATCATTTATAAGCTGCATCGCACAGGGTTTGATCTTAGAACAGAAACATAATTTTATCAACACTTGCTTACTTTTCAACAGTAAATTTAATAACAAGTTTGCTTATTTTGTCTTTTTCCTTCAAATTCCTTATACCGTTGGTTTAACTATCTCATATTCTAAATATATACTTGAAACAGGCGCATTTTTTATATTTGTTTTTAATAAAGTTTATAAATAAAAGGTAGAGATTTGCGTTTACATTTCTTCCCTTTAATGAATGTACTGAACTATATTTTAATTCCTCACATAATTGAACACACAAAAAGTAATAACCACTGCAAAAATACAAAATTCACATTTAAACACAGCATACAACCTTTTGTAACGAGTTACTTATAAATAGACGGGCAAAAAATGAGAAGTGAATACACTCAAGAGATGGGTGAGAAAGTGTACGGCTTGATTCATACACTGTCAAAAACACTCCAGATTCAACAAAAATACATTATTGCTCTAAATCACTTTTCATTTATTCAGCACGTACGTTATATTTATACCTCTCTGTGTATGTACATTTAAAGGCTAAAGAATTAAGTTAAGGCCGTTTTCATGGGGTCCAGATTAATGAGGGTTTACAGCAGTAAACCCTCATTAATCTCGTATCAGCACCTTCTAAAACATGTTTTAGAAGGTGCTGATTATTTTAACTTAAAAATCAACGGAATGTTGGAGTTAAGAAACAAATTGGTTGTAGTGAATTATTAAAAAGATGACCAGCTCCTAAGGACTAATAACTTGTTCGCACTGCTCTTTTAAATGAGTTCAAGTCTCATTAGAACTTTCTCGCAGTAGCAACTTTTGATTTGAATCTGTTCGAACTGATTTATCTTAAATTAGTTTGGCAAAATTTTACGTTTTACATGATTTAGCGCTATCTTATTTTCTGCTATCTTGTTGTCTGTGTTTGTTGAAATATCTGAAACAAATCATAATAAATACAAGAGAAGCAAAATAAAGAAATAATATCACAGAATTATTTACAAAAGCATTAAATAAGCATAAAAAATTTGCGTTAAATCTGAGAAGAAATAGATTTGTGAAAGACATTCTTTGGTTTTGTATTCCTCATTTGAAATATCATAATCTTAATTAATGTTATTTTAGTCTGGAAATGTTTAATAAACGTGCTCAACTATAAAAATTTCAAAGACTTCATATAATTTTTAATAACAAACAATAAATAAGGTTTTGAGTAAAAACCAATATTTCTTATATCAGCTTCGAGTGTAAAGCCCCTATTACATTAGAAATGCCGATATTTCTTAGTTTGAGCAACTCCCCTAAACTTATCATTACGTGACGGCACATCTCAGATTTTAGCAATTCGTTCTCATTGTCCAATGAATAGTTGAGATTACTTTCAGATTAGCTGAAAGAAAATGAATTACTAGATTTAATAATAGATCACTTTTCTGGATATAATTTTTAAGGTTGCATTTTCTTTTAACTAGTAGATTCCAGATTTCCTGATAAGTTCTTATTTGGGAATTTTGTTTGCTGCCAAGTTTTTAAAATGCTAATTAATTCAGGTGAACATCTAAAATGGATATTCTTTGTTTTGTTTAAATCAATTTCATTCTTAAATTTTGATATTTTTCTTATGTAATTTTTTAAAAAATATTTTGTCTAAATATATCAATGTATTAAAAATTTTCCTTTTCTGTAAACCTCACAAATTTATTAAGAAAATAAGTTCTTCAATATATTACTGTATTTATTTATTAAATTTATTATCTTCTGTATCATAATTTTTGTAAATGTAAACATATCTTTGATATATATTTTATAATTGACTTTGCCAATTATTTAACATTTTATACTTCTTTTAGCCATAGCATTATTTCATCGTCTGACAGGATACGATTGTCTGAATGCTCATTTTTTTAATATTAGATTTAAACTTCTGTCTAGATTCTTTAACTTTAAACAGTTCATGAGTAGGAAACATTGATGAATACACTGCATACATAAGCCTTGAGTAGTGAAGATTTAAAAATATGATGAAAAGAAAAGTGTAAATGCAATTTTTATTGTTAATAAACATTTTTAAAAGTTTAATATGATATTTAGGTCTAACTGTTGAACAGTCAGTACTTAAAGAGACTTTTTAAATGTATGCATTTTAATTAAAGCTAATTTTTTATATTTTAAGTTCTTAAATTCCAGAAGTCAGGTCAATACAATGTTTCAACTTTATTTTAGTAATTCAGGCTTACAGATTAAATATTATCATGGATTTTAAGTAATGAAAATTTAATTAAGTAATTTTTTAAATTATAATAAGTTAATAATTTTAAAAATTCTACTTAAAAATATTTACTAAAACTAAAAATGTCTGAAAACAATTATGCATCTTTTATAAAAGAGTAATTTTTCCCAATTTCAAATTTAAATTTTTAGTTTCAAATTATATAAAATTTAAATTAGGTTTATAAAAAAATAAAATGAAGCAAAAAATACACACGATATTTTAGTATTATTAAATTTTTATATTTTCTTCATTACATTCGATAGTGAATTTTTAAATTTTCCATGACACTTTTATTATTTAAAAATATATCATATTAAAAATATCTGCATAGATAATTGGAAATATTTTCAAATTATTTAAACAAAATAATTTAATTTATAAAATATTCTCTAAAATATAGTTTAATTTTTAAGGAGTTAAATTCTTTTATATTGAAATTAATATACCTAGAGGAAATCTAAATTTTTGTTTAAAAATTAAAATTTCACCATCGTTCTTTAACACTGAAATATTACAACAAAAATGAAAATAAATAACCATTTCTTTAATTAATATAACTTTTTCCGCTTCGTGAAAAGAAGGCAAAACTTGTTATCAGTTTTAAAATCATTGGCGATATGAAATTTATATGAAAAAAAAAAATTCTGATTTTCCGCAACTTATGACGCCAGTAACTTTCATTTGGCTTGATACTTGGCGAAAACAAAATAATGTATAAATTTCAACTGCGCAGCTGTTTAAAAAAATCTGTAATATTATTGGACGATGAAACGAATTGCCGATATTCGAGTTGTGACGTCAGGTAATGTTAATTCTACGGGAGTTGCGCAAACTGAAATTCAGGCAAATCAAATGTATTAGGGGCTGAAGAACTCTGTTTTCAGCGTGGTGTTTAAGTTAAATCAGATTTAACTTTAAATTGATTGAAAAAGAGCAGTGCAAACAAGATATAATTATTTTGAGAGCTATTATAGTGAAGAAATTTACAATCACTAATTTCAAACTACAAGAATATGATGCCCTTGTGTGAAAGTTTAGAAGGATATTTTTTTTGTGCTACAGTGTATTAAGAATAAAAATGTATTAATTAACAGGCTTTCTGTACCATTCTGTAAAATAGATTGTTGCTCTCCGGAAATGATCGTTGTTTTCTGCATAATTTTTCATTTGATGATTCATTTCCAAACCGATGACTTTAATCGAGGTTATGATGAATGCTATCATTATTTGTAATATTTTTGGCAACAACAGTGTTATGTTTATTATTGATGTTATTATGGTTTTGATTTCAGAGCGATTCGTTCACGATGTCTACAAAGCGAAACTAAATTGAATAATTATTTTTACATAGAGAAATATGTGATTCGAAAGAACTTCTGAAATGTTGATTCATATATGCTAGCATTTCATTATGTGATTTGTTAAAATATTTTTGTATACTCTTTTTCTCATGAATTAATTTGTTCGATTTCCTTGTGCAACATGATGATGTGTTTATCATACAGGTCTCAATGTCAGTATGCAGGGGCAGTGGAGATCGGATGCTAAGTTATGCACTTTTTGTTTTAAAAATAAAAGATTATGGGGAAAGATCAAGAACTCTTAGAAGCTGCCAGATGTGGTAACTTAGCTGTTGTGGAGCGTATTTTAAGTCAACGCGCAAAGAAGACTGGACCACTGGCTAGGTAAGTCAGTAACTCAAATGATTGTCCACTGAATAATAAAACATTTAATAAAGCTGCCGTTGTTATCCATTTCAAACAAGTATTTTTGTTCCTAGATATGACATGTGTTGAATCTTGGTGTGAGAAATATGTTTTACAAAGAAAAACACTCTTTTCTTTGAAAAATATATTTTTTTGTTTATTGTTATATATATTTATAAATTTAGACATACATTTTTAACTGCATGACAAAGTTTTGTGCTGGTTTTCTGTATTTGAAAGAAACAGGTATGAAAAAAATGATAGGTACAGAATATTAAAAAATGATTCATATGATTAATGTGTATTTCAATTTTGAAACTCATTTAGAAATTAAGGAAAAAAACTAAACTACTATTTGTAAAGAAATTTATTGATATGTTATTAAATTTATGTCCAATATTTATTTTAGAATTATAATATACTCAGAAAAAAATGTGTGTATATGAATTTTTCTATTTCAATTGGAAAAAAATCTAGTCAAAGATGATATTTGTAATTTATACTAAAAATAAATGTAAGAAAGGAAGACTATCCACTAAAAAGACTAGAAAATATTTTCTAGTTGGACTATAAATATTTTTTGTTGTAGATTTGTTCTATCTAAATAGTACATTTGGGAAAATAAGAAACAGATTTGTAGTATTTACTACAATCTTACAAACAAATAAAATACTGAAGTGTGAAAAAGAATGCATTCATCTATAAATAAGGCATTTATCTAAAAATGTTCAATCATGCAGATGAAGTTAATATTTAACTTTGCTAAGTTTATATTATGTTCTGAAGTGTGAAAAGACCAGTAGGTTTGAAGGCTATTCAAGGCAGTTAACCCTGAATCATATCAAATGATTCCTGGATATTCTTACTATTGCTACCAAGTACTTTTATTGATGCATTTAAGAAATAAAACGGGAATTTGTACTGAATCCTACTTCTTTATACTGTTGCAAAATTATCCATCCAAATAAAATTTTACAACTTCACAAAAGTTTCTTCATAAATCAATTTTAGATTATTAATAAACTAATTGCAATGCTGTCTATTCTATGCTTTCTTTGAACTTTATTTAGCTTCAATTGTTAATTGCAGTATTAATTACATATATTTGTGCATGTTTAATTTAGAAGCTATAAACTTTATGTTAATGCATTTGCATTAATGAATTTAATTGATGTGTTTATATTATTTTTTAAGTTTTTTGAGAATTAATATTTGTTTTATTTAAATTTAGAAATTATAAAGTATTTTTTGGTTGTTCAGAAAGCTATAAGTTGAATTTTGAAGGATGTTCCTTGATGCTTATAAATTTATTGAAAGATTACTGTGATAGAATATAGTTTCTTTTTATTTTTTTGATTTTATATGGGACAAGGTATTGAAAGTAACAAATGAATCTATGGGCAAAGAAACTAAATCTATCAGGGTATATATAAACTAAATATATAATCTATATTGGTTCTGGAAAGAATTGAAGAGACACTATAAAAAAGCAAGTAAAAGACTAAAGTGTATAATTATTTTAAATAATATGCTAAATTTTTAGCAAAAGTGATGTTGTTTAGAGTAATTTTTTTGAGTTAAAATTTTTTAAATATTTCTACTGAAAACAGCTTTATATTATTTTTTGCTATTTAAATCTGGTATCAGATGAGCTCACCTGTATCTTTAGTTGTTGCAGAATAAATCAAGATTTAGGGAGGTGCGATAACTATTTTGTTTTTAATTTATGTCACATTGACACCATTTTAAAGCATCAACTAAATTTATCTGTGTGTACTTGATCTCTAACTTGATCATAATTCTAAAATGAACTCTGAAAGTGTATCTGTATTACATTTTTGATACAGATTATCATTCCAAATGGTGTTTAGGAGATGACATTCCGAGCTTCATATTAGATTTTTCTTGATAGGCTGGCTCTCTTTGATTGAAATAAAGGTCTTTTCTTTAATCTTAGTTAACATGTTTCAATAAATTCCTTTTTACAAAATTTTCACAATGTAAAGTATTTGATATATATTATTTAATTTGTAAATTTTTATTATTTAATTTCTGAATTCACAAGATTTACAATTCCATCAACCTAGCTATAATTTATTTAGTATCAATTCTATTTAGTGGTTGAGTCATAAATCTGCTGTTTTAAATTTCCTCTTTTTAATCATTTAATATTTTACTTATATTGAGTGTTGTGGCAATAAAATGATGTGAAAATAATTCATAATATAAATGTGAAATGTATGCTGCTAGTGTTTTTTTAAAAATTTTATGCTTAATTTCAAAAGTTATAAGCACTTTTTGTACTTTATGAAAATCTAATATAAACAAAAATTGAAATCGGCAACACTACAATCTAAACAAATTGTGCCAGGCTTGGCGAGAAATCACATAGATGTGCATAGCATACTTACACCAAATCATCATATATATGTTTATATTGATAAGTTGAGAAGAGAGTTTTTAAGGGCTTACACAACCATCTGAAAACATTCGATAAATTTATATTAAAGCAACTCCACAATGTTATGCAACATAGTAAGAGTTTTAACATTTTATAAAATGTCTTTGTTATAAAAGCCTGGCATATTCTGTTCATTTTGTTTGAATTGATTACATCTGCAATGGGAAGTGCAATTATTATTTCTGCATGAATTATATTAAGAGAGCAATTGTTGCTCCAGTAAAAATGTTAGTATGTTGTCTATGGATTGTTTGATTTGTGCATTAAAGTTTATAAGTTGAATGAAATTATTCCAAAAAAATTTCACTTTCAGGTATGATTGTTTATAATTAGTAATAGAGTGTGAACATTCATTAAAACTTATTAGTGAGAAAATTTTGACTTACTCTTTAACTCTACTTGCTTAAAAGTAGTAGGATTAGTTTATTATCATTATAGGAAAAAATAAATTTTTCCAATCAGCTGAATATCTATCGTGCTCTCTCACAATAAATGTGTTTTTCCATAAAATGTAAAAAATGTAAGAATAATTTCATAAATCTAAAAATCAAATGACTGTTCAAAGAAGCTTTAATGAGAGAATTTTCTAAATGGGAAATTAAGCTAAAGGAAGCATTTGTGTTCCAAGACAATTGGAAACAATCTCTTACATAGCATCATACCTATCAAATAAATTTTTCTGATTTGTAAGTAGCTGTAAATAATATTAATTTTTAATATTTATTGCATTAATACAGTATACATTTTAACTTACTCTAATTAAGTGGCACAACAGCCCTTATGGAGCCAATGCCCATGTTTGTTTTCTTGACTGAGGGTCCTGCAGTGAAAAATATATATCCCGATTATGCTGTTAGCCTAATGCAAAACCCTCAGTGTGTAGCTCTAAACAATTTTATCGACCCATTGAAGGGATGAAAGGTCGAGTCAACCTCTCCCACTCAAGATTCAAACCTCGGGGTTGCTCCACTGAAGTACAAAACAATACTTATATGCTACCGGGTTTCACATTTTAACTTAGACTTATAAAATATTTGAAAGAATTTTATTATATTGAACTGTGTAATTCATTATTTTCATTGCATAATAAACTTATTACATTATAGTTTTCAGAATTTCTTTAAAAACTGCAGATTGAAAAAATACTGTGATTAAACACTTTTGTTCTTGCACAATTTTTGGATGTTTTTATAATATATCATAATTTTTTAAATAGTAAATTTATTATTTTTTTTAAAAAACTAATAACAATAAAGTAAACTGGTTAGTGTAATTTTCAGAGCCTCCAAATTTGTTTATAAGAATGAGCCTATTTAGTTAACAGATCCTGAGCATTGAGCAATGACACTGCTAAGAAAAACATCTTGTGTAGACCCTATGAGTAATGTTAAACTTCTAGACAGGAGCATTAAATTACTTAAATGTATAATAGATTATTTTTAATAAGTCTTTTTAATAAATTTCTTCCAATAGGTGTGTTTTTTAATAAATTATTCTCTTATAACAGGTGCTGTATTGGGATTTAAACACATTTTTTATCAATTTATTAGCTTAATACCATCACTCATACTCATTAAACTATGAATTCATTAAAGTGAACTATTATTATAAGTCTTTAAACCCCTCAACAACAATCATCAAAATCATTAGAGTTGATGGTTCCTAACTGAAATTTATGAAGAACTCAACAGGAAAGCAAAAGATAAGTAGCAAAATGTATTTCAAATGAAGCATTTAAGTTAAATGATGAGAAAAAAATTCAAATTTTCGAGCACATCATTTAGCAGTTGTTAAAAAGCCTAGTAACATTTGTGGAGCTTTGCTTTCAATATGTTTATTATTAATCACAGATCGAACAATATTTCTTTGTTTTATCAAAGCACTGCAGCTTTATAAAACTTTCAAACTTTGAAGGAATTTGAGGAGATCTATCAACTGTTAAAAACCCTCAAATAATAGTAGCCAAATTTGAAAAATCATGTTCATTTAAAGTTTATTCTGAAAGAGGAAGGAAGCCTATATTTCTGTAGAAAAAGTAGGAAAGGTTCTGCTTCAGATAAAAGAGAACATAGCTTTCACTGTTGTACATAGTAGTACCAGTTATTCAAAGTGTAACTGAAACAGTGGATATGCCTGACTGAGATGTTCAGATTATCTTTTGAATGTCCTATCATATTATTCGTAGAAAATTTACCTTGTGCTGATATTGTTTTTACATGATTTTGAGTCTTAACATTGGTTCTCACTAAAACTTCTAGCTTGCTTTGTGGTTGATACAGAATGGAATAGATTATTTTGTAAACACATGACACATACTTTCATTTAGATATTTTGGGTAATAGTCATAACTTTCAAATTTAGGAATCAGAAAAAACTATTTAATCATATAGATTTTAATATTTTATTGCACTCACCAAAATAATAGTGTAGTGTGCATATACTGCATTATTCATTCTCGTCCCATATTTCTTTGAGGAATTAAGTGCTAATGGTGCCAGTAACACTGGTTTGCAATATGCAATATCTAAAGACTACAATTGTGCCTAATTTGCAAGCTCATCAGTCTTTTATGTACAATTTTTATGAAAGATGAAGTTCCTCCACATATTATCTGTTGTGTTACTGGTGTCCTTAAAAATTACTTCACAGAAGAATGTGTTACCAGCCTCCACTTTCAGGTTTTCTGATCTCCCTGGTCTATAGACCTCAATCCTTGCAACTTTTGGCTTCTGGGGAGTTTAAAACACCCAGAAATAAAAAAAAGTCTTGATAATCCAGGAAATTTAACTCATCTTTTTATAGCATTTCATAACATTTTTATAACGTTTCTCAGAACATACTGTTATCAGCTGTAGAACATGCTGTCTTATGATTCTAGATGGTAATTGATACTGATGATCATCATGTGAACTGATAAAATATATAAAGATATGAAAAAATTTCTGTGATGTAAAATCAATGTAAAATATTCTGAATTTGATCCAATATCTGTCCTTACTTATTTGATTATGATATTTCTTTTGGTTTTACAATATCATATTAGTGTAATACCTTGTTCAAACATAAAAAATCAAACTTATGATTATGACTGGCTAAAATACCAAATATGATACTTTATTTTTATCCTATTCAAAATTTGTTTGGAAATTTTATTTGGCAATAGCTTTTAATCATAATATACAGGATTGAAGCTGATGATAGGTCGCTAAATTAATTTAATTTATTTGAATCTCCGTAATTGCTTTTTTTAATTTAAGTTATTTGGTAGATGTATTTGTTTTTAAAGCTAAGAGTATTTAATTTTTTAACTATTTATTTTTTAATGAGTTATTTCACACCAAATTAAATAATTTTTCACTTTTTAAGTTGTCTTTCTGAAGATTTAATTAATATTAATGTAATGTTAATAATAATGTTTACATGGGATAATATAAATGAGAAAATGTTTTTATATTTTATATCATTAGGGTTTTATATAATTAAATTTTAAAATTTTGAAGAAAGAACAATCAATTGCCTTACATAAATTATTTTTAATTTGAATCAAATGCTTGTTATTTGGATCAGTATTGTGGAACATTTAATTTTCATTTACTACTGAAATTTTCAGAATGAGACCTCAAATAATAGCAAAAAGTTTGGTCATTTGATAATAATTATTAATACATAATAATTTGCAAAGCTGTCATATAAATGCTTTTTCATCTTCTGTGTCTAAATTAAATTTTTATAAACTTCACAAAAACAAAATTTTTGTAGCTTTTAAAAGAAAATAAACCTATAAATGTCAATTCTCTTGTAGCAGAACCACCATGTTACAAGATAGTCATAGACTAATGGATAAGTTTATAGATTTTTACTTAATAAGAGAAAAACAGACATTTTAATTTAAAAATGGTTTTTGCTGAAAAATTTGGCATGTTTTCTTCCAAAAATTTAAATTAACTTTACTATCTGTTATGCACCAAAAATATGTGTTAAACTATTTAATAATTCATATGTTTATTTAAAATTTCCAATAAAAAAGTGTTATGAATTCAATTTAGTTTTTCCTAAAGGTGAAATTCAGTTGAGCTTTTAATGCAAAATGATACAATGTAGAAAGTTTTGGAATGAGTCTTAAAATTTTTACTCTATTTATGACATGAAGTTACATAGTCTGATCACATGTTACCGCAATCAATGTGACCATTACATACTACGATGTTAAATAACCATTCACAGAAGTCAGGTGGCAGTACAGAACAGTTGAGGGTATATAAAAGATGTGTGAGAGTTTCGGAAAACATTGTAATTGTTAGCTTAATGCAGAAACAGATCGGTTTATTTGATGTCTAAAAACACATGATCGTAGTCATTTAGGCCAAAGGTGGAAGCATTTCCAAAACAGCAAAGTTTGTGAACTGTTCATGTGCGACTGTTGTATAAGTATACCATGCATGACTAAATAGGACTGTCCAAAATCAGTGATGTGGCAAATGGGGTGCATCACAGCCCATAGGCTATAAAAATGCATTTAGATTAATAGATGGGCTACCATCAAGCAACTGACCACCTAAATGAACCAAGGGACTACCAACAGTGTCTCCCAAACTACTATTTAGTGATTGTTTCTGCATCTGGATTTCCAAAGCAGATGCATGATTCATGCACTTAACACTGATTGCTGTTCATTGGCGACAAAGACTGGAATTTGCATGTTAGTACCATAACTGGACATCCATTGAGTTGTGATGGCAAGCGTTTTCCGATGAATCCCATTTTATGTTCTATTGGACAGATGGGCATTGCCGTATATTGCATGAAACCTCTAAAAGTAAACACTCTACATTTATTGTCAGAACAATCAAGGCTGGAGGTGACAGCAATATGGTCTGGGGAATGATTTCCTGACATTCTTTAGGTTCACTTATCATTGTGGAAGCCACAATGGATTACTACAAGTATGAATTTGTCCTTGTAGACCATGCTCACCCCAATATGTGCATTGTTTTTCTTCAAGATTATGACATCTACTAGCAAGACAATGCAAGGTGTCATACAACTGGCAGTGTATATTCGTGGTTTGAAGAGTACCAAGATGAGTTTACCATTCTCTCCTGGCCAGCTTACTCACCTGACTTAAACCCAATTGAGAATCTGTGGGACCATTTTAATCTGGCTATTAACAGCATGGATCCTCCCCGGCATAATCTAGTGCAGCTGGCCATGGCACTGGTGTTGGTATGGCTCAACATACTTGTGAAACCTAATTGACTCTCTGTTAGTGTTACAGTTCTCTGCTCTGGAAAAGGTAGTTATTCTGATTTTTGATAGGTGATCAAGTTAATGTGACTGGACTATAGTTTAATTCAAACATCTAATTATGTGTATAAGAGATGATTTCTTCTCTAACATGATGCTTAATGTTTATAATCATTGGAATTCATTTTAGAAAGTTGGCAGATTAGATTGCTGACTTTCTTAAAGTATTCTTTTCTCTATTTTCTCCTTAATATGAATTATTTTTTGAGCATTGAAATTTATTTAGGAAAATAATTATAAAGCTGCTGTTTAATCAAGGCTGATAACATTTCTTTTACTATAACCTGATTGTACTAATAGAAGTTTGATCTATAATTTTGACTAAGAATTTTGGGAATTGATTTGCTTCTCAATGTAGATGATAAAAAACAGAAATTTGTTTTGAGTGTTTGATGGTTCCATCCATTTCTAGGTACAAAAGCTATTAAATATCCATGAAATTTTCTTAATTCTAATTTTTTTAAGGCAAAATTTAGTTTATTAAAATTGCAAATATTTTTTTATAATCATTTCAACAGTTCCTTTTATATTTTAAGGATATATATATATATATATATATATATATATATATATATATATATATATATATATATATATATATATATATACATATATATATATATATATTTAATACTTCAGATTTGAATAATTAATATTTAATGATTCTATAGAGGGCATACACACATTGGAGCATACCTATAACATGTGTACTCAAGCACACATATAAAAAACAAAAAATTTCCTTGTGCAGAAATAATTTAAAAATTATATTTTTTCATTTTTTCTTCTTTCCATATTCTTTTAATTTTCATATCCTCTTTTAATATTTTTTATTATATGAAATTTATTTCTTGTTTCTTATGAAAATTGTTTTGCAAAATACAAATGATTTTGCTTTATAGTGACACTAATGAAGTTTTTATGTTTTCTAATTGAAGTTTTATATACATAAATCAAAAGTTATTTCCCTTCTCTAATAACCATATATGCACTTTGTGAAATGAACTAGAAAATGAGCATACAATATATATATAATGCAAGATTAGATATAGAACTGAAAAGTACAAGAATATATAAAAAAAATTTATGCTCAGTTATACATTCAGCGCAAAAGCAGCTAAAGTAGAATTACTAAAATATAGTTAATAGTACATTTTATAAAATTAATAATCAAATATTATTCTCCATCTAATATTTGATTATTAATTTTATAAATATATATTTACTGTATATATATATATATATATATATATATATATATATATATATATATATATATATATATATAATGATAATATGGTAATTTGAATCATTACTTTTGAAATTTGAACATGTATGAAATAGAGTATGAACCTAGTTTTGCAAACATATTAAACTGTTTTTTTGAAAATGATAATATTTGTAGTGAGGTGATCAGAGTTTTCTTCACTGGAGTTTTTTAGAATTGCATAAATATTTATAATCATTTTGAGTGTACTGTTTGTATTTAAATTTGTGCCAAACATCCAGGCGATATATCATAGAAATATAAATAATAAAAATTACTGTTTTAATATTTTTTACTTGTGACTTTATGTAAAATTAGTTATTTCCCAGATTTGTTTCCATAAAGTGTGTAGAATTAAGCTTTTAATTTTTACTTGGTATTGCCAGTAAATCAGCAGTATTTTTTTTAAACTCTTCTCTGTTACTAATTATTAATTTAAGTATTCAAAACTTTCAATTTAATTATACCTCTTTAATAATTGCAAA
This sequence comes from Latrodectus hesperus, assembly GCA_037975125.1. Lineage (NCBI taxonomy): Eukaryota > Metazoa > Arthropoda > Arachnida > Araneae > Theridiidae > Latrodectus > Latrodectus hesperus. The sequence continues at coordinate 28,095,192 of CM075859.1, forward strand.
CTTATAATTTTACTGATATTTTAATTTTTCCTACTCACAGTACTATTTTTGTTAATTAACAAACTTTTTGCTTTAGCTCTTTTTTATAGCAAAGACAGATTTTCAAAATATTTTTCATAACTTCAAGTTTAATATATTTTATTGTTAGTATTTATCAGAAATTTTAAAATGATATTGCATATTAGGATAGTTATCAGGAATTTGCAATAATCCTGTAGCATATTATATTTTTCCATGCAAAGTGTTTTAGCTAATTTATTTGTTGAGAAACTAGTTATAGAGGTATATATAGTTTTAAAAAAAACTATTGATTGCTATATTTTATATTCTCTTGTTGGTTCACCTTGACTTAGCTCTTGTTGTACAAAAAGTTATTATAATGACAAAAACCATAGCTATAATTTTTTTCTTTTAATATATGCTTAATTTTAATTAAAATATTGAATTATTAAAAAAATATTTTTTCACTAAATTTGTAGTCGAGCTGGCAGCTGAATGGTTAGTGCTCTGGTCTTTGGTTCATCAGTTTGTGGGTTTGATTTCTGCCTAGGGCTTAGATGTGTGTATAGTGGTTTGGAATCCAGTATAAACTAGGTCTGTGTATAGTTAGCCCTTGGGTGCAAAAATTGATAATAGAGCAACAAACCAAACATTTGAATTTGCCTTTTTTTTACTTCTTAAATTGGGATTACACTTACTTAAATTGCACCTAGTGAATTGTTTTGTTGATTAATGCATTATTGACAGATGTAGGTTATATAAGATATTCATGACACTTGTTTGACAGGAAAAAAACGTGTTTTATTGACCATTTGGATATAAAAGGAAAAAAATTATGCATGTTAGAAAAACAAATTAAAAAGGCGTTTCCTTAAAAGAAAGTAGTTTTTGGTAAAGGGTATGGTTTCCATGGACAATCAGGAACATTGAACATCTTTGAGGCATCTAGTGAATGTGGCTGTTCTGTCCTACTCCTTCTGAAAAGCTTCTTCCAGTTTTGGAGAGTTTGTGAGGGTGGTAAGTGTCCAGCAACTCATCTGCCTAGAATGTCCCGAATATGTTATATTGGGTTCATGTGCAGAGAACCCACTGGCTATTTCATTTGTATGATTCCATCCTCCAAAAGGGAAACATTCACCAAGTAATCATAATGTAGTCTGCAATTGTCATCCTTCACATAAAGTAATTTTCACTTGCTGCAGCATAAGGGATTACAATAGGTCTGAATATCTCATCCTTATATAATAGATGATTGCTCAAAGCTCCATTTCAAATGATATGGAGATTGGTGCACCTATTAGTGGAGGTGCCAGCATAGACTGTCACTCCTTCACTGCTAAATATGACACTTTCTTGCATGAACAGAGGATTGTTTCTAATTCCACATTTCCTCCAGTTGAAAATATCCTTATTATCAGAATGAAAAAAAAAAAACAGAACTTGTTAAAGAAAATAATATTGTGCCATTCATTTCTCTTCCAGTTCACATAAACTATAGCCCACTCCCCACAAACATGACAATGCTTCACTGTTAATGTGACACACCAATGGGTAGCTTGCATATAGCCCTACAAATTAAAGGCTGTTTTGGACAGTTTATGTCAAAACTGTGGTACCAGGGACTGAGCAAAGCTGTTGTTGAAGAAGAGTGGCATTGATATTTCAGTGTCTCTAAACTGTTAGCATCAAATAACAGCTTTCATTGCACTCCTATTATCTTCCCCTGATCTTCAGCCTGCATTTCCAGTCACCCCCCAAAAAAAAACACTTCTGGATTTTGCAAATTACATTTTGTAAAACTCTAGTGGTTTCTACTGTGGATTGTGTTTGGTCCTTTGTAACTGGACAATAATTCTCCAAGCTTCTGATTTGGTTACATAGCTTTGTTGAGACATCACATTTATTGAAATAATATGCATCCTGAATGTCTATCATTTTTTCCCCGCTTTGTCTTATATTAAAGTCAAAATCCCATGTTGAAAGTCAAATCCCATTTAATGATGCTAAAGTATCATCTTTGACATTAAATTCAAATTTGGCATACTGTGAAGTTTGAGAATGAGTAAAATTTGCATTTATGACTGTTTTTCCATTTTATACAAAAGTAATTTACTTATATCATTATTTTATAAAAAACTTTACAAAACCCTATAATTCTTAGACTTATACGATATCCATATACTAAGTTATCTTAACAAAAAAATCTAAGTTATCTGAACCTAAAAAATTAATTATACTTAAACATTTTAATTGTTTTGAGCATTATGATAAATTGTGTATTATCTTTTATGTACAATTTGAACAAATAGATGTATTGTAATACCTTTTGACAAGAATAAGCTTTACATGTATGCATGTTTAATTAAAATGATAGTATATTTCATTTTAGGCAACTGTTTTGATTGGTATTGAAAATAAAATTATTTATCTATTAAATTGAGCTACATAGATGATTTTACATAAAAACAATAAATTAATTGATACCACCCAAATGTTTTTTTTTTTCAAATTTCCATAATTCACTAGATTTACTTAGAAAGATTATGTAGATTTTATGTTATGAACTTGCAATTTATTTTAAAAGTTCTAAAAATGACATTTTAATAACCAAAACATTTTTTATAAAGCTTACGACGAGGACCCGGCCCTAATGTTCAGGACAATAATGGCTACACACCTCTGCACCATGCTTGTTTGAATGGCCACAAGTAAGCTCTATACTTTTTTTAATAATTTTCAAACATTTTAAAAAGCTATGCTTATAACTGCTATATTTATAAAGATTCTTTTATTGTTGAATATTAAATATTTGAGGCACAATGTTGAATGAAGCAATATTAAATAATCATTATTCTTATGCAACATAAAATAAAGATTTAATATTTTGCTCCACTTATATTCATATAAATTAATTTATCAAATGTAAGTAGTCTTAATTAATAGCAATTTTTAAATTTATATTCTCAAATTATTACATTAAAATTTATAAATATAAAATATTTTAACTATATATTTATTAATATACAGTCATTGGAAAATTTTGACTTTAATGTGGTATGGCTTTCAACTGCATAGTAAATAAGGTTAATAGCTCATTGATTTAAGGTGTAACTTAACTTAAGATGCTGCATATTTTGCTGTGGTTGCTAACGATGGAAATGCAAATTTTATAAGAATTTTCAATATTAGTATTTAGTAAAATTATGTAAAACTAGTACAATTAATCAAAAAATAGTTCATTTCATTGAATTTTACTGTAAAGATAAATATAGTTAATATGTTGTACAAATTTAAATGAACATTTAATTTTAATTATTTAGCTATCATTGCTCTATTATTTATTTCATCTATTAATACAATCCATTAATTATCTTTTAGTGCGAAAACATACAATGAAAATTATTTCTGTTTATTCTGAATGCCAAATGTGTAATGAGCTTGTTTATTTTGAATGAACATTATTTCTGTTTATACATTGATATTATGTTTGTATTCATATTTTAAAATACTGGAGTCATTTTTTACTTTGATTTCAATTGTTATTGTCTATTTATTTTAAGAATTTTGTATTAGTTGTTTTGGAAGCATTGAAAACTTAACAAAATTCTGTATCTCAAAATGACTGATGATTTTGGTTCAGCATAAGGTATAATTGTTATATTGGATTATTATTTTTTCTAAAAAACAAAATTTAATATTATATATGAAATAATGCATGTTATATTTTCACTTATTGTGAAATATACACTATACCATTTAGAGTTTTTTCTGCAATTCATTTGATAGCATGTTTGATCAAGACTATTAACCCTCTGGCTGCTCAATTTGTTGACCGAAATCGCTACAAAAATCGTGTATTTTTTTGCATATTAAAAATCTATATATATATGGCGAATTAAAATATGCATTTTTTTCTTTCTAGAAAAGACTTTTTATATAGATTTTTATCATGAGAAACTAAACTGTCAGAAAACCTAATTTCAGATGTTATCGCAAAAAACAAATAATTTCAATTGAATTACAGTAAATTTCTATTTATTACATAATATAAAAAGTAAAATGAAAAACAAAAGAAAATATAATAATGCTCTGAGAAAAAAAAATACCGTAGAAATGTAATTTAGTATGGTAGAGTTCAAAGCAGGGTTCAAGGCAAAGTCCAACATCACAGTCCTTGCACCAGATTCGTGTTTCTTTGCAAATTTCTTTCCATCTGGCATCTTTTCTTGAACAGCAAACAGCACACTGACTTTGAGGTTCTCTTTTGATCGGGTTAGGTGGTATGTAGCTTACAAAATGACGAGCTGTCAATCTCAAAGGGTTCGGAGAAGAACTCGGTCTTCTAGGACAACCGCTTCTATTTCCATCAGAATACTTTTGTATACTTTCATCAATCATTTGCAAACGAAATTCCAAAAGCTTTATATTTTGTTTGGGGTTTTGCTTTTTGTAAATTACTTAGGCATTCCACAACGATTGATCTAAAAACTGCCTGAAAATGTTTATATACTTCCCTTGTTGTTTTCAGAGCGTCAGGGTAGCACTTTTTTCTGTAACTAAGATGTCTACAAACAGTAATCTTTTCCCAAGAATCGATCCATCAAGTGTAAAACAATTTTGGTAGAAACTGGATAGTGGCTGTATTTCAGATTATATACTGTTCCATTACCTGTATATATGAGAAAATCTGAAATGTACCCACTTTCTGCTTCACAAAAAACGAAAAACTTCAAGCCAAATCTTGCCCTTTTTTGGCTAATAAACATTTTCCTGTTCAGCTGACCTTTGAATCGTATCAGACTTTTATCTAAACTAAGATTTTCCCCTGCTATATAGACTTCTCAAAATTAGCCCTGAAGATGTTCCATTAGTTCATAAATTTTATGCAGTTTCGGCCATGGTTGTTGGTCTTTATCAAATTCCTCATTATTGGTAAAATGAAGAAACTTCATGAGCAACAAAAACTTGTTTCTTCCCATTACTTTTTCAAAAATTGGTGTAGATAATATTTGGCTCTTAGACCAATAATGCTCTTGTTCTGGCTTCTTTATGACTCCTTGGAGTAACAAAACTGCAAAAAATAGTCTTAGTTCTTCAAAATTCGTATCTCCATTTTTTCCAACAGGAATTCTCTTTACAAACTGCTTTGTGGATATATTGTTCAGCGTATCTATTTGTTTCTTGGACTATAATTCGTAATATTTGATCATCAAAAAAGACGTTGAAAATAACTCAATATACTTGCATTGTTAGCTATATGCACAGTAATTCCCTGATTTCTACGAAAAGGAACTGGAGGAAGAGGAGAAATATTCTTCATATTAATTTTGTACCACTGCATAATGCTTTGCAAGTTTGTTGAATCATGATCAGATTCATTGCTATCTGAGGAGCAGTCCGAAAAATCTATATCACTATCAAAACTAAAATCACTTTCAGAATCTGATAAATCATCAGGAATATATATTCTATCAATCGCTGAACGTTTTCTATTGCCCTTTCTGATTAGAAAAAGGTGCCAAACAAAGGCGCGAGGCTAGAGTGGTAAATACAAAGTACCTTCAAATACTGCAATTTAGTGGACCACTAGCAACATCTGTTGAACTAAAATCTAAACTTAACATCTAACACTGTATGTAATTTATTTCATTGGTTAAACGGTGAAAAAGTGGGATGCACTCATTAATAAAGAGAGAAAAACACTTGCCCGCGAAAATCGCGGGATGAGCAAATTTTGCTACATTTGAGTTGCCTGTGGAAATCGCAGGATAATCAGCCAGTGGGTTATTTCTAAATTTGCGATAACTTATTATTTTTGCATGGAGTTACATCTTTTCAATGCCATATGCAAATGAAAACCAATCAGAGAGCTGTGAGCTGGAAAATGTGCTTTTTATTTACTTTTGTTATGTCTTTAAGAGAGATACTAGCTGGCAGCTGAATTTTTAATGCACTGTCTGTCAGTTCAACTGTTGGGTGTTTGATACCCAGCTGTGATTTGGAATCCATTTTAAACTTAGCTTCTTCCTTAATTAGCCCTTGTATGCAAAATATGACTGTTGAGCAACAAACAAACCAAATCTTTAAAGAAGATTTATTTGCTTTTTAAGAAACACACGTAGTAAATGCTTCTATAATAATACTGAACCAATAATTTTTTATAATTTGTATTGTTCACCAGGAAAATTTGTTCAACATTTGATAAACCAATTTTTAATAAATATCATATCAGTAATCATATTTTAGAAATGATTATGTACTGCCCTTTGTACTACTTGAGAGCAGGAGGCATACTAATAACGTTTTTTATAGCATAAGGGTTAGGACATCTGAGATAAATATTTTGAGTAATTCATTCATTGACATTTACTAATATCTTTTTGTGTTAATTGGAACTTCCATCTCATTACTGGTATAGCGAGAACACATGTCAATAAACTTTAGGATTGTATTTTGGGTTGGTTTATTACTATGTTATATTGACATGCAAATATTTATTAAATTTAATTCTTTATCTGGACTACATACATTTATCTGTTAAATTCTTACTGGATGATGTGAAAAGAACCACTAGCATTGTTTTGCACCACTATGCTTAAATTATATAAAAAATATCATAATTACTACCATGTCAATAGTCTTTAAATGAGTCAAGGAGTACATCAGGGTTCGGAATTGAGTCCTACTCTTTTCTTCCTGTATTTGGTTGGTGTTGAAAAGATAATAACGGGGAGATGCAATTTTGCTCTATACATAGATGATTTTGCCCTCTGGGGCTCTGGCTTAAATGTATATAAATCGAGTCGAATATTAATTTTACCCTTGTAGACATGTGGGTTTTTTCCAATGATCATAAGTTGACTTTTACTTGATCTAAATCTATAGTCAACTTTTTTACTACTAATAAGTGGTTGTATAATTATCAACCAAAACTTTTTATGGCAGATGTGCTTCTCAAATTTGAGAAGCATTCTAAATGTCTTGGTTTTACACTAAACACTTAGTTCACTAGTAACAGGCATGTGGCAACATTAGTGTTGAAGAATAGGAAACGGCTTAGTATGTTGAAATATATCTTGAGACAAGACTGGAGTGCTGATGCAGAACTTTAAGTGTTATCCATTTTATCTTGGAATATTGTTTTCTTATATACTGCTGTGCATCTACAACTAACCTCCAGAAATTGGAGAGTGCAGCTTAGCACCTTCCATGTTAAAACTGACTTATGTAATACCTGCCCAAATGATATTGCATTGTTTGAGGTGGACATTCAGCCTCTGAGTCTCAGATGGAACTCAGGTTTTGTGAAATATTATTACAAATTTTACTATTACGGTTTCCAAAATTGTTCCTCAGATTTATTGCAGCATTGGCATAATAATGAATCACTTAAGAAACATAGTCCATCCATTTGGCCATGTTGAATATAGCAATTTACTTGACCCTATGGTAGAACTGTGCTTCTTGAAGCAATGTATTGACCCTCAGTGCGTCTTTAAGGGGTCAGTTTCTATACTGATCTACTGTCTAGAATCTCTAAGAAAAATGATGCTCCAATTTGCCTTCGGCAATTTGCTCTTGAAATCATAAATAACATCCCAGATGGAACTATACTAATGTATACTGATAGTAGCAAAGATGAAGAATCCCACTCTGCTAATGTGAGATTCCTCAATAAAGTGGTGTACATATCAGAAATCCCAATGGAATTTGTCAAAATAAAGAAAAAAATCTTAATTTTAGATTAGTTTTTAAAAGTGAATTTGTTGTCATTGATGAAGGACTGAGCTAAGTAATTTCTGTAGTCCCTAAGGCCATCTATATTCTGCATGATAGTCATAGGGCTATCTAACATTTGTCAAACTGGTTTAATGTTGGAGATGAAACTAGAACTTCAATTCTCACTAAATTAAACAAATCTTATCCTCTTGTGATGTGCATATTCAGTGGATCCCCTCACTTGTAAACATTTTGGATAATGAGGAGACAGATATCTTGGCGAAGATAGGTTCCAGGGAGGCTATGGCTTCTTCTAACTGTGTCTGGCTTACTTTGAGTTCATAATCACATGAAATGTTATGGAGACATATTCTGCTTGTTTACATTATATTTTCTCCCTTATAACTGTTCATAGAAATACTAAAATGATACTGCAAACCAAGATACTAAAACTAATTTCAGTTTAAATATAACAGACAGAGTGCATTCTTGTGACCATTAAAAGTTCCTGCTTTGAGTGTAAATAACATTTCTTATTCAATAAACTTACTTTTTAACATTCCGCCCAGCTATGGGAAACATTCTTAGAAATATGTCTATAGACCATTCATCCTGAAAGTGTTAAGGAATTTCATACCTTCCTAATCCTAGACAACCTGACAAATAATCATTGGGGATGATGTGAGGCTATTTACAGATATAAATGATCATTGTACTGGTCTAATACTTTTACCTTTAAGACACTATGAGATTTCAGTATAACTTTGGACTGCCAGCCACATGTTCTATTATAACATTTCTGAAAACTGACAACACCTTTTTTAGAGTGTGTCATGGCTGAAAATAATATTAAATGTTCAAATTAAAGGTTTCATTAAAAATATCCCCAAGAACCCCAAAAATTTTACTTAATAGTCCTGATTTTGACCACAGAATTTAATGTTCTTAAGATTGAAAATATTTTTCATTTTGAAATGTGATGGTATTATAATGAATAAAAATATAATTCACTTATGTCTTTGTTATTCACAAGCAAAAATATGGAAATTAAGGGATTTTAGGTCGGAAGTTAGAAATGTTCTTCTTTTTATAATAACTTGGTTTAAAAATTTTCAATTATACATATTTTATAATTAAGATAAAATATATACTTTGATGTTAATCTAATTTTCAGAGATATTGTTAAATTATTGCTCACTCATGAAGCATCAGCCAATCTTGTTGATCATAAAGGCTGCACACCTCTACATTTAGCTTCTTGGTCTGGAAATGCTGATATTGTAGAAATTCTTTTAACTCATGGACCTTCTTTTCCCAGTGTTAATCATATGGTGAGTTAGTTCTATTAAATGCTTTGTTAATTCCAAAAATGATTAATATTTATGTTGAGTATTGTTTTGGAATAGTAAAATATTTTGCCTAATTGTTTCAGAACTGAATAAAAATAAATGACTTCTAAATAATTTTTAAATATTTAGCCATACAGATACACTTTTTTACAAAATTTAAAATACAATAAATTTTTTGAAAGAAAAATAGGTAATCATTTTTAGCATGTATTATGTTACCATATAAATGGTAAATATTTTTGTATATTAGATTTGAGAGAGTCAAAGCACCTCTGCTAAAAGCATTTTGTACCAAAAAAGTTTGAAATCCAAAATAACCTTTCTCCATCTACAAGGGTCTCTCACTTTGCTTATGAAGTCAGAAAGTCCTTTTATGGAGCTGAGTAGTTCTTTTGTATCAATAGTACCTGAGATAGTTAACTGATTAAGAGCAAGGCCACCCAATTCATGTACTATATGATGTACCATTTCCTCAGTCTTGTGGCCTTTTTTAAATACAGGGTCTAATTGAAATAGCTATATCATATGAAATTTTTTCTTTATCCTATTTAGATAGGTAGTTATGCTACTAAAAGCTTCTTCTTTACATTAGATGAAGATGGGCTGTCAGTCATTTCTACCTCTGCTACTGAAAGAGTCATTTCTATTTCTTCTGTTGATTTACTTTGGATTTCCTTATCTTATAAACACTGGTCTATCTTAGAGGTTTTATCTATGTAAGCAGTGGTTTTGAATTTCGGGAAATTAGGTGGTCCACTCATCATTGCCTGAGTTACTGGGTATGACAAAATACTCTTGTAGTTCGCCAAGCATACTAGAGACTCTGTTAAGACATTATAACCACTTTAGGTATGGGTAATACCAAGGTTACAGGAGGGGATATCCTGGTTTCGTACAAAGCAGTCCTTAAAAAAAATAAAGGATGTTTAGTTATCCATGAGCTACCAATGTACCTGGTTGCTGCTCAAGTCCCTGATATTAGAAATTGCATCCTTTTTTTTTCTTGTACATTGTTTCATATATTTCTCATATTTTCTTCATAATTTAAATTACGAATCTACTATTTAATATATATTGTGTTAACTTAAATCAAACATGTGAAACTATTTTTACACTTTTTGTTACCATTGAAAAGTTTTTTCTTATTTTTGTAGAATTTTGACCATGAAAGTGCACTTCATTCTGCAGCTCAATATGGACACACTGATATTGTTAAACTACTTCTTGAGGTAAAAATAGTAATCACTTTTAATGACTTTCTTTTTATTATTTTGCAATTGCTTCAAATACAAGAAATTATACTTTGAAATACATTTGTTAAATTAATTATAAAATGCAAAGGAGATACAAGACATTTGGTCAATATTTTTTCTGATTAATTTTGTAAATTAAAAGTGATAAATAAAAATGTTATTAAAATTCACATGTGATGTAAATTAACAGATAGTAATGTAAAAGAAATGTTACATTTCTAAAAGTAATTAATCTTATATACAATTTTTGAACATGCATGAAAGTTTTAATAGTAGAAATCATATTCTAAAATATAATTCTTAAGAAAATCATAACAGGAAAAGGAATTAGTAAAAATATTTTGTATTATGGTGGAAATATTTTTTAATAAATCAAAAGGGATAAATCATCAATTTATTTAAAATGTATGTTTAAAGTGAATTTATTAAACTAATTCTTTAAGCTGTACCACATTCTTAAAAGTAATTATTATTTTGTTTTATTTTCTCAAATAATGGGTCTCATATGAGAACTTATAAAGCTCTGTAAGTGTTACACACTAATTTTAATATCTGTACCTATTTCATTTGTTGAATTTGTATTTTTTACATACTTTCTTGTATTGTTTTTAATGTTGGAGAATATTGCTTTTAATATTTTTTTTAAATTTTAGGAATAAATTAAACAGTGAACTTTTGGAGGTAAACTTTATCATAGATAATTAAAATTGAAGGCATAAAATAAGCTATTATAAAGTTAAACAATTTTAGATGCAAATTTAATTCACAAAGTTACATGTCAGCAATTATATTTAAAAAATTATTTATTATGAACTCACATTTCTTTTCAGAATTCTCTTTAAGATTATTGAGCATAGATTTCCAGTGTAGTAAACATTTTGTAGAAATAAGAAACAAATCAAAGTAAGAAATGTGCCTGTGTGTGCTATTTTCTGTAACTCAATTTCTTTAATAATTTTTTATTTGCCATTCTCTCTTATTTGAGCACCATACTTTAACAGAATTTGAGCATGTTGGTTGTATTAATTTTACGCTTGTTTCATCTTTATTGATGACTAACTTAATCCAAATCAGGTATTTAAAGTTGAGTGTTAAAATTTGTTTGGAAAAATGTCTTCAAATGTTATGGAATTTTGAATCATTTTTAAAGTCCTGCCTGAATTGATTTTGACTGCATCACTAATAGAAAATAACTCACTTGTGCTTTTGTTTCATATATTTTATACATTTATTCACTTTTAAGTTTAAAAATCCTTTCTTTTGTTTTGATTTTTTTGTAGGTAAAATTTGAACATTATTAATTGATTTGAGCAGAGCTGCTTGCTCTATCTGTTTAGGTGGGAGACTACTGATATTTCACTATCTACCTGATTTCCTGTTTTGCAGGAAATTTTCATTATATTAAAGAATTTGTTTTATAGAGTTTTTAGTATTTTTTTAATGTTTTCAGTTGAATTTTTGGTGTATTTTTTTGAATTAAGTGCACCCACTTCATTTTCATTACAGGTCAATGTAAGTGAGGTTAAAGGAAGTATATATGAGGCTTAAAATGTTATGTGGGTCATAAAGAAATGTGCAGATAATTTAATTTATACTTCACCAACTTTAATCACTTATGTTGAATTTATAAGTTTATTTCAATTTGAGTAATAGAAAAAAATTGATAAAATCAAAGATAGAAACCTTATCTGATTGAAACATAATTTACTTAACAAGGCCAAATATAGTATTTCGGCAATTTAATATAAAATTGGGTTGAACTGGTTAAATGCAGATATAATAGCATACAATATAATATATCTATGAATCATTCACTGAAAATGTTAAGTTTAATTAATTTTTACCATTAGTTTTAAGTTGAATTAATTTTACCATTATGATTACTTCTGTAATCTTATTAGATTGATAATAAGAGCTAATTGATTCCTTTTGGTGAATAATACAGTTTTAAATATATATTTGTGAAGTAATTAATTTAAAAATAAAAATATAAACATTTGAAAAATTCTGATAGATAATAATGACAGCAATATAAGCTCAAGATGTATAATTTTTTTGTGAACTAATTATTTATAAATTAATGAAACTATAATTTAGCATTATTATGAAAATTGATATATTTGTGCATATAGTGAAACCATATATGTTAGTAAATTTAGAATTTTATTTCATGTTAAAAATTTGATCGTTATGTATATTAGGTTAGTTGGGTTTTCTGGCATATTAACAACAAGAATTTCTGGTTTTAATTTTTTTTTAATAATAGAAAAACAGATATTTTATCTACGTTCTTCCAATTTTATAAGATTTTAAATTAAATTGGTGCAGTAAATAATTTAATTAAAAAGCTGGTAGTCAGAATTTTTATTAATTTATTGTATTTTTCATCTTTATTTAAAATTTTAAATGAGAGAAATAAAATTATGGATAATGATTGTTTATATTCAAACTTTACTAAATTAAAAAAAATTATTACTGTCAAGAATCAATGGAATATTTCAATCTGATTAAATGTTTACATTTTTTATGAAAATGTTAGTTTTTGTTGTATTTTTAAGATTTCACATTGTCAATTTTGCTACTAAAGTTTCATTTTTCAGTTGAATAATAGTTGAATCTTTAAAACTGAGAAAAATTCAAAATTAAAAAACAAAATTTTTTTATTAAGCAGCATTCGAGTAGTGACAGTAAAATAAAATTCTGCTTAAAACAGAATAAATTATTTTTGTGAATGGGAAAGAATTAAACTATTTAAAACAGATTTTTTTTGCTTTTAAATTTTTAGAAAAAAAGTTAGGCTTTTGCTAAAGCAAACCATTTTTAAGCATGTTTTAGAATTTTAAATACTGCATTTTTCGAGACTTAATGAAATATATTTTGTATGCCTAATATGAATGAAAGTATGTTGTCCTACAGTGCATCTTTGTTCAATAAATATTTTTTTTAACCTTTTCAATATTTTTTAAGCAGTCATGATATGGAAATCAACATATAATTTGAAATATTTTGTTTTAATCATAGGAAAATGTTTCATAACGTATCTTTGGATTTTTCAAATTAGTGCTACCAAAAATGTTTGGCAATCAACAAATTTAGGATTATTTCCAAATATTGAATCTCTTATAATTATTTTTATTTTAAATTTGATTAATGAAATTTGTAAAATTAATATTAATATTTAAAAAATATTGTTTGATTAAAATTTATCTTACAAGCACCTCAAATTGATATATTTTCTAAATTTATGAAACTTTTTAATATAATATTTTGTCTTTTGGGACAGGTGATTCATATTTGCTTTATTCACAAACAACTTACATGAGATTTTTTTAAAATATGAGTTAATGTGGAATTAGGAAAGAGCACTACAAAATGCTAGTTTTAAATGTATATACTTGCAAATGTAACAGTTTAAAATAGATAAAAAAATCATTGACATTTGAAAATTTAATTGTCTATTTTTCTAAAATTATTTTTAGTGACATGAAAAGCCTATATGGATGTGTTTTAAGTTCTTTTGAATAGTTTTGTCTTTTCAAAAGAACTGATTAATAAATCGACTATTTTAAAAAATTTCATCTGTTCTATTTCTCATACTTTAAGATAAGGTATGAATGCTATTTTCCGAACAAGATGTATATCTCCTTTTAATTCTATTTTTAACTCAAATTAATCCAATATTTATTAACTTTTTTAGCTAAATTAACTAGTATTTCATATTGCCATGCTGGCAGTTAAATAGTTAGTACTCTGATCATACTTTCAACATTTGTTAGATTTGATATTTATCTTGAATGGGGATGACTACAGGCTTGAAATTTATTTTAAATATTTGCTATGGTTGAATTCATTTTTGTGTGTGAATTGTGACCATAGAGGGACAAACAAACTAACATGACATTTAATACAAATCTTGATGTTTAGTAATTTCATTATGTATACCGATCAGTATATTTCATTATGTATACGTAACCATTTGATTAAAATTTTATCTGTATGAATGGATATACATCACTTATTTGGAAAGAATAATTGTTTTCAGAAGTCCATAGTGGTAGCACAGTCTCACTCCCAAAGCACTAGTTTGATAATAGCTCTGGGCAAGGTTGACTTAGCATTTTAGTCAGTGAAACTAAGTACCAAGCATGTTTGGGAACTAAACATTGGGGGATAGGCTGACTACCTAACAGAGACATATACTTACAACCCCAGGGCTCTCATTCATCAAAATAGATATGGGCACTGTAGGCTTTGGCCCCCATATGAGCTGTCATGTCATGATTTTAGTTTTAATTATTACGGAAATATTGAAATCTGATGGTGCAAACTTATTTGTTAGTTTATTAATGTAAGAACTGGTGTTGGTTTTAATTTAAGGAAAAGCAATTTTATTTATTTGAAAATCAATCATTAAAATTATTAGAAAATGCATTTACTTTCATGTCAAACAAATTCTTATTGAACTGTGCCATTTTTTCTTAAAGAATTTTGTTATACAATTCAATATGATAATATGCTCAACTAAATATGAGCTGCCCAATTTGTCTAGTGGTCAGCCTACCTGACTGCGCATAAGGAGACCCTGGGTTCGAATCCCGGTTCGGGCATGGATGTATTTTCTCTCTATATCTATCCTGTCTTTGTCCTTTCCTTGTATGAATGGTGTCCTACCCTATAAACGGGTACCTATGGCATGTGTGTTGAGCAAAGTCGTACTTTCACCTTCATGGTGCTCTGATTAAAACGAAAGACGCTCCCAATTGACTTAAATTCGCATAGCCAAGGCATAGCGAGTTTGGCATGTCCAAGTGTCATTAGTAACAACAACAACAAATATGATCCAGTCCATTTTTAAGACAAGGGTCATACAGTATTTTATTTGAATTAAAAATTGTTTTATGTTTACATTTTGTTGTTTCTTGCATTTCAATTCAAATTTGTAGAAAACAAATTGAAGCATTATTGAATTATTCTAATACTTGAAGTAATTGTATCTTAAAGTTATTGGTACCAAGATTTGATGTTGCGACTTTTATAGATCAGCAATTCTTCTATAAAAGGATTTACTATTCCATAGTTTTTTAATGTTTTCAATATCCAAGTTTCTCTTTTTTTGTAATGATCAGTTTATAAATTGAATATGACTGCTAGTGAAAATATTAAGCAAAGTTCCATGTTTTATTCAAAACATAGAATGATTAAGTTTTTTTCCCCATGATGAGCATGTAGTGAGCAATTTTCAACAGTTTTGTAGCTTATAATTATTATTTTAAAAATAGGAAGTATGAAATAAATAAAATTTTATAAGCTTTTATGATTCCTGATATAAGTGTAAGAGATGTGTTTATGATAAATTTTCAGTTACTATTTAAGTAATTAATCAAATTTAAAGTCAAAGATTTGTATGGAATCAGTAACTTTGATTCATACTGAATGCAAAATATGATGAAGTTTTAAGTTTTACTTAAATAAATTAATTATAAAATCTTATTTAAAAATATATTGCATTGAAAAAGTTAGAGTAAGAGAAAATTAATTTTCTTTCCATATTTTTGTAAATATTTTTGAATATTTTGCTTCCTTAAAATATCAGATTTTTCTAAATTGTGGAAGGTATTGATGTAAGTTACGTTGTTCATTATATTAATTATAATGTCAAGCAATTTAGAAAAATAAAAATGGGTTTGATTACTGTTTATAATATTCTGTGAAATAATTCTTGAGTTGAGAAATTAAAGTGATTTAAGTTAAAAGTTTAAATTTAAATTGCTTCTAAAGATCATATATATATTTTTTTGATAAAGGATTATTACGATTGCTTCTGAATATATTTTGGCAAGAATCACTAAATTTTTCTTCTTGCAACATTAATTTTTATATGTAAAATAATTAATGAAATCAAATTCTGATTAGAAGTTGTCACATTTTTCAAATTAATATCCATTGTGATTTATTTTTACTTAAAATGCTTGTAGTTTAAACATACAATAATATGATAATTTGAAGTACTTGAGTTATTGATTTCAATTGTTCTTATTTAAAAATCGTGTACTTATTTAAAAACTTTTTTGTGTCCAAATATTTTCATTCTTCTCATTGAAAGAGAAGTGAATGATTTTATTTATTAGCTTTTATAACTATCTGTAAATAACTTAAGTTTCTGTTTGTCACTAATTGTTAATAAATTAATCGAATTCAGATTCTTTTAAAATAAACATTTTATTGTAACTGAGGCATATGTAAAAGAAAAGTAATTTATTGAAGTAAGATTCATTTTCTGTGTGTCTAAGGAAGATTTTACATGTCTTAAAATATGAGAGTGTGCAGATATTTTGAAGTATAAATTGAAACTAAACTTTCTTAAGGGAACACCCTTCCAACTCTATTCCCATTAAAATGGTGTAAAGCTCAAAGTTTATTATTTTATCAATACAGTTTTTCAACCAATTGTATAAACCATTCCTTTTACGTAACTATACTAAACCACATATTGCTCTTGTTATGATCTGAGTGAAACAGATATTTTCATATGTCTTGCATTTACTCATAATTTGTTTCCTATTAAATATAAATATGACATCATTGATGGACAATAACAAAAGAATGTGCTTAGAATAATGATGATTTTTGTATTTATGTGTTGTTTGGGAGTACATAGATTAGACAATGAATAATACTCTTATTGACAGCATGGTAAGGCATATAAATGGATGTATTTTCAATTATGACTATCAAACGTAATTTGTTGTTGAGATGATTGAAATATTTAGTTTCCTAATTTAGATTTATCTATCAAATGTGCAAGGAGCCAGGTGTTGTTCATCACATTTAAGTAAGCTGTCTCAATTGGGTTGGACATGTTATTAGAATGAAGGACAATAAAACACTAAGGGAAATTTTTTTTGAAAAACCCATCAGCGTAAGAAGAAGAGGAAGACCAAAGCTGAGATGGGTGGATGCAGTCGAAGAAGACTGTAGGGTCCTTGGAACAAAAATTGGAGGAGTTTGGCTGCCAGTAGAGGTGGCTGAAAGAAACTTGTTCAGAAGGCCTTGGCCCATCCTGGGCTGGCGTGCCATGAATGATGATGATGAATTTAGATTTGTTTGCATATGTACAACATATCTGTCATCTTTTGTTGTGCAGTAGTATATATCTATTATGAAATTTTATTAATGGTGTACCATAATAATAAATGTTTCTATTATATAAATTTACAAAAATGGATAAAACATCTTTGCTGATGTGAAGGAATATCATCTTTTGTATTGTACTTAATATTTAAGTGAAAATTTTAATTACACACTAAATTCCATGTAAAGCTCACATGATTTTAGTGAAATTTTCTATTTAAATTTGTTTTTAATTCTTATCTAAAAATGTTACAATATTTTCTAATTTTATATGTAAGAGTCCACTTTTGTAAGTGGTCTGAGAAATTTGACCTAACTATAAATATCATTAAACTTTTAAATTCATTTATTAGAGCTCACAGTATTTACATCAAAACTGAAAATCATTTTTATTCAAAGTTTTTAGTTACATCATAAAATTGTTTCAAATTTATATTTATGAGTAAAGTGAATCATTTAACACTAAAAGTTTTATGTTAGTGTATAAAAAATATGCATATAGTTTTAACTTTGTATTGTGATGTGATCAAAATTATTCTATTCTAGTTGTAAAAGTCATGTACACAAACAGCTTATTTATTAAAAAAATTCTGATGTTCTAATTCTTGTAAGAATAATATAAATTTAGACATTTTATTCCTTCCTTGATTGCCTTTGTAAGAAACTATTTTGTTGTAATTACAATTTTATAATTACAAAAGTTTTATGTAATTTTTTCAACTGCTTTGTGCTTTTGATCCAAAATATAAATTTGGACATTTAATATGTCTAGAAAATTTTCAAAAGTATAAATATTTAAATTTAAGATTTTTTTTATAGAACAAGTGCTATCCATCAGTCAGAAATGTGAGAAATGAATCTCCTTTAGATCTTGCTTCTCAATATGGACGTTTAGAAACTGTTGAATGTTTGTTAAATTTTTATCCTGGTTTATTATCTGATATTGTTAGATGTCACTCACCTCTTCATCTGGCTGCTAAGAATGGTCACAAACATGTCGTTAAGCTTTTGCTGGATTCCGGATTTGATATTAATTACATGGTAAACTATCTGATTTTATTTTTCTGAATTTCTTCCAATCATCTTGGACATTTAAATTTTAATTTAATATTTGCTTCTATAAATTAAACAGTGGATAAAATTCTTCATACTTATATTTCAACTATTACCAGAAATTAGTATTATATATAACTGCTTTGGAGAATAAAAATTATGTCTGCAAACTTGATGTAAAATTTACAAATGATAATATTTTCAGCCTTTTCTAAAGATTAAAGTAATTTTTATTCTTTTCTATTATTTAGTTTTTATTCAATTTCTGTATACCACTAGTGTATATCTAACATTAGTGACATACAGAAATTGAAAATGCCATCATGTATTGATGTAAATGGATTAGTGTGCATGCTTAATCATATGACTGAGGTCTATTTCAATTTATAAAGTTTGCCCTGTAAAACAATGTCTGAAATTAAATTCTTAATTTTGTTCAGAAAAGTTAATTCATTTTTAAGACAAAATTGCTCATTTCAATACTTAGTTTGTTCTTTTAATAATATTGTTTCTTATTATTCCGAAACAATATTGCATTCAAAATAACAAATTTTTTAAAGTTTATAACTTATTGCTTTAGAATCATTTACATTTCTTATACTATTACATATTTAATTATTTTGTATATTAGACTTTGCTCTTAATCATTCATGCATTAAGTAAAAAATATTAGGCTTATTCTATTCATGTTCATAGATGAAGGATATTGAAGTATTTTATGTATAAACATGAATATATACGTTAATCAGCTTTTATATATTTACAAA
Source organism: Latrodectus hesperus (assembly GCA_037975125.1). Taxonomy (NCBI): domain Eukaryota; kingdom Metazoa; phylum Arthropoda; class Arachnida; order Araneae; family Theridiidae; genus Latrodectus; species Latrodectus hesperus. The sequence goes on from CM075859.1 coordinate 28,114,464, forward strand.
ATTTCATATTAATTGCAATTTGTTTGAAATTCTTATTTTTGAATGGGCATTAATTATATTGTTGTAATTTTTTCATTATATGTAATTTATATTTCTAGACTGATATTGGAACAGCTTTACATGAAGCAGCAATGTATGGCAAATTAGAAGTAGTAAAGCTGCTTTTGGATTATGGTATTATTTACATTAAATTATTATTTATTATTAGACTAACATAAGATTTTTAATTGGGTAATAATTTTTTTCAGTTTGCTTATAAAATTATTTAAATTATTAAATATTTGAACATAAAAAATAGTGATATTCTATTCTTTAATCATTGGAATAAATTAAAGTATTTGTTTAACATGAGGCAATTTTAACTTTACAGTTTACAACAGCACAAGTTTTTAAACATAATTATATTTACTAGCTTAAGCATTATTTTTTTATCAGTAATCAAATGTAATTATATTCATTAAGAGTATCAAATAAGAGTAGTTTCTTTTCCAAAGAATAATAAATACTTTTGATAATTTTTTGTTAAGAAAATATTCGTGTAATATTTAATTTTGATTTTTTTTAGGTTTTATTTTTATTATTTAAATTTAAATAAAGAATTATCTTAATTGCTCATCTTCAATTATAGTTCTTTCCTTATTAGTTTTTATTTGTTTTTAGAGAGCATTGTTGTTATTTGTAAAAGATATTTTAGTATACTCTTTGTTTAATTATCCCAATAGTTTTTAAATTTTATTGCTTCATTATCACTAAATTTTAGATAAACTTTCATAAAAATGTTTAAAAACTACTGATAAAATAAAATAAGTTTTTTTGTAACTTATTTTTTGCTGCAGTGTAAATCAACATAAAAATATCTCAGAATATATTCAAGATATGTTCTGCATAAATTTAAATTTCATTTACAATTGTTTGCAAATTCTATTTTAGTATTCATTCTAATATATTCTGATACTGCTTATTTTAATTTGTATGTAGGTATTGATCCTAATCTTGAAAATTCAAGAAAACGAACTGTGTTTGATATTTTAGAGGATTTAAATACCTCCATTGCTAAGCAAATAGAAGAAGTTATTAAAGGTAAGAACTCAAAAGAGAGTTAAAATGTGATTTTTTCCATTTCATTCTAAATTTCATAATTTTACAAATTTGATTTATGTATTATATTACTCAAATGTGCTTGTAATGTTATTAACTCATTTTTTATGTAATGTAACTTAATCTTAATTAGACTAATTAAAGATCGTATTTTTTATATTTATTTTAATATATATGTATTTTTTTAAAAGTAAATGTTAAATATTAAATGATTCTTGCTGTATCATAATAATAAAATAATAATACAAATTTAGGAAACTTTGATTTACTTATTCTTGCATTGAAATCTTATGAATTTTGAATTGGAAAAATTAAAGCAGAATTAACTTATGTAAATACATTATTCATTCATTCTAATTGATATTGATGTTATGCAGATAATCTGATTTTTTTCTGTGTATGCCAAGCAATGAAAATAATAATAAATTATCATAACTTTTAAACATTATAATAATTTTTTATCACTTATTTCCATTTTAAGGTATTCCTTGTATAGATTTTTTAATTTTTGAGATTCATATTGTAATTAAAAATATCATTATAAGAAAATATAATGTTTTCATCATACATTTTCCCATTTAACAAAGGGGAAAAGTATTTTTATTTTTTTATTTATCTTCTAAACTTGTTTTCATTTCTATTTATTAGCTTTATATATATTTATTAAAAGATTTTTTCTTTTCTATTTCATAATCTCTGCCTTTTGTGTATTTATTCTATAAGAAAGGAGTTAATACATTTTCATATTGTTTTTAGTTTTTTTATTTAATGTACTGAAACTTTCTAGTGAAAAAGAACAATTTTAAGAAAACACTTTAAGAAACTGCATTTTAAACCAGTAAGATTTTAATTGTGAATATGCAGTTTTGCAATTAACTTATGTTAATCTTCAGACAATGTGTAATCCATCTCATAAAAGCAAATTTGCATATTTCTTCTGTAATAAGTATTTAAATGAAAAATATCAGTGGTTTCTAATTCTTTGACCAGTATGTGTATGTATTGAAAGTAATTTATGTGTATTAGTTTTGTATTGTGCAAAAATAATTAATTTTGTTTTAAGCAAAAGTTTTGTATTAGTTTTGTTTTGTGCAGAAGTTATATTTGTTGGTTGTTGTAAATGTTGTAAATAAGTAGCATTTAAGGGATCAACAACTTTTCTGGGAGGAAATTCATTTATGTTGCATCAACTAAGGAATTGAAATTTGTATCTAGGCAATACATTTTTTGTTATTTCAATGTATCATGTTGTATAATTGTTTCAGATAATCGTGTGTTTAGTTTCTCTTGATTTTAGACGTTATTCTTTCTACATTATAGTAGTTTTAAACAACATGTGTTTATGTGGCTAGTCAGAAAACTTTTAAACATTATATATTTGCTTTTAGATCATATAACGTTGATAAAACTTGATGTTGGAAGTGATGAATCTTTAGGATCAGTTTTACCACCACAAGGATTTCACATTGGTTCTCATCCAGAATCTTTAATGCCAGATAGATTTAGTCTTTCAGAAATTACACCTCCACGCCAGTTTTGTTCACCATCATTAGATGATAGCTTGTATGATGTGCCACCTCCTCCTAAATTAGTCAACAAAAATTCCTCTCGGTAAGTACATTTTTGAATGATTTATGTGAAATCTGTGTGTAGTTAATTGTTTACCTGGTGATTTTTTATATGAAATGTTTTTGAAATGCTTCATTTTTGTTTATTATAATTGCAGTGTTCTCATGCCTTCAAACTTAAAAGAAAAACTTTCAAAAATGTTATGGCAAAAAATTTTCACCTTAAATAAAATTTTAACTTCTTTGATTTGTATGTTAAAAGAATTTCACTAAAGGATATTGTATTGATGCAATTTAAATTGGTAACAAAAAAATAAATAAAAAATCCAAATAAAAATTTACATATATGTATTTTATGCTCTGTTATATATTTTGTATCTGTTAATGTTTATATAGATAAATAAATTAAAAATTAAAATGTTCTTTACTGAGATAAATGTAATTAAACACATTACACCAAGAATACAAACCACCAAAAGAAAAGAGATAAGATTTCCTATTACTTTTTTCATGACTTAAGCAGTCTAATCTTCAAATTATATCTACTTCTATCAATAAACCTATTAATAAAAATAAAATTATTCTTAAAAAAATCTTTTCCTTCAATTTTTTAAAAATAATATATACATATATATAATTTTTATTAAAAAAGTATAAAAATTAATATTTTTCTGTGATTTCCAATTAATCGATATTATCTAAATAAGTCGTTAAGATTAAACAATACATCCTACATATCTGATTTCCAAATCTTTCAGATGTAAAAAATGAATTATTTTTTAACAGCAAAAAATCTTAGTATTAATATTTCATGCAGTAATTATATCACATTAATAAGAGTAGATCATATTTGATATTATTCTAAAAAGTATTCTTAATCCATGTTATAGATGATTGTTAAAAAGTGTTCTTTTTGCAGAATACTCTTCTCAGTGAAATAAGAGTCTAAAATAATAATTCTCTTCAGTAAAACAAGAATTTTGATTTAACTCATTTTTCTTATCAAACAAATCAAGTAATGAATTCTTAATTGCATTTTCAAACAACTCTGCTAAAAGCATTTTACACCAAACTGAAAAAGTTATTGAAGTTAAATATGAATATAAAGGAAATATATTTTAAAGGAATGACCAAAAATTACTCTATTTTTTCATATATCTGTATTTTTTGTACTGCTATTAATTTTGTTATACACTTGAAGTTACATACTTGTTATACACTTGATAAAGTTACATAGATTCCTTTTTATTTACATAAAAATTTTGTCTGTGATAAATGAAAGTATGAATTTAAAAGGCAAATTTGCCCTGTAAAATCTATTTTTATAAAATAAATACTTTATGGAAGCTGCTTTTGCTTACTATCCAAGATAAAATCAATTATCATTAAAATCCAGTTTTTTATTTAAAATTATATTTCAATACAAAAGTGAAAAAATCTGAGTATTAATGAATAATTTTAATTGTTAATATTAAGTAATATTGTTTAGCATTAGAATAGTATATTTAATAATTTCTTGTTTCAGTTCCTAAATGCATAATTTATATACATTGATATTCGTAAAATTTGAAGCAAATCATCTATAAATTATTTCGCTTAAGTTATTGATTTGGATTTCATTTCAGTGTAAATGATAGTTTGGACTCTTTGACTCCATCTCAATCTCAAGATTCATGCTTTGATCAGACTTCTTGCAGCAGCTGTAGTCCATCAAAATGTGATCCTTCAGAATCATCTGTTTATGAGAATGCTATTTATCAAAATGTTGATTCTGATAGCTTGTTATATGAAATTCCTCCTCCTCCATCATTTTTTGCCACTAAAAGATTCTCTGATCCTTTACAGCAATGCTCTCTGTATCAAAATGTGTCTTTGTCTGATACAAATGAAGAAAAAGGTAATTTCTGTGGATTCAATTTTTCCCACTACTGGAAACACATGTATGAAATATAACTATTGGGTTTTATAAAATATTTAAAATTTTAATTTTTATGTTATTTTAACACTGTTTGCATTTTATTTTAATTCTTATATATGGTATGAAAAAAATACACTGCACTGAAACTCGCATATTTCAAACATGGTGTTGCATTTATCAACAGAGCACAGCTCCAGCTGCACCTTTTCTCAGTAGTGAAAAGGAAGTTGTGTTGTGCAGTTATTGATATGAGTCTCTTGGTAGAAGAATATTATTCATAGTTGAGCATAATTTCCACTCATATAGAAGTAGTTACGATGGATGGAGTTTAATTAGAGAACATTAAGTAACACTGTTATTCTGTCTACTGTTACAAAATTTCGAAGTTCTGCTAGTCTATTCTGCTAATTATAGGAGTAACTGTTTTAACAAATGAGAATCACACATGTGCTCCCCAGCAGATGCTGCATTCTCCTGGCAGAGTCTGATAAATGACCTTGAAATGGAAATATTTCACCAATTATTTAAGGATATAAATAAATTTCTGTACTAGATACAAATTGGACAATTCTTGAAGTGCCAGATATGTGAGCCAAATGGTGTATTTTGGCACATATTTACCCATTGTATACAAGGATTAAGATTTATTGAGAAATGTGTGTGGTTCTTATATGAAAATTATTCAAATGAATAGCTATACATCAATCATCAGACGATTTGGTTTTTAGACATCAGTTATCATCCAGAAACTGCTGCATAGTACATATGTGACAATATGGTGTGCCATCTCAGCATATGGTTTATAAGGCCCATAGAGGCAATATTCTTACTCCAGGGAAATAAAACGGCTGATTCCAAGCAAAGAAAGCAATCAAGATTGTACAAAAACAGCTGATAAACTAATACCTTTTTATACCACCAAATGGTAAATTAAAAAAATATTTTAAGAGGATTGTTGGAAAAACATAAAAGAAGTAAGCAAAGACAAGAAATGGATCAATGGAATCACAAGTATTCCAATTTAGCCAAGGGACAGATATATTACCATGTTTTGCCTGATATTGGCACAATTGTTTCACTAAACATCTATATCATATAAAAATACTGTGAAGTATCTTTGCCAACTGTACAACATACAAGATAAAATAAAAATAAACCATTTGAGACAGTGCCCAGAACTCAGGACACTTGTTTGAAAGATACTGTAGAGCTTGGCACAAGATGAAGAATCTGTAGATTTACTGTAGTTTCAGTTTTGTTATCTGAGTTCATTTTACTTTTGTTATTATTCTAGTTTTAACATTTGTTATTCTTTCTACAGTTGTCTTCTAATCTGCCATTAGAAATAAAAAAAAGCTTTTTTAAATTTCTGCTTGGTATTTTTTAAATTGACAATTTCCACATGTATATTAGTTGAGCACTTTGTAAAATGGCTAAAGCTACAAATCACTCTTGTAACCATTAAAAAATTTTGCATTGCAAAAAAAATTTATAATAATAATTAAAAAGAACCCTTTTAATTTTTAATAATGTTAAAACTTTTAATAGCTACTGTATAAATAACTTTAATTATAGATAGCAAAAAGATTTTCATGTTATCTGATTTGTAGCTAATATTATTTCAAGATTAATTAATTTATTGATTGATTAATTTGTTTTAGGAAGAAAAGTGTGTTAATTTCCAGATAGTTTTGTATTTCATTTCCATTTCTCAGTTACATGGTTTAAATATATTTTATTTGTAAAATTTAATATTTGAATATTAAAATAGATATGTAAATTCTTAAAATTATAATTTTTTATTGATGGTATTCATGTAATGTTAACATCATTTATCTTTTCAAATGTCGAATAAATTATTAAGTCATACTTGAACTAATACAAATGCATTTTGTTTAATCTTATCTGATGTTCTATAACATTGTTTGGATTAATTGTTCATTTTCTCATACATCTCTTTTCACTATATATATATATATATATATATATATATATATATATACATATATATATAAATTATAACTGTATTAAGCTAGTTCTGTTTCTTTAAAATAGTATAAAGTGGATAGTAACTAATGGCAAAATACTAAACAAGGGTTTATATTTTATTTCAGATACTTTTGATTACTCTGGCCATACTTCTTGGAAATTTCAAAACAGCTATATCCCAATGTTACCTTCGAATTCCTGTAACAACCGTCCACAGGTATATTTGCTCTTATTACTTGTTCTGTATTATTTGATTCATTTAAACTGTAAAGCATGAATTGGTGTAAAAATGTAAGTATTTGCTATATATGTAAACTTGATAGCCACTCTAGCTATAATTAGCAATTTTTTTCCAATATTTAGGGATCTGTAAAAAAAATTAGATTATTCTTCAAATAACACATGGAATGAGAACTTGTCCTTGATTCAAATTTTATCTACTAGGTGTATTATTGTCTTTATGTAGATGTATTGTCAAATTCTTTTCAAATTCATTGTCAAGCTGTTCATTTTAATGTTATGACATGCATTGAGATTTTTATTTTGTATATGTAGACACTTTCAAGAAATTAATTTATATTGCAGAATACTTCACAAGTCTTGTTATTTCACTAAAGCTGTCAAAATAGTATGAGCACTTGTTATCATTTGACATGGAAAGTTAAATTATGCAAGTTTTTTAACTTATTTCTTTGAAAAAAATATATCTAAACAGATTTTTGAGGCATTCAATAATTCTTTTTTTCTAAAAAAGTTAATTTAATCCACTTTAGAGTAACATGAATCTAATTCATATGAATTTCTGATGTGCTTATAATGAATTATTCACATTTTATCAGTATATCCTATTTTCAAGGAACAATTTGAGAGATCACCTGATAGCTGAGTTGTTAAATTCCTGCATTGGAAACCCATGTGCAATATGCCAAGAGATAGACCAAGGAAAAGTAGCTTGATGATGTCTTGAACAACTTTAAAGGTCTCCAATTGGAGAATTAAGATTAGGGACAACTGCTTAGAGGAACATTGGTGCATTCAGCTAAGGCTCATCCTGGGCTGTAGTGACAATAAAGATCCTATTTTTAAGATCTGTGGGATCTAGTCTTTCAATAAATCTATGTACAATCATATATTCCTTATTTTGTTTAGACTTCTTATCAATGTAAAGGATGTTTAACAGTTGACTGAGACTTACTTTTGATTTCTTATGCAACGAGAAAAGCTGGTTAGGAATTGCCAATAAATTGGAATATCATCAATTGGTTTCCATGATCAAGGAATTGCAGCATTCAGTTTGAATCCACAAAATTTCGCTTAATTATTACAGAAATTAATTTATTGTTACTGCTAGAGGTGCTAGTTGTGTATTCTGAATGCTATGTAATTTGTATCATCACAAGCTTCATTCTGATTCAATTATATTTTCTATTTCATAATAAGTTTATATAGAAGATTCTGCTGTTTCTTTTCCTTCCATGTAACACTTTAATATCAGCAGTACTTATCTCAACTTATCTAAACAGATTTGTTAAATTTTTTATTAGATTCTTAAAATTTAATACAATTTGATTTAATCAATTTGTTTAAAATGTTTTTTAATATATTTACCTTCTTATTTATTTATCATAATCAATTTCAAATACATTTTTATTTTGCATTTATTTTTATCCATGCATGGAAGAAGCCATTTTGTTACATTTCATTTTTTAAAATTATTAACACAATTTTTCTTCACCTGTCCTCATTCTTTATTTTAAATTAAATCTTGAGATATTCATAAAATCTTGAGATACTCTTAAATATTCCTAAAAATTTCTTTCTATGGTTATATGAAAATTAGAAGTTTTTAATAGTTTGTGAAAATATTAAACAAGAAGTTCTTTGACTAATTGTACTTTATTTTTATTATAGGCACCAGCTAAGCCTCCACGTAAATCAATCAGTCCACATTCTTCAGAATCAAAATCATCCCAAAGAAACAATTATGAATTCTTATGCCTTGCTTCAAGTGGTATGCATGAATGTTCTCCTAAGTTCCTTGATAGAAACAAAAATAATCCAAGATTATTAAACTATTCTAATGCATACCATAAATCTGAATATGTAGATATGTCTCTAGCAAATAGAGCAATTGCAACTTATGAAAATCATAATGTTATATGTGCCAATGGACTTGATTTTCAGAAAAAATCTTCTGGTGTTGATAAAGGAAGTTATTATTCATCATGTACAAGTAAATTTTCTGAAGTTTTACCATTTTCATTACTTTGTGATGACTTGCACACTAAAGGAAATTCATTCAATAGTCTAATGCCCTCTAAGAGTACACCAGCTCTTCATGCTTCCAGACACACTTTAGATCAAGTTGTTCCTCCAACTACATTTAAAGAATTCAATATTCAAAAGCCAAATTATTTAAATGTTGCTAAGAAAAGAGCTTCAATCCAAATACCCTCAAGTCCTACAAACTATGAGCAACCTCCTACTCCTGATAATCCACCACCCTCACCTGGAACTGCTGAAATTGGAATTCATGAGAAGATTCATCCATCTGGTCAGGTAAGTTATTTAAAATTTTTCAAGTTTGATTACTGTGTTTTTATTTCTTATAAACATGTATTCTTAATCATTATTATAACAAATAACTATTTCCTGTAAATTATTTTAATAAACTAGTTTGTTAGAACTATAATTGCTAGATGTTAGAAATATTTTTATGTACTTAGACTGTTAACTAAACAAGTAAGTACTAGAAATTTGCAAAAATGTATTTTAAAATGTTTTGTAAATAAGTAAAGATTATTATATTAAATAATATTTTATAAAGGTAATGTAGTTGAGGAAATATTATATTCCATCCAATGGATTATATATTTTAGAAAATTATTGGAAATGAATAGTCCTTTTTACATATAAATACCATTAGAAATTTTGTTAAATTAATTACCTGAAGTACATTGAGTTTTTATTAGTTAAATAACACTTTTTAATATCATTTTGTATATTTTCGTTTCTTATAAATAATCAATTTCACTAACAGTACAGAGGGAGGTAAAAAAATCAAAATTATCCTGCATTTAGTGTTCTTCTGTGCTTTTTTTCCAATATACAATGCAGTGAAATTATTTTCATTCATATAATATATTTTATTTTTTATTTTGATATTTTTGTTTTCTCTTTAAAAATATTCCACTGAATAGTTTAATGTGATAGAATGAATTTCTTTAAAATTGAGCCAAAAATATTGTGAATGTAAATCTTATATTAACTTATATCTTAACTAACATTCAATGGTATTTTTCAGGAAAAAAGCTATATGTATCAGTACAGCTTCTTTATCTTAAGAGTACTATTATATGTTGGTTATATTTTTTACATAGTGATCTTTTTTAGTAATTTTTCTGATTTTTTTTTTATCTTGAAGGAGCACCTTTCTCAATATTTATATTAACTTTAGAATTTATTCTCTACTCTAAACTAATGACAAGTTAACTATTGCAAATAACTTCTAAAGTTAATATAATGTTCATAATTATACTATAAATTTATAATTTTAATTTGACAAATACATTCCTGTAATTTATTTTCCATTAGCAAATTCTTTTTTGTAAGTACTTTATAAAATGATAAATTAATCGTTTGAGGGAAATTTTTGTTATATTAATTTCCATTTTTCTAAAAATTATTATCTTTATTATTTTTTGTTTATTTTTACAAACATACTCTACCCAAAAAAAGGGTTTCTAAAATTTTATTTGAAAATCAAGTTTTCTTATTTCTGATATAAGTAATAATTGTTATGTTTTCCCTCAAAATGCATGAAATAATTCTATCAAATTTGTTTTAAAAAAATCTAGTTTTAGTAAAACATTTTTTAATTTTGAACTACAAACATTCAAAATAAATAAGGAGCTTATAAATATTTTGTTTAGTTAAGAAATAGTGTAAAAATCTGAAAAAACGTTTTATGGGAAATTCTTACAGTGATAGAAAAATAATTATTTTTGTGTGTATAGCTATTCAGTGATTTTACCATAGCAATTTTGAATACATGTATTAAAAACCTCTTCATAAGTATTAGTGGTATTATAGTTTCAACATGTCTTATTGTTTATATTATATTTTATGCTTATAAATCCACATGAAGGTAAAAAAATATTGAACTAATAAAATAGATTTTCAAAAATGTTATGCATCAACAATAATTAATGAAATAATATTTTTTGAGTTTTAATAGTGATTTTAAATCTGTAGCAAAATTAATTTGATTCACTTTATTGTTTTGGAAACCAAAGATTATTTTAGAAGGGATTGAAAACACTATTGCTGATAAATACACTGCCTGTCATTGAAAATGCAACACCAAGTAGGAGTGGCCAGAAAAGTATGTAAATTTCAGGGTTGATGCACCTTCTGAGTTATGTAAATGTGAAATGCGCAGCTCTTCAGCACATGTAGAATAAGATATAAGGCGAGGAATCGTTAGAGTGGGCAAATGCACGCCGTTATTACTGCTTGGAAAATAATCGTTGAAAGTTTGTTTTTGTAACAAAGGACGCCTATAATTGCAGATAATGCTAGGTCACCGTCGACGGAGTCAGTTCCCGCAGACAGACTAGTTTACGAGGGGCATGGTGATCGGACTGAGAAGAGCAGGTTAATCATTTCAGCAAATCGCAGCTGACAGACACCTGGACGCGTCCATAGTGCGAAGATGGTTGGAACAAGGATCTGTGGAACGTTTGCGGGGTGCCGGAGCATTCAGAGTGACGTCAACACGCGTGGATCGACGTTCCGACGGAAGTCGGTGGTAGCCCCGCAAAGCACGCCTATCAGAATTCTGCACCATGTACAAGACACCCTAACTGCTCCCATATCGAGCAGAACCATTTGCCGTCGACTGGTTGCTAGTGGCCTGCGCTCATGACGTTCATTAAGAAGACTGCCAATAACCCCACAGCATAGACGCCAACATCTGGAATGGTGCCGGATTAGAGCGATGTGGACGACTGAATGGCACAGGATCGTCTTCTCAAATGAGTCACGTTACTGTTTCTTCCGCCATAGTCGCCGCGCACGAGTGCGGCGTTGACGAGGAGACAGGTTCAATCGTGTAGCAATTGTGGAACGCCCAACGCTCGACAACGTGACATCAAGGTTTGGGGCGCCATTGCGTACAATTCCAGGTCATCCCTAGTTTGTATTTACGGCACTGTGACAGCCCAACGTTACGTGAATGATGTGCTGAGGCCGGTAACTCTCCCCTACCTTCAGGGGATGCCCAGTGCCGTTTATCAGCAGGATAATGACCGACCGCACACTGCTCGCATCAGCGAACATGCCCTGCAAGTTGTACAGCTGCTTCCCTGACCGTTATGATTGCTAGATCTCTCTCCAATCGAACACATTTATGATATGATTGGACGCCATTTGCAGATCCTGCCACTGTCTGCTTCAGAAGACGCATTTTGACAAATAGTTGACAGGGAATGGAGAGGCATTCCTCAGGACGCCACCCGTACTATCATTGACTCTGTGCCTTGACGTGATGCTTCGTGTATCGCTGTCCACGGTGGCATTACAACCTATCGAAGGTAGTTCGATGCAAGGTGAACTGGAACAGGAATTCGATGCAAGGTGAAGAACTGAAATTCTACTCACTTTGACATTAACTTCCAGAAGCTGCTAAGAAAGATGTATGTAAAGTTGAAATTGTGGTTCTATTTCCTGGTGCATATGACAGAAACATCGCAAAGTTGATTGTCACAACGATTAATCTTTTTTCCTTAACACTTCTGGATGTGAAATCGATAGATCAAAAAGGATATCCTTATATAATTTCAAATGTCTTCCCATTTATCTACTTAGTAACTTCTGTACGACTAACCGCATTCTTGTTTCAAAATAAATTCATCATAATTTTTCGTACTAGTGATGCGTCCAAGCCATTGTTGATCAACGAAATTTTTTCATTGTTGCTTTTACATTTTGTGCTGTTTGCAGCTAGCGTATCCAGTTACAATGCTTCTGTTTTGCATACCCCTATTTTATATTAGGATACAACCGGATGCGTACGGATACAGCTGTCAGCGTGTCTGGAATGAAGTTTGAAGCGTACCATAATTACCACTACCCTTCACGCCATTATTCAATGTACAGTCTGAGGGATTTTGGAAGTCTTATTGGTAGCACTAGAGGATTATTTTCCGTTGTAGCATCCATTGCCACTTGACTGCACACTATACTAACTTCTCGACGTAGTGATTCAAAATTACGGACGATTTCATCTCTTTCACTGGACTTTCCGATTCGTAGCCCAATGTCATGCAGTTATCTTTTAATAGTTTTATTGACATTTTACTTTTTAAGCTTGGTATGTGGTGTCGAATTTTACCTGAACAAAAATAAGGCTAACTGCATGCCATTCTTCAATTCGATGGACGAATGTTCGCCTCTGGACACCTGTTGCTCTCATCCTAGTCCTTTGTCGTGTTTTGGCCACTATCGAGGTAATCAATGTTTAACTGCAATAATTTCTATGCGTAAAAAGTAATGATTTCTGTCCACTATATATTACATAATAGTAACTTCCACTTTGTTGAATACCAGGAATCACAAAATCAAAATTCTTGTGGCAGAAGTTTATTATCATACTAGTTTTTTGCTCAATTCTCGTACTCGAGTTCGGCGCTTACATGATTGTGATCATTGTTTATCTTAACTAATATATCTACAATTTCTTGAATTTGTATAATTTTGAAATCTTTCTTGTAATTACAAGTTCTGTTTAATATAGTTTTCGGTAATATTATACAATGATATTATGATATAATGCATTACTCAGTCCGTTTTCATTATTGTCAATCCCGCTGTTCTGTTAAAATTCTTGAGTAGTTATTATTTATATTGTGTTTCAGATTCGGAGCACAATTATAAATACTTATTGTCAAAATACGTCTACCTTTCAGACCTTATTATGTAATTTGAGATTTTTTATTTCAGATGAAATTATTTTACTAACCCTGAAAAAGAAAAGAAAAATAATAAACTTTAAAGATTTATAGTTAATTTTATTAACTATGAATTCTAAAGATTTTGAAGGCATTTTATTTCTTTGTGTTTGAACTAAATTTATACTAAAATGATTCATCATTAACTCAAAAGAAATAGGAGAATTTTGCACTCTATTCTTGGTTTCGATATGTCAGGAACTAGAGAACTTGATATTATAAGATAGTAAGAAGTGGTGTTTATACGCATGGAAGTTAGGCTTGAAGAGAAAAATTTTTACAACAATTTTAGATTTTGCACGTCATCGAAAATACAACACTAAGAAGTAGTGGACAGAAAGTTATGCAAAATTCAAAGTAGATGCATCTCACCAAAGTTTGCAAAACATGCTCTCAAAGTGAAATGCACAACTCTCAATTGAATAAGATCAAACGAATTTGTAGAATGTGGAATCCGTGCCGTTATTTCTACTATGAAAAATCATCGCTAAAATTGTACTCTTGTAATAGCAGATGTTATGTGTAATGGCAGAAAATGCCATTCAACCAACAATGGAGACAGTCATTGTAAACAGAGATTAATGAGGCGCATGTGACTGAGAAGGGAAGGGTAGGTTGATCCATACTGCAAATCTCAGCTAACAGACACGGAGGGTCCATTGTACACCGGCTGTGAGCTTCATTGGCTCAGAAGCTTCACGCCGCTTCCCGTCAAGATCACCAAAGTGATGCATTATTTACCGCGAACAATGATTGGAAGAATGACCACGTACTCTCCCTCATTGGGTTGCTGGAGCTCCGTAGGTTAGAAATGTGTTCACGTTAATAAGTTCCTCCGCTGGTGTGTCGTGGATGTGGAGAAGGGGTGCCAGCTCAAGCGTGACCTCATCATCTGACCGTGGTTCATAATTCGTGGTATTCAAAAACTGTTAACCTAAAGGTACTGTCCGGGGATCCCATGCGCCACTATGTATGTATGTACACCAACTGTAGCGAAGATATTTTGAAAAAGGAAATGTGGCAAGTTTGAAGGGTGCCGGTGCTGCCAGAGTGACATTAGTACGCATGTATCGACTCTTGCCGATAAATGGTGACAATATCGCATACCACTTTCACCTCCATTCTGCAGAATGTGTTCAAAACACTCTGGATGTCCTGATATATCGATCAGAACTATTTTCCCTTGATTAATTGCTTATGACTTGCACTTATGACGTCCGTTAAGAAAAGTGCCATTGACTCCGCAGCATGGATGCCAGTATCTGCCAAAGTGCCGGGCAATAGTGGTGTGAACAATGGAATGGCACATTCTCAGATGAGTCACGCTTCTGTTTATGCAGTGTTAGTCGCCGCTTATGAGCGTGGCATCAATTTAAAGACAGGTTCAGTCAGGCAGCGTTGTGGATTGTCTCACCACGTGACAACGCGGTATCATGATTTTGGGCGTCATTCTGCACAATTTCAGGTTGTATTCAAGGCATTGTGACGGCCTAACGATGCGTGGATGATGTGCTGCTGCCAGTGATTCTTCTCTGTCCTCAAGAGGTGTCATATATCAGCAGAATAATACCCGAACGCTCACTACTCGTATCAGGCAATGTTCTCTGCAAGTGTACGAATGCTTCTTTGCCTATCGTTCTCTTCTAATCTCTCATCAATCGAACACTTTTGATATGTGGTTAGACACGATTGGCAGACCCTGCCACGGCCGCATTCAGAAGTTAAATTATGACAAATAGTTGACAGTGAACAGAGAGCCATTTCCTAGGATATAGAGATATTTCCCACATGTAGAGAGCATTTCCGCATTCTCTCTCATTGACTCTGTACTTAAACGTGTTTCGTGAATCGTCATCCATGATAATTCTACAATTTATGACTGGTTCTCTCGAAATGTTCTCGAGTACGAATTTGCTTTTCATGGACGACGGTTCATCTCACACAGTACCTGT
This sequence comes from Latrodectus hesperus, assembly GCA_037975125.1. NCBI lineage: Eukaryota > Metazoa > Arthropoda > Arachnida > Araneae > Theridiidae > Latrodectus > Latrodectus hesperus. The sequence continues at coordinate 28,129,999 of CM075859.1, forward strand.
CGAAGATATCTTTGAATGTACAATTATTTAATTCTTGGATTAGCCTGTTTGGCCTCCAGAACAAAATTCCATTGAACTATTGCGGAACTTTTTCAGTAGACCCAGGTAACGCGTCTTTAACCTTTAGCAATGATTTCGCAGTTCCTGTTGGAGCTCAAAAGCAATCAGCCTTCATGTCATAACAGTTTCTATAAAAACGTATTCTCAACGTAGGCAAAAGTGGAAATCCAGTTAATGCAGGTGTTGATATTCATATTCTATACAGGGGCGGATTTTTCTCTTCTGACATCTATCTTATGGACGTTTTTTTTTCTTAACTAACTGCATTCGAAGCTACTTTTCAAAGTCCTTTTTGTAAAAAATTATTTCAAATAATTTTATAAAAAGTAACTTTGATTCCTTAATTTTATAGTTGATCTCACTTATCAAAATCTTTACATCTTTAACACACGCAGTGGATTGTCTAACAGTCGAAAGCTGCTACTAGGCATTCGAACATTTGATGCGTCCTGCCTTTCAGGAGGAATTTTCAGAGGTGGGCCGCATTCAGATTTCGTAAGGAAGAAAACTCGGCAATATCACAAGCGCTGACCCCAACAGATGTGAATGCAGAATTTATCGTTATTCAACAGTGGCTAGTATTGAATTCGGGACCTTCCAGTCGAAACTTGCGAAACCAGAATCCGTGTTTCATTAATAAATCACGGTGAACATATATTTTCACATTTTATGGTATAATTTGTGTTAATGATTAAACTTGAGCGACATTGCATTCGAAGAACTTTCTCGCTGTTATACTTTTTGCACGCCAATGCAGTCATGAAATACGAAATCTTATTTGGTGTTTATTTTTTCCTGAATTTGTTAGTCTTTTGGTCAGCGAAAAATACTCCTTTAAAATAAATTTTTTGTCTATAATTACTTTCTGATTGAGATTATCGTTTTTTATTATATCTGGAATATGATAGGAATATTAATTTACGAAATATATATGAAATAAAAAAATATGAATTTCAGTTATATACTGAATTCTGATATCTCGTTAATAACACCTTGAATAAATACAGTACATCAATGAATATAATAACCAATTCAAATTTTTTCCAAATCTATTTTATTAACAAATTATTTGAAATTAAATATATGAAAAATGAAATACAATAATTAGTTTAGTTATTCATTGTTTTTTAAACCTGCACATAAAATAACGATAGTTAGGGGATACTATCCAAAGAAAACAAGTGGAAACATTGAAAAAAGTAAAACTTTCATATACTTACTAAGATATTAATGCATATATAAAAAATATCTAAAAAAGTATGCACAGTTATTTCGATACGATAAGATTCGATGTTTGGTGAAAGATAATTATCTGTTCTCTTAATTTTCCCTTTGAAAACACTTAAGTGGAATTTATTTTGGACTGTGTAAGAACACATCCTGCCTTACATAAGAACACATCAAATTTCTATTAAAATAGTTATTCTTAAAACTTAGGAAAATCTGTAATGATTTATTACTTCACATTTTTAAAAATATTATATTTCAAAGAAATTTATTATCAAACGTGAAGTTTAGTAAATAATATGTCTGAATATTGATTATTTTTACGTCTAGCATTTTAGACATGTGACTCCATTGCGTTTTCTGCGCAATACGATAGAAATTAAATGTCACGATTTCCTCCATATTTTTACCGCAGGTGTGCAAACAAAATGACTTTTATGTCGTTCTGAAACCCACGAAATATTGCATTCTTTGCTTTTAGATGCAAGAATTACACAGTCATCAAAAAATAAGCTATAAATTCCTTTTTCTTTACATAAATATATATGTATTGATATTTCGTAGTCACGCGTATTGCACTTTTCCATCTGTTTTCCAAGTATTTTTTTATGTTTTGATTTCATGCAATGTAGCGCAATGATTATAATTTAAAAAATATCATATCTTTTAAGAAAATGATTATTTTTCATCAATGCAATTATTTTTTGGCAACAAGATTAACAGCTAGAAAATAGAAAGAAATTTTATTTTTTTCCTCCCAGAGAATGTAACGAGTTAATAAACGATGTTGTGTAGAGATGATAAATTAGCTATGATGAAGTATTACAATTAATAAAATGTCTTTTTTAACAATGTAATTTTTTTCTGTAATTCTTAACTCAAAATATAATAGTATAATAGCACCTTGATATTCGTGTGAAATAGATAACTGTATAGTTGCTCTTATGTATAATTTGTATTTTTAATGTAATATACGTTATATTTCTTTAGTTTCGCTCACTGTAGACTTTTTCAGCATTTCTATAATCAGTTTTCATGAAATTCTCAATTTAAAGGAGGTCTTGTGTAGAACTTGTGTAGATTTCTTTTTAATATGTATGATTAATTTTCAAAATTTTCATGCAGGGTAGTCAGAAACAGGAAATTTGATTACTGAGTCTAACTGCTCATATTTCATAATTGAAATTAATTGGATTCGTGAAAAATAAGCCGAAATGGAATGTCTGCCAGTTTTGCAACGTTGCCTCTAAATGAGAAACATGTTCTAATATTGTTCTACATTAGTTTAATGAGGTCACTGTGCGCGCCCGAGAAATTAAAGCGCACAAGAAATTGATATTAATTTACTGCCAGCTGGATGTACGATTTTCATTTACTCATATTGAAGTGGAAATAGGACATGCTAATTCCAAGAGACTATTTTCTATCTTCAGGAAAGGTCATTCAACAAGGTCAAAGAAAACTTTAAATCCATGTTTTATTGCCATTCTCATTTCTCTTATTCGAAATTACTTACCATTTTAATAATTAACCTACAAAAAAAGCTTAATCTCTTAAAAGTTTTATGCTTGATTGTAAAAATTTTAAATCTAAATTTCTTTTAACTTGTCAAAAAACTCATTAAAAAATTAATTAAATTAAATGTAATTTTTTTTAACTTTTCAATTAACTTGTAAATTACTACAGCAATGTATTTAATTTAGTTATGATTTTATTGTACTATATATAATGCATTGAAAGCTCTATTACATATTTTTTGCTTAAATTTAAAAACATGATTCGACAATTTTTTATTTTGGCACCTCGCCTGATTTTAAGCTGTAATTTATTTTAAGAATCATTAAAAATGTGTTCTGAGATACTTAAAATAAATTATTTCATATAAAATAACACTAAAGCTAAAACATCGTAGCTTCATTTGCGATGCTTTTGAGTGAAAATTATTCGTTTCTTGCTCATATTAATTTATAATTGATAGTTGAAATTTAATTTTAAAGAAACCAGAATTGTAGTTATTCTTTATAAATATTGCAAAAGAAAGCATAAGTGAGATAATTAAATTAATTCCCGTGGTTATACCGTGGTTGAAGGATACGGGTTATTATAACTAATTATATTCCTGATGTTTTAAGTCCTAAATTTCACCAGAAAGTTTTGGCAAAATTTGTTGCTTTGAAAATTATAAAAAAGGAATATTCCATACGTAATAAACGTTATTTATTTAAGCGTTGATAATTAAACATTTATATATATATATAATTCGCATTGATATTCAAAAATTGATTTTTCTGATATTGATGAGAACGTGAATTTTTGTCTTAAAGCTTGTATAAAATTAAATGTGAGAGAAAAGTACTAATCTGAAGAAAATATTTCTTGATTGAAATATTTCTCTGCTGTATAAATTTTGATACTGTATTACATTCACTTCCTTTTTAAGAATACAGTTTTATTAGAATATTCAATTCATGCATTTATTTCTCGCTAATTTTTTAAAAAATATTTCAGCTCATATTTCAGACTTAATCAGTAATAATTTTCATTTTATACTGATACTCTTTAAAAATGCATAATTTAAAAAAAGAAACTATTTGGTTTATTTTTTTAATGTAATTTAACTTTTGAAAATCTTATTAAAATGTAAGCCAAATAGATATATAATTTTGTTTAAATTTAATTTTATATGTATAATTATTTTTGAGTCAATGAACCTGAAAATTAATTTTATGTAAAGCTGCCGCTTATATTCCTGAAATCGCCAGTTAAAAAAAATAAATTTTACGAAATTACATTACTAAACTTTACTTTAAAAAGATAATTAAATTTAATAATTTAGTTCCCTGTAAATAAAATCTAAATGTTGATTTTTCTTTTTTAATCTACAAGATTAATTAAAAAAATTTTCCCTACAAATGAGTTATACACTCTGCTAATTCCACTTTTCGTACAGTGGAAATTGTCTTCCTAACATCTAAATTCCCTTATTTTGGTGAGTATCAACCAAACGATGCTATAGCAAAAAGAAATCAGTACTCTTCAACCGCGATAGTTAAACCGTATCCTTGGCTCACGATCACATAATGATATATAGCAAAATTTCAATCGTTGATGCTTAATGAGATAAGGAATTTCAGTGAAGTTGATTCGTCATGTGTGTATCACATAAAAATCAAAGAAATCTATCATTGTATAATAGGGCTACATACACATATATTTATGCCGGAATATGTATGTGCAATCTATCATATGTGTCATCCATAATTACATATAAATGGTATGTTGACGGAATCATTCAGTTGAATCTGATTTATATTTTTTGTCCTGTGAATAGAGAATATAAAGTTGAAAAGCAAAACAAAATATGCCTTTATATATTTGCATTTATGAAAATCTTTATTCAAGTAATATAATTAAGAACGTACACATACACACACTAAATGAAGTTAAGATTTTGCCATCGTTTTTGATCGTTTAAAGATTTTGACACCGCGTTAAGTACAGCCTAATAGCTGTTGTATAGTAATTTTTGTAAATCGCGTCTTTGCCTTCCTGGAAGATTTTTCATGGATAGTGGGGGCCAAATTCACAATGAAAGAAACTCGAAAATCTGTCGAGTATCTACCTCGACAGATGTCCGTAAGAAATCTGAATGCAACATTCATCTTCTATTATTGAACTGGCTTGGGTGGGTTCGAACCCCGGATTTTCCATTCCGAGCCCTGAATCTAAAAGTTTTTGAGTTCTGTATTGCAACATATAAGAGTGATAGCCTAATTCATTAAATACGCCAAATTTTTTTCCGCCAAACTATATTTAAACTGTTGTCTTAAAATTGATATGAAATACATTAAAATGAGAAAAATTTCAAAACTTTTGCATTTCTGTTATGTGTATACTGGTTTCAATTGTTTGCAGTTCATTACTTAACCTTTATTTATTTTTTTTAGATAAATTTGTAAAGAATGAATTCTTTGAAAATAATTTGAAATATTAATGCTTTGAATTGTGTCTGCCCTAATAAAAAATATATTTCGATTCTTCATCTTTTTTCTTACTGCATATAAAGCTGCAAATTGTTCCATTATTATGTTAAAACTTTGAAGTATTAATGCTTTGAATTCAAGAAATATTTTAAAAATAAAGTCAAGACACAGTGAAAATTTTTTTATTAGATTATGAAACAAACTCCAAAGGGAAATGAAAATTTATTTTGTCCCGTGTAATGCTTGTGAATTTGAGCGCGCAAAAAACTAAATGTATTTTTTATGAGAAATATAAATTTCTCTTTTTTGGTTTTGAAAAATTAAATTCTTTGGATTAATTCTCTATTTTTATTTGATTTTGATAAAGACGAATATTGGAAAATTTCTTGATTAAAATAAAGATTTATTGTGAATGATAACTGAATACCACAATAGAAAATATTTTGCACACCTAAATGAGTCATTAATTTTCTCAACATATTTTTCTAAAAATAATCGTACTACTTAATTAAATGCATAAACAAATATTTATAGAAAGAATCCAGATTCTTTGCATTAGTCGAATCATTTCGTTAATCAATTTAATAAATTACTAAAATAAATTTATAGGTGCATTAATATTGCTATTTTAAATAAGTTATGCACTAAGAATTATTTCCATATGGTCGCAAAATAGGCTTGTATTAACTGTTTATTCATCAGACCGAATTATGGAACAGACTTAACTATCTATTTACATCCGATTTTGATATTATATTTGAAAATTTATTAACAAGCAAAATAGTCTTAATTTTTTGTGAATTCTCTTTTTCGGTTAAATATTTCATCAAATATTAAATTTACTTAAATGACATTTTCTCCTGAATATTTTTTTCTCAAATGGCGACACTCGGTGACTAACCCTTTGCCATAACAAGGCCGTAAACAGCTGCTCTTTTATCGTTACTCGGTGGGCAGCTGCGAACCAAGTCACGAAAGCGAATTGCATTACCCCATCACTCCGTCCGCAAACACGTTTATTGGGTAGGCCAAATTCATTCATCACCTAAGAAAATAGGACAAGCAAACAGAAAGAAAAATCTATGTCCTAACCAGGATTCGAACCCGGGACCAGGAGTCTAGGAATCAGGAACCCTAATCACTTATCCATCGGCCAGCTTCTCCAAAATGTGTAATTAAAATGATTCTAAATATGGAAACCGACGTATTGTCCATTGAATGAAAAGCAAAAGACTAATCATGTGGATGGAATTTAGCTTCCTTATAAAATTTTATTAAGACTAAACTGATATTTTATTAGAGGAAAAATGAGTAATTCACATCTTTTAAACAACAATAAACTTGTTGAAGCATGTTTGATCAGTTTGAATAAACACTAAAATTAAGAATATATTAACGCACGTATTTTTAAGCCTTGGTATAAAAATGTTCATAAATTTTAATATATATATATATATATATATATATATATATATATATATATATATATATATATACACTCGTACATGCATGTATATGAATATTGGTTGCATGTATGAATGTTAGATACTAGTTTTCGGAAAGCCAAAGCTATAAAAAATTTATTTTATCTGATTTAAATACATTTCAAAAAAGACTAAGTTTATTAAATTTACTGAAATAATATCCTTTATTCATTTTTTTGTGAGCAGATGACTTCTTAATATAATTATATCTATGAGATTTTAAGATTTCGTCTCCTTTCTCCAATAGTCTCAATCAAGAATAAAATGTAAAGCTATTCTGTGTAAAGCAAATTCTAATCAACCTGTCCTTGAAAATAGACAAATAAAAACTTATAATTCCCGAATTTAAGGATATTGACACCAGTTAATGGAATAAAGTTTGTGCGTGGAAAAACTATACTTTTTAGTTCGAGGCGAAAGTAAACAAAAACAATGTTCTGTTTTACCTAAGGTTTAAATACATTCCAAACTCCTGCAAACATCCACACTGAATACACTTGGACTCTCAGTTGTAGAGAATAGAACTTATGAACACCAGAGCGTTGATCATTTAAATCAACCTCATGTCTTAGGAATAATGTAAAATATATTTGTTTTCTGATCGCGCTAAAACAAAACAGTGGATTTTTGGCGATGGTGTGAAATTCATCCTAATATGCATTACCTGCGCTAATTTTGTATAGATTATGTGATCAAACTGACATCTAATGTGATTCTTTCATTTCTATCATTTATGTTATATCAGTGAAGGGCATTATTTATTATAAGTAGTGCTTATAAGTTCGTAAGTCTGATTGGGTTAGATTCAAATCCGCTACTTTCTAACTACAAGAACGACGGTTTTGTAATAAATATATTCCTCGTCCGAATAGTTGGTATATTTGCAGGTATGTAAGTCCAGATATTTAGTGAGTCTATTGGTGTATTAAGAAGTTATTTTGAACTAAAGTAAATTTCATTCATGTAATGTAGAAATATTGGAAAAAAAGCAGATTAATCACTCATCTTTATAATTTTCTCGTATCTGTAAAGTTTTCGTTAGAACAAATTACATAAATTGTGAAAAAAGAACTATTTGAACTCAAAATTTCGGGCATCTACTTAAGTGATAATAATTATGGGTATGAATAAAATTATTATCATTTGAATAGATAAATTACTTATGGATCTTTTATTGAATGTGTCCAGAACATGGAATAACAAAAAATAGAAATTGGTCATCAGATAAATGGATTCAAGACATGATTACTTGCTGGTAAAACTTCACTAAAGGAAATAATAACCTATCTTTTATGCTTTGGAGAGATATATTTATAATAACCTAGAATTTCTGTGTGAGAATTGAATACAACGTAGAAAAGAGATAATATTAAAAGAACTAAGTAAAGAGTAAGTAAAGGAAATATTAAAGTTGTGTTGCGCTTCCACTCTCTCTTGTCCCTAGCCCTAAATTGGGCTCTTCCAGTTAGTGGAAGTAGCGGGATGGGAATCTTCGTAATTTAGAACAAATATCAAGCAGAGGACCTCTTAAATATTTGACCTGCCACCCCAGAGGTATCATTTCACTTGGAGGACATTGCACCTATCACCTATTTAATGTGTCCGAGCTTCCTTTAGTGACCACGACGGATCTTCGGTTAAGCCAGGATTCAAATGCACTACCTTCCGACAGTAAGAACTACGCCCTGTCCAACAAGAATTGTTCTAGGTTGTGTCTTATTAGAGTAGCCATGAGCATTCAGAAATGCACATCTTCTACTATGGAAATTCAATTATCTAGATTTGTGCGTACAGCATTATTATACACTATTTTTTGTATACATCTATACCCTGTATTATGCAGTACTCTTATACTACAGCAATTTGATATTTAGAATTTTGTGTGTGGGGATGATATGAGGCTTCGTCATTAATCTGTAGTGCAGTGAATTGCCGAAGCTGAATCAATTACCCTGATGTGAGTGGGGGGAAGGAAGGAGTCAATAGTAAAGGTTCTTTTGATTTTAAAAATTTAATTATACTTTATTCTATTTTTAATTGTTCAAAATCTAAGAATTAAATTCTAAATGAATGTTATTAACCCCAGCTAAATTTTATTTCTACGTGTAATATTTATTATTCGAAAAGTTTTGTGACAAAAAATTCTCTGAATAATGTTAATCCCTTTATAGATCTCTAATTCATTTATTTTCTCATTAATTATAAATTCTTCAAAACTAAAATTGATTTGATGGCCTTTCAGAATATACACATGAAATGAATCTGATTAAACATATATGAAACTAATTCGAGTGGCATGTTTGACATAAAAAGCAAAAAATCTTTGATTACCAAACTCTCGTTAGTATTGACGGTTGAATAAATTCAGTAATCCTCTAAAAAGGTCCCTAATTTACCAAATAATAACTGATTATATGTTCACCTTGTCTTAGTTGTAAGATTGCGCTCTGTCCAGCAACCATTGAGCAACGAAAAATGAATGTTGCATTGCTGTTTTCTGCTGCCCATTTGTCGAAGTTTTTCGGCCTACCTTACTTGCATTGCGTTAATAACGACAAGTATTTATAAAATCCATTAATAGTATTTTACTGTCTTCGACTGTTAGTCTGTAAGTTAAAAAATGTCGATTATTTAGCTGTGGCATGGTTTTCTTTAATGTTATATGCAAGTTCAGAGAAATAGACAAAATAGTTGAAAGGCCCACACCACCCTTCAACAGTGATGGAATAAAAATAGGGATAATGTTTTCGCTTTCTTTCGTTACACATGATAAAAAAATGTAATTTCTTGTGGAAAATATAAGATATATATATATATATATATATATATATATATATATATATATATATATATATATATATATATATATATATATATATATATATATATATATAATCTGTATAAAAGAAACACATTTCTCCTAGTTTATACCTACATGAACATTTTTCAGTTTTCAAAGTAAAATTTTAAATTAAACTTTTAAAAGTAAATCAATGGAATATATATATTCATGTGATTTACTTTTAAAGGTTTCTGTTAATATTGTAAAATTACTTATAATTATCATTTTTAAAGTTATGATGAATACCATTTTGTTGAAAAGAATGAAGTTTTGTTAATATTTAACATTCAGTCTATATATGTGTAAGTAATTTGATGAAATAATACCTATGTTATCATTAAATAAGAAAATATGTTATAAATACCTAAACTCTTTATTTTAAATAATGTATAGTATAATACATTCTTTCAGAATTATTAATTTCTTTTAAATTTTATTTTATTACGATCTACAAATTTCAGCTTAAAAAATATTTAATTAAGGGGGGAAAACAAGCAATTGCTTCTAATATTTTAATGCACAAATTCAACAGGTATTCATTATCTCTTGTGTGTGATAATGTATTTACAAATACAAATTAATTCATTATTTTTCGTTTGGTTTAATTTTCTCTATATCGTAAATACTTTTTCAAATGATAAACAAGAATCCAATAAATTTTCGATTAACTTTAATTATAATTCAACTTTACCGTAATATAATTTCATAATAAAACTATTTCGATGTTTTTAAAGTAATGTTTGATTAATTAGTTTATATATACTGTGTTTTAAAAAATCTTCACCTTTTATTCAATTCATTATTCACAAAAATGTGACAGTCTTTATACCTTGTTCGCACTTCACTTTTAAACCCTTTTAAATCTCAAATAAACTTTTATGCGATAGCAATTTGTGATCTAAGTAAGTCGAAATTAATTTATCTTAAATGAGTTTGATGAACTGACTTACATACGTTTCAATTGATTTAGCGACACATTATTTTCTGATATTATTGTCAGTATTTCTTGAAATGTTTCAGAAATTTAAAATATAATAGAAGCAAAATTTTCTAAATTAATTTGGCAATGTCATTCTTTGATTTTGTATTCATCATTTGAAATGTTAAAATCTTAATTTACAGCATCTTAGTTTGTAAATATTTTAAATTCGAGCTCAACCATATGAAAACATCATATTTTTCATTGATATTATGAATTATAATTAAGTTTTTAAACCAAAATCACACGCATACAATATTTCTTGGATCAGTTTTGATATTAAAACAGTGGGAATGCTATTTTCAGGCTGATGGACAGCAACTTAATTCAAATGTAAACTTAAATTGGTTTAAAAACTGCAGTACGATTGGAATATTAGTCGTAATTAATTTATGTAAATTAGTTTAGTGAAATTCCTTTAATAAAAATCAAAAATTCACTGAGATTTTGATTGATAAGAAAACAACTAATTATCAAAATAATGCTTCGCATTGTTTGTCTTTTTTAAAACACTGCAGAAAGGCATACACTTTGTTAGGTAATGTTTTTCTTGCTACCTATATTGTTTCTTGTGATGATTTTTCCATTCGTCTTATAATCGTATTTCAGTTTGTTGTCCACACCTTTCTGCTCTTCAACAAGACTCAATAACGATATGTATGTATTAAGTACGTACATTGTTGGAGCTCTTTTCGCATTGAAATGATCGTATTCGAAAGAAAAGATAAATATTTCAGTTAATTTAGTTTTTAGAATTTGGCAACGATTGTGGCGAAACGTGATTTTTCTGTAAACAGGGAGTCGGTTAGATAAATAACAGAACGTGTTGTTTGTTTTGAAAAGTTGAATTTCTTGGAAAGTTAATGTACTCTTAAACTTTATTATTGACAGCATGTACAATTTTAAGCTGATGAAATATTTCACTTCAAATTGATATTTGAGTTTTGAAGAAGTAAGTTAAATTAATATTTGATGTTAATCAAAATATATCCTTTGATCTGTAGACTTTGATCAGTTCTCTTGTATTCGTTGCTTTTTGTATTATATTAAACAAAATAATTCCTTCAGAGATTATATTTTGTGATGTTTTATTTCGGTATAAGACCTTTCTTTCTTTTTTTTTTTTTTTTTTTTACAATATTTCATCATTGTTAAATGCTTTTTAACTTTTGAAACACAGTTTTACCAACTTTTGAAGCTCAGTACAGGTAAGAAATAATTTCGTCCATGAGTGAATTTCATTTAAAATTTTAAATACTTATTTTCAATGTCATTTTCTGTTGCAATTAATAAATTAGGCATTTTTATAACCTTACTCCCTTCCCTAAGTAAAGTAGTTATGAATAATGTAACTTTTAAATGTCTAATATTTGGCTTTAGTACTCAGTTTTTCTTCCAAAATGCATTAAAAGTGGGAGAATAGTTATATTGATGTTTTATATTTATTTTTTAAAATGTACCCATAAGTATGCATCCATGTATTTATTTTAATTATGAAATATTAATGCCTTAAAATTAATTTTTTTATTAATATTGTAAATAAGTGTTTCACCAACTGTATTACTTATTAAAACACTATTAAATTGGTATAAACTCTTTCTTAGTTCAATATTTCTGTTAAACTTATGTAATTTATGACCAATATTACAAACATTACTAAGGAAGAATTTCTGTTGCGATAGACAGTACAAATTATATTCATTCAATAAAATGTCATTCATATTGTTTGTAAAGGACTAATAGTTCCCAAATTTTCATCATATTTTTATTGTTAAATGTTACTCAATCAAAAGAATATTTTTCGTATTTATTATATTGATTAAAGACTTGTTTGGAGACTCATTGCCAGTTTTCATACTAACAGCATTTGCCTTCATCTCAGAACTTAATAATTTTTACTTGGTAAATTACTTTTTTGAAGTATCTGTATTATGTCATTGACAACTTTAAGAAAAATATATTTAAACAAATACTAACAGTTCACTAATTTTAAAATCTGTCTTGAATAAAAAAATTGGCTGAGATTAAACATGTTAATTGATTGCAAATTAAATATTTATGTTAATCACTAGCACTTTAATTACCAAAAGCATCTTGCAGTTGGCTACTCAAGAAAAAATATCATTTGGAAAATTGCAAAATATTTTATACCTTATCCATACTGTAAATAGTTTGAATGATTTGAAATTATTTCACTATTAACTGCAACCAAGCATGGATTTTTGAAAATCTTCAGGTGTCTTATTTTATGAAACCTAATTTCAGTCACTAAAATTTTAAATATGCTTCATATAATGAGCTCACCTTATGAAACATTTTAATATGTAATTGTAAATATTCTTGTATTGTAACCAAAATATTGTCTATCTTAAGATCCAGGCATTCTTAATTTAGTATTTTGAATCAGTGACCTTAAAAAGTATGTGATAACACATATAAACATCTAATAAATAATTCTTAATAAATAATTATGGGGGGAAAACTCATATTTGCTTTTATGTTTAAGCTTTTTTATACAGCACATCATTATCTAAGATACACTCACTGTACAGTGTAGAACCATATGGAATAATCCTTAAGATATGTGTTTTGCAACACTGAACTTAACTCAAGGATGAAAAATTATAAACAAAATGGTTTTAGTCCTAATACCAACTTTTAGTACATTCTTAGATCACATTATCTGTTATATATTAAAATTATAGCCTTAAATAATAATTTTGTTGTCTTTTATTTTAAAATATATCTATAAAAAGTATTAATCTTAATTTTTGTTAAAGTATTATTTAATTATTTTAAATGACAAAGTTTGTGATTAACATTTAAACTAATAAAAAAAATGATAAATACTATAACAAATAATAAAATTTAAATTTTAGATTGATTTGGACAATCTTTAAGTGCAAATATAAAATATATCGTGTTTGTGCATAGAATCAATGGAAATACAACTTTTTAATTCCTTAAAAATGATCACTTTTATCTATAATCGGCCTGTTAATCAAGAAAGTACATTCATCTGATAAACAAGACTTTCTTAAACACGAAAGAATCTTTAAAAATAATATAAAAGGACTTTTTTAAATAGAAAAATTATATATATTTGAAAGTAACTTAAATCAAACCTGGCAGAAAAACCTTACAAAACCTTTCATAATTGGGAAAATAAAATAAAGAAGCATTCTTAGAGCGGAGCTGGCAGCTGGATCATTAGTTCTCTGGCCTTTGGTTGAATAGTTCATGGGTTTGTTTCTCACCACAGACTTTTGTCTGTAATGATTTTTAATCCTTTTTAAGCTACAGGTCAGTCTAATTAGTGTCAATGTGAAAAATATTACCATAAAGCTACAAACAAATCAATTAAGCTCTAAATAAGAACTTGGGTATCATACTGAAAGTAAACTGCACTCAATTACATTATCATTTCCCAGCTGATGAATTAAGTAAAAAATATGAAAAAAAAATTGAAGGTTAAGATCTTAATCTAAATTCAGTTTAAATATAATACATAGAGTGCTATCTGGTTAATGTTAAAAACATTTTATCTGAAAATTGTGTGTGTAAAATATATTTTTCCCATCCTCTACATTCATTTTACTGTGGTGCATATACAGTCTTCCCTGTTGGGGGATACATTTCTAGTAAGTTATAATGCACCACCAATCCTGAAACTACTAAAGTTTGAAGTCCATAAAAATTTTTCTGTTATAAGGTTTCTATCTATTAAAACCTTTTTAAACAATGTGTTTTAGAGTATTTTAAATATTTTCTAAATAAAATACATTCATTAGAGCTGAAAATAAGAAATGTAAATATGTTCATTTTATTTTTTAATAATTGTTTAACCGACAAATTTTTTAAAAATTTATTAATCTACAAATTAAGTGTTAAAGTGAAAATGAATTGCACTGAGAGTAATTTAAAACATAATTATTTTACATCAAGAAATCTTCAAAATGTTGTATATACATGGAATTTCATTTGAAAATTAATAAAACTATTTTAGAAGTCTTGAATAGAATAAATGTTAACATCCTAAGAAACTTAATATTTTTTTTATCTTTTCTAATTAAGAAGTGTGATATCTTATTGAACTTCAGTGTAATCCAACTTTACTTATCTTATTATATTTCATCCAGTGAGCCTATATTTCAGGTCAGTTGACTCTGTCATTATGATGCTCTTATCCTAAAAAGCAGTTTGAAAGTAGTATTTATTTTTAGTTATTTTTAAATATGTGTGAAGTTTATTCTTATGAAAACTGGAAAAAAGTGCTTATTAAATAAGTAATATGTTTGTAAATCATTAGAAAGTTACTAATTGATAATTATAAATTAAAAGTTACACTTTAAGTGGGCTTGTAATTTGAAACTCTCATGATAAATTAACCTTAAAAATAATTCATATATATAAGTTTCTGTGCTAATATTTAACAATAAATTATTAATTTTATCTATTGTGACATTAAGTTTTTATTTCATTGAAGATATTCTCTATAAAGAAACTAATATCTAATCTTATAAATTAAGAGACTTTTGTTTCCAAAAGAGGAAATAGAATTTCAGGTTTAATCCAATAAAACATAATATTCATGAATATAAACTAGAAACTTTTCCCTTTCATTGTTTTGCAAAACTCTAATTTTACAAGCTATCTTGAAAATTACTTAAAAAATATTCAGTTTCATCTCAATACTATTAAAATGTTTTTTTAAAGTTCAAAAAATTATTGCGTAAACATTTTGATATGCTTTTAAGTGTGAATAAGATTCGTGCTTATACTGAAAGTTAAGTTGTAAGTATCTATCACCTATATAAATCTTCTTTAATCAACTTTAAATCTTCTTAAAATAATCAACTTTAAATTAAATAATAAATATAATTAAAATAATAAATAAAAAAATCACCTATAAAATTTAAAATTCATTGAGTTTCCATATAAAAAATGATGTATTAGCTTTTATTCGATTAAAAAGAAATAAAATGAAATAAAAAAATTCTTCTGTTAAGGTATCAGATTTTTATTTAATATTTAGAAAATACACTGCTGTTATCTACAATTTTATCAACAGTATTCTAATTTAAAGAAATCAAATACATTCACTTAAATTCAGAAAAGTAAAAAAAAAAAAAAAATTGTGAATAATTTTCTTTAAAAAAATCATTTTTCAAAAAATAAATAAATAAAATTTGAAACTATCATTAGAATGAAAACACTTTAACACGAGACCAGTGAACTACCAATAAATCTTCCTATCACCTAGAATACTTGTGACAAGTTTCTTGAATTAATTGACAGTATCTCTGCTGAGGCAGCCAAGATTTATACAAACGGCAGTAAGAGGAATGGTTGCACTGATGGTGGGGCTGTTGTCAGATTAGGTAGAGAAGTAGTTCTTCTTAAACGTAGGAATTTTGATAACTGATCAGTTTTTGCCTCTGAACTGATTGCCATTGACATGGCTCTAGACTTTGTTTCTAGGCAACATTTATCGGGTGAGATATGGATACTTTCGGACTGCCAAAGTGCCATCCAATGTCGAAAAAATTGGGGACTGATAATAGAACTAAAAGGATTATGTGAAATTATTGAGAAGCTCGGGATTTTCTCCTTATCTTCTAGCCTACATCTTCAATGGATACCATCCCATGTCGCTTTAAAATACAATGAATTGGCAAAAGAGGGAACTGCCATGCCACTTACTGAGGGAGTTCCATTATTCTACCTTGAGCAGTACTCAATAAGCAAGGCCTCAATAAACATCTCTTGGAGGCATCAACCAGAATACTCAGGGTATATAAGTAAGGGTCCTGGTACATGAATTGGCTTCATCAGTGACTGGAGAGACAATACTGCTTTGGCTCGACTGTGCACTGGACATTATAAACCCTTCGATTTTCCAATGTGCCAAGATCTTCCAAGTTTGCACCAAATGCCACATTGAAGAGGCCAGTCCCAAACATCTTTTAGACTGTGCCAGTCTACTTAGTGAGGATCTCCTAAAGGAGCCCTGTTTGGCTGTGTTGAAATTAATAGCTGACGACCACATGGATGTGATTTCAGATCAGAGGGATTAGTAAGAAGACAGGAGAATAAAATTTAATGTTTTGTATCAGATATTAATCTTTTCTTTTTAAAAATAATTTAGAAAGATGTTTTTTAAATGCAATTAATTTTGATGAATATTTCTAATTTTCTGGTATCAAAATTTATTTTTAGGATTTCAAATCATTAAAACTTTTATTTGGCTTAATTTTTATACCCCTATAGACTCCTATTAATACAGAGATAATTGAGCAAAAAATTAATCAATTAAGGCTGACCATCTATGGTTTTTTCACAACTTTAAATATTTGGGATCTGAATTGAATGCATCAAACGACATCGCAACTGAGATCTGCAGCAGGGTTACAGCTGCTAACCGATGCTTTTTCGGCTTAAAAAATACCTAAAAGCTACTTTCGTCAGTCGAAAAACAAAAATTTTGATATACAAATGCTTGATTCGACTTATTCTCAATTATTTATCTAAAACGTGGACATTGACTGAGAAGGACAAAGAAATCATCTCCATTTTCGAAAGAAAAACTTTAAGAAGCATATTGGTGGAATAAAATGTGAGAATACATGGCGAAGAAAAACTAATGGAACAAGTTCAGTATCCCCATGCACTGATTTCTTGCCAAATCTGGTAACCGTTGTTTACGTTGTAGTGTTGCAGATTTCAGCTTTTGTTTTTATTGTAGTGTTGCCAAATTTAGTTTTTGTTAATATTTTTATTTTTTCGTTGCCAGATTCTGTTTTTCTTGTGTTTTAAATAATTTTTACATTATATATGTGCTTTTTTTAGTGGCAATAGCTTTTTTAGTTTCACTTCGAGAACTTTCTTTGCTAATTGTTCTACGTTTTAATTGCTAGTCATTTTAATTTTGTTTACTGTTGCTGATGGAATCAGTGGATTTCCCGCTCTTGTGTTTCGTTGTCGCCAGTGTCCAATTATCGTAAAAAAAATTTTTACTATTTCTTTTATATTATTTACTTTTATTTGGTTTAATTTTAATATATATTTTTTTATTAAATGATATATTTTATGTATTTAAAATCTTTAAATATTCTTTTTTCCTTATTTCGTTTTTTTTTAAATTTATTATCATCTTATTATTGTTTTAATTACTTCATTTATTGTTTTAATTAAAAATGTTGTCGAAAAATATCAACAAATTCTATTAGCTAAAATTAAAGATAATAATGTTTTTTTAATTTTTCCAGCTCTAGAACAGTTGGAAAACCCGGAATAGCTAATAGAATTTTCTTAGTTCAACTCGCTCAGGATTCTAAATTATTAATTGAATTTTTAACTGAAATTGCATTATTAAAAGTCCCGAATTGTAGGAAATGTGGATCTGAAATGAAGATCACACAAAAAAAGCTTATTCAGATGGTTTTTCTTTTGTTTGTAAAAAAACTATAGATTTAAAGCGATGTAACACTGAAAAACCTATTAGACATGGTTCCTGGTTTTCAAAATCTAAACTAAAATTGTTTGAAATTTTATTAATAACCAATAAAATTTTGCGGGGATCTAAAATGGAACAAATTATTGAGGAGTATTCATTCGCAAAAGCGACCTTGGCTGATTGGAGGCAATTTATTAATGAAACTATTTTAGATTATATTGAACTTTCATCAGAAAAAATAGGGGGAAGGGCAAAATTGTTGAAATAGATGATTCCAAATTTGGCAAGCGAAAATACAATAAGGGGCATAAGGTTGATGGTCAGTGGGTTTTGAAAGGGGGGTTGAGAGGGATTTCGGTAAAGTTTTTTTAGTTGCTGTTCACAATAGATCACAGGAAACATTAATTCAAATAATTAAAAATTGGATTTTGCCAGGAACTTCCGTGTATTCCGACTGCTGGAAGAGCTATGATTGTTTAACTGAGGAGCGATTTGAGCATTTAAAAGTCAACCATATAAATTGACATTTTTTGATCCTGAATCAGGATGTCACACGAATACAATTGAAAGTACCTGGACTCATGTAAAACTTCTTTACGTATGTATAATCATAAAACAGATTTTAAATTTTACCTTGCAATGTATATGTTTCATAAATCTTGTATAGCTGCAAATGATGATTGTTTTAATAAATTTATTGAAATCGTTTCGGGAATTAATTGGGATGAGTACCAAATTTCGGAGGTGTGATTATTTTATTTAAATTCTAATGCTGACACGTATTTTTTATTGTATTCGTCTTTCATTTTTATTTACTTAAAAAGTGTATTTATTTAGTTTTTTTAATTTTAAAAAATGTATATATTTGAAAAAATAGTTTTTGCATGCTCTTTTTTTATCTAATTTTTTTATTTATTTTTTATTTTATTATTATTATTTTTTTTTATAAAATTTGATAATGGTGACACTGGTGACAAACGAATAATGTCAGCTTGACTTCATATCAAGTAAGTCCATTATTTATCTTTATTTCCCTTTTTAAATTTTCTAAAATGCTTATTTTTCGATCGAACTTGGAGAAATTTCCCGTTTTAATAAACGCGCGCCTAGCTTGGCGACAAAAAAATTCGCCGCGTCACCAAGTGTATGGGGATACTGAACTTGTTCCGAACTAATTCTGAGCTCTATAAACTATATAAAGAACCAGATATTGTTAAATTTATCTCAATACAGAGATTAAAATGGGCAGGATATTTGAGCCGGATGAACGACAATCGGGTGACAAAAAAAATTTCTTCGCTCGCCCCATTGGTACCAGAAGAAGAGGATGACCAAAACTCTGATGGCGTGACTGCCTTGAAAACGACCTAAAAACACTAAAAGTGACAAACTGGATGACCTTGTCCAAAAATAGGGGGTCCTGGTATGCACTTCTGAGAAAGGCAAAGGCCCACCCTGGGCTGTCAGGCCAATGAAGAAGAATCTATGCTTTTTGAATTTTGATTGTACATACCATAATCAACTTGAAAAGTTGTATTTTATTTGTGATTTATAGTGCAATTTTTAGTGTTAACTTGTAAAAAGTTTACAAAATACCGAATTCAGTAATAAACTAAAATAAAGTACCTTCTTAGAATTATATTTTTCTGTATCTAACTTGTAGTTTTCAAAAACTTAAAGAAACCTGATCATAAACACATATTAAATGCAACCTTATAAAATAAACAAGCTTTCTATTTTAGAAAAGGTATTTAAAATTTTTGACTTTAATTTGTTTTCCTTTATATACAATATGTAATATTTAAATTTTTCTGTCTGGTATTGAAGAAAATATGCCATTTTTGCAATCAGTTTTAATTAAAGCAGTACCACAAGGCAAGTCAACAATTGTTTAAGAAACAATTTTCTTGACATAAAATTGTATTCATATTTATTTTATCAAATCTGAAATAGAATTCAGTTCAGTTCTAAACTTTCTAAATGCAACAAAAATTTCTTGAGATATTTAAAATCTTTATCATATAAACTACTATATTAAAAAGAAATTGTAAACTGTGTATTTTAACTCCATCGCATTAGCCTAAAAGTAGTTTCTTTATTAATTTCTTGATAAATGGATAAGGAAAGGTCACAGCACCCTTATCGTAAAATGCATATAATAGTTGATGGACTAAAAAATTGTAATTTTAAAATACATCTTTCAAATTTTATAATGCTCATCTACACTAGCCTCCAAAAGTTAAGGAATAACTGGTTATTTGTACCTAATTTTCAAATATATGACTGTAAAAGTACCAAATTTGGATGACATGTGCACAAAACAGTTATGTATTGATTGCTACATAGAAGTTTACATAAAGAAAAACGCATACAGAATTTTCAAATAATAAGACAATCTCACTGGAATTGTTCATTCAAAAGAATCCCAGTCTTATGTGGTAAAATGTCATACAAACATAAGAAAGAAAGTTTCAATAAAGGATATGCCCAACCCTAGCTTGAATGCTTTGCAGCATCGACTATGCTCTCAATTAAGTTGGCATTTATTAAAATGGAAAGTGAAGACCAGTCACAAAGTAAGCTGTTTTCTAGCTCTTCTACAGACCTTGAAGGAGGACTTAGAGCTGTAACTTGTCTATAAAGATAATTTCACAAGTGCTGTAATGGATTTAAGTCTGGAGATCAAGCTGGCCATTCCATTTGCTCCAAACCAAGACCCTCAAGATATTCCTCTACAGCTTCATGAGGTCATTCACTTTCATCCATCAGAATGGAATCATTGCCAATTGCACCAGCATATCCGTTGACATATGAAACAAGGATCTCATCTCAATATTGTACACTAGTCAGTTTCTCTCTGATACACATGCAAGTCAGTGTAACCACATATTAAGATCCCTGCCCAACTATTCCACCTCTGCAGTAACTGTCTTTCCACTTGGTGCTTCGTTCCCTCCAGATCAGCTCATGTCCTGAGTCATTCTCCCATGTGAATCTAGACTTGCCTATAAAAATTGCAGAAATCAATTGCTGTCTGGTCCAGTGAACATGTTTTCATACCCAAGATAAGTGGGCACTTTTCTATCATCAATTGAATGCTACACACACAACTGGTCTCCTTGCATTGAGACCTGCATGGTGATGACTTATTTGCCTTGTACTGGTGGATATTCTGCTCCCTAATGCTATAGAGTGGTCTACAAAAAACTTGCAGCTTAAAAATGCTTTTCTTTCACACAAACTGAAAGGGGTATAAAATTATCTTTTGCAGGTGTTGTAGTTTGTGTTCAGCTTGGAGCATGTCTTCTGGACACAAAAGCTTTGGTTTGATATTGATTCCAAAGACAATTGACCACACTATTAGACATATTAAGGTGCCTAGCAGCATCAACTTGTGACATCCTTGTTTCCATCCATCTGCTTGCATCAAATCAAGCAAATGGCTGTTCTCAGACATTGTATCACTTTGCTAACTGTTAATGAATCTGCTAACAAAACTTAAAAGTCAACAAAAATTACACACTTAATTACAAAAGCCTGATGTTTGCACATTTTTCTGTTATACTTACATACCTGTTCTTTTCTATCAAAAAAAGTGGTATCTTATGTTTTTGCTTAAATTTGTGCAAGTTCATTTTTATCGTATGTGTAAACTATGAATTTTATTGTCATTTTTTTATGGTGAGCTTGAAAAAACATGTTCCTTAAATTTTGGAGGTCGGAGAAATGGGAATAATTTCAGAAATTAATGATGGACTTAAAGTAAGTTGAGGTTGCTTTAGAAAAAAAGAGCAAACAAAAACTATTTAAAGTATGATAAATAAAGTTGTTAATAAGACTAACTTTAAATGACTGGATTTTAAAGGAGAGTATAATACCTGTCAGAGGACTAATAATGTCAGAGAAAGCAAAAAAATTCTTTGGCAGACATAAATGATTTAGAATTACTAATGGATGATTTTTTCTTTTTTTGTAAACTTCATTTCATGGTTTTCAAAACAATTTTGGTGAAGAAAAACCGATCTATATTGATGGACAATATATCCTAGGAACATGAAGAAAATTGATTCTGGTTGCTCTTTTTCTTGACAATGTATACAATATAGATGAAATTATTTTATCATACTGAGCAATAAATAGTAATTAGTGCTGAAAAATTCAAAGATTGACAGTTCTGCTATGCAGAAACACTACTGAATCTGATAGGTTAAAATATTTAGCCATTGAAAAGTATGCAAAGTTATTGTAATAATATAAAAATTTGCTTATCTATAAATAGCAAATAAAAAATATAGATACCAGAAAAGTATTACTTTAAATATTGGCTACTTAATACTGTGAGGCATGCACAAAAAGAAAATTGCCCTTGTGTGGAAAACTGCACAACTCTTAGTCCTTGTAAAGCATACAAATGTTTTATTTTCCATCAAATAGTGTCAGTCTTATAATCATTAAATATAGGCATTATCAAGTGTATGGAAAATTGTTACCATGAATGGTAAGTTTGGGAAATATAATTTTCTAACTAGGCAACATACTAAATTCTTTTGAAGCTGATGTTAAAATTCCATATGAATAGATTTTGTCAAAAAATCTTTTGCTCAAAAATATTCAGGAAATAAATAGTGTTTTTAATAAAAACATTAAAAACATCAATATTGATGTAGTTAAATTAGGTGAACATTTAATTACTTTATCTTATTATTTCTTTACCTTATTATCAAAACATTTCTGATATGTCTTACATATAATGCTAAAATTTTAAAATTTGATTGGTTGTTGGTTGGGTTTTAATGCAGAGTGTCCAAAAGTAAGACAAACTGCACTTTTAAAATTTTAAAAATGACTAGTTTTTAGCAAGTTAAGTGAAAAAGAAACTACGAACCTAACTGATGATCACTATAGTGATGAGGAAAAAGTGGTTGACTGTTCATATGAGAAGAAATATACATCTACTAAAGAAGTTGTATCGTTAATTAACATTATTCAAGGCTTTGTGTGTGTCAGAGCTCTTTAGAAAGAGTCGAGAAAATATATTACATGACATTGAAAATGCAACATCAAGGAGAGACCAGAGAATTGTGAAAATTTCAAAATAGGTGCACCCCTTACCAAATTGTGCAAATGATGATGAGTGCACAGCTCTCTATGGACATTGAATAAGATATGAAGGAAAGAACCTGCAGAATATGTAATTTTTATGCTGTTTTTGTTAGAGAAGTTTTGTCATCTCTGAAGGCATTCTGTTATGTATACATAACAGAATGCCAGACCACCATCAACAAAGACAGTTCCAGTTGATAGTCTTACAAGGAGCATTAAGTTATTCAACTGAGAAGAGAAGTTTGTATCAACTAAGATTTGTCATATGAATTATACTTGGATGCATTCATAGGGCACTGGTTACAATGAAGATGACTAGAGCAAAGAAATGTGTCGAGAGCTCAAGTGCAGCTAGAATGAAATAAGCATGTGTCAATCAATGCGTGCAGAGCATCACAAGATACTTCTACTTACATTCTGCAGCATGCTCAATACACCCTGGATGTTTCCAAATTGGCATGAATCATTTCCTGTTGATTTGTATCTATTGCCCTGCACTCGCAGAGTTCACTAAGGAGAATGCCATTGATCCCACTGTGTGAAGGCCAATGAGTCCAGTGGTGATGGGTTAGAGAATTGTGCTCTCAGATGTGTTACACTCCTGTTTCTTCTATGATATTTGCTGCATAAGAGTGTAGCATGGACATGGAGACTAGTCCAAATGAGAAGCAAATGTCAAATATTGCACTGCACGACAGTGAGGCATCCTTTTGATACAATTGTATAAGATTCCTGGTCTCCTCTAGTTTGTATTTAAAGCTCTATGACAGCTTAGAGATACATGGATGATGTTCTGTGTTCAATGGCACTTACCTATGCTCAGGGGTTATCATTGCCATTTATCAACAGGATAATGCCGGACTGCACAAGATGGATTAAAAATGATTTTAATGTTTGAATGCACTTACATATGTGAAAGCAATTTTTTTAGAAATTTATTAAAAATCAATACAAAAATCAGCTTACATATTCTTCTCTGCTGGACCTTATGAGATAAACAGAATTTGAGTTAAACTTTTATTTATGGGTGTGACTGATCATAAAATTTCAGCTTTTTCTATTAATTTTTCAAGTATTAATTCATGTAACTTGACATTATTGAATTTTTTTTTTGTAAGTTATATTTATCTAAGTAATATATTATAGTTAATATTACTTATATTTCTAATTAAGTTTTAACTATTGTAAAATATTTTAAGTAAATAAAGTTATTATTTCTTTATTCAGATTAAGTTTAGCATATTATTTAATACAAGTCCTTGTTCTGCACAAGTATTGGCCTATTTATAAAATCATAGATTTCTTTTATTTTCATTTTCCTTAATTTTTGTTTTTTACTAACTGTAAGGTAACATTTTGAAAAGAAATGAAAATTCTTTTTTTTTAAAATTAACCTATGCTTACTAACCCATGCAAATACCTGTTTTGTTCTGTAGTGCTTAGTGTGATTTTGTTTGTTTTAAATATTAGTTTCCAAGCCACACAAGTTTGAAACCCCTGATATATAAATATATTTTTGCTTATCTGTAGATTTATTTTAGACAAATTTTTTGATATTTTTATAGTTGTGATTTCAAGAAATTAATTTCTCTCAAAAATATATGATTTCCCTTAAAAAGAATTTTTTTCAGGAAATATTCCAATATAACACGCAACAAAGCCAATGTAATCAAGAGGTTTTTATATTGAAAAAGAGATGTCTGCAATCATTATCTCTGAAGAAAGTAATTTCAGAGGATTGTTTGCTTAAAGAACTATAACATTCTGCAAATATATTGTTTAAAATATAATTACAAACTTATTATGTTGAGAGGAGGGAAAAAAGATATATTTTTGTAAATAGTTAAAAAATTTGTGTGTGTGAATCATCATTATTTCATGAAGGCAATTTTTAAAAGGAAACAAAAAATAACTTCTTTAAATTTGGTCAATGAATATCATGAAGTGGTCGATATTGATTATGCAATTTCTGTGTTTAAAAATCCAGCCATTGATCTAATATGCTAAAGTCAAAAGTTTCTGATTATTGCTCACATGGGAAAGTTTTAAATAATAATAATTTTTCATAATAAAAATTTTTCATTGCTTTTTAATTGAAATTTAATCTGAAAATACAATAAGTAAAATAATATAGGCAAAATATGCCAATTTGTACATTAAAATTATGTTAAAATGATTATATAGGTGTATTCAAAATCAATTCCTTATTGAAACTACTAAATGCTTGGACTATGTCTTCAGATAAATTTATTTTAAAAATAAAAATAGACTTTTTTAAGGAAAAAAGTAAATATACTGATTTTATAAATCAATAGTTACATCATTTCATTCTTCAATTTTCGTAAATTGCTGTATGAAATCAGTTCAAGAAATCATTAAAGTATTAATTACCCTTAATTCCTTAATCACCCCTAAAAAATTTTTTTTTGAGCCCATGAATTTGATTCCTGCATCAAGCATAAATTTTAAAATGATTCAAAAATCCATTTTAAGGTGAGGATATCAAAAAAAAGTGACTGTAGAGCAACAAATGAAACCAATGCATTGTTCATCAGTGGTTAGAATTGAATTGTGGACAAATCATTCCTTACTGCTGGGGGAAATCATGTATATTCTATAGTTTTCCTTAATTTTTTAACCAGTTGTATTTATAAACTGCTAAATTTTTAAAAATTTAAAAAGGAAGTTTTACATGAAGTAATTTATTAGGTTTACTGAAGATAACAAAAATATAATAGGCTTGCAAAGAAAAGAAAGAAAAAATTATGTGAACTATAAAAAATAAAAAGAGAAAACAAGGAAGAAAATGGATTCCAACATGAAATTTATAATATTTTCACTGTATAATATATTTTATTAAAGGAACATTCTTACTCCCGAATCAATTGTAACACGTGTAATTTTTATTTCATGAAGCTTAACTAAACATAACCTAGTACTAGATGCTCGATTTTACAAACCTATAGTTTACTAACACTCATCCTTTTTAAAACTGTTGGCTGGTCCCTGACCAGGTTCCATAGATGCAATGATAATCGTAAATGTGAGAATAATCAATGATAATTCCCATTTACGAATTAAAGTTTTAAAACTCTTTTTTACAAACTCACGAATTTTTTTGTTTACATTTTATTTATCTGATTTCATTTGTTTATTTGATTGTTTTATTTATCTGATTTTGTTTGCATTTTATTTATCTGATTCATTTTTTTTAAATCTTATAATCGAGAAACTTGTGTTGGGAATAGCATTGGAGAATCTTTGAATTGTGTGTAACTAATTATAACATAAGTATTAATTAATCAGCATAATAAATAAAAAGTAATTTTAGTTCTCGAATCAAAATTAAAGATGATGATTTATGCCAGATTTTGAATTATGAATTGTAGCAGTCTCAAGTATTATTCACTCCAGGTATTTTGAAGCAATCCATGTGGGCTTTGCACCAATTACTACCAATAACTCCAAATGAAAATATTGTAGAGTATTTTTAGAAGGAGTGATCATGTTTTGGTATATCTTTCACTTTATAAAATAGACATTCTTGGTGTGATGCTCTTGTGAATGTATGCTTGGAATGATGTTGCAGAAAAAATGATAATCTATGTCATTTTGACCTCCTGGCATTATCAAGTAAACCACTGTATCTGAAGAAAGACAAAAAATTTGCCTAACAACTTGAGAGAAGATAAGTTATTCATATAAGTCTTTAACAAGGAAACCTTCTGCTCTCCAAAATGTCAATTCTAGACTTTAAATCTGATTTAGATGTAATTTGTTTGCTGATTAAACAATTTTAATGTTAGATGAATAAATGATCAAGAACATATAAATGGAAATAGGAAAGAACTTTCATGTATCAAACATGAAGAAAAGTGTGCTGCTAACATCTGCAAAATAAGTAGATGAATAGCTAATAAGATTATGGTACTTTTTGCGAAAAACATCAAAATGGTGTTTTATATTAAAAAAGTGTTTTGAAATAGAAAAAAGTAAATGATTACTTTAACTGATTTTTCTCAATAAAATAAAAGTAAGATTTGTTTTTAATTGTGAATGTATTGTGCTTATTTTTTATGTAGTTCATGCTAATATTTTCTTAGGGTACTTTATAAACAGAGAACAATGGAGTTAAAAAAATAGTTTTATGATCAAAAAGTTATTTTTCTATATTATGGAACTTTCAATTTTTCGACTACGAACTACAATCTTCGAAGAACTATTTTGCCATAGTTTTCTTAAAAATGAGCATTTACTGTAGTAATTTGACATTGATAAAGTTTCAGAGGATTGATTATTAGAATGAAGGAAAGCCTTTTCAATTAATTTTGTATTATTGGATAAATTATTTTAATGGTATATCATGTCTAAACTTGCAAAGTTCATAAAATTAATCATAAAGTAATTTTAGCTTATAGCAACATTTTAGATACTAGAATTCACAGGGGTTGAGAATTTTTGCTTTATTAGGCATTTAGAAAACAAAAATATCTTGACATATGTCAGAATAGGGGTTATAGCAAGTTTCTATGAATTATAGACTGACAGTGCATTAATAACACATATTTTCAGTAATCAGCATTTTTTTTAAATGAAAGTTTAAAATTTTTTTATTAAAATAATGACTGAAAATAACTGAAAATTTATGTTAATGCTCTAATTATTGATTAATAAAATTTATTTTTTAATCAACATGAATATATATTTTAGAATTCTGACATAAAATGTTTAAAATTTTTGTCATTAATTTAAATTTTAAAAATGATTTTTGTTTTATATTAAGTATAGATGTCTTTCAATGTGAATTTTTTATTTCATATTTTATTGAACAGAACTTGAAGAAGAAATTACCTTCTCGTGATATTGATACTCTAACAGATGAGCAATTGGTTGCTACTTTAGGACCTCATGGTGAAGTTGAGCTTATTTTAGCTACTGATAATAAATGTGTGTCTACAGATGTAGAAAATTCTCATAACAATCCTTTTGCTGGTAAATGCAAATTTCTTGAAATTTTCAGTTTTAAAACTTAGTTTCTATTATAAAAAATAATTAAATACTTTTCTTTTAAATTTAGGATTACAACATGGATCTGTGTCTCCTTCCTTTAGAAACTTGAATCCTCCTGCATTAGTGCCTCATTTACAAAAACATAATAGACATATTTCCTTATGCAAACCTCAAAATATATATGAAAATGTTCAAATAGCAATGGAAGAAGAGAATAACAAAGTAATGCTTTCATCAGATTGTGGTATACCAAGTAATAATTGCAGCTGCTTGTCTGTAATGAGTCCATTTGATGAAAAAGCAGAATGGGCAGAAATAGCTGGCATAGTGGCATCTTTTGGTGGCAGTATTACTAGAGAATCATTTTATTCACAAGATATTGATTCTAAATTTACACAAGCTTTCAAATCTGGTAAATTTCAGCTTCTGTTTCTAAAATATTTGTTTTACTTATTTATTATTTATTACAAATCCCTAGAAAAATTGGCTATGATGCCATTAGTTCTCTGACCTTCCAATATCTCTGAACAGTACATATTAAAAATACAAATGCAGGGCAGAAGTCAAGATGGTTGTTGTCAAAAATTTTATCTTGTTTACACAAAGGACACAAAGAAAAACTTCACAGTTTAAACCAATTCAAATAAGGAGTCAAGCTGTAATAGATTTAGCATTACTCAGGGTGCACCACAACGTGTTTTTCAAATATTAAAATGTTTGAATTTTAATTAATTTTTTTATATTTTTACAGGTTTCCCTTTCTGTTTTCCAATAAAAAATTTTGTCTTATTGAATTAAACATTTAATTTGTAATGGTATACTTTATTTGTTTATAAAATTTATTTTGGCAAAATTAAATATGGTAAAAAAAATTTTTTTAGTGGTTACATGTTTAATTTAAAATTATTTAAAATTTATTTTATCAAGGGACCCTAGTATTAGTAATCCAAAATATTCAGTATTGTCCTAATAGTCCTAAATTTTTTTGTGTTTTTAGTTTTTATTTATTTGTGTTAGCATCCAGTAGTGTCCTTATCTTTCAAAATTAATTTTGAAATTCTTAATTTTTCCCCAGATTTTTATATAAATTTAATTTTAGGAATTAATTATATTTGCTTGTTTTATTAGTATCTATGCACACTAATTGAATTTAGCAGCATTTGTCATAAAGTGCTGCTATGAAGCTGTCGTGCTTAACTTCTAATCAGTAAGAAGGAAAAACATGTATGCTGTTAGTTATTAAAATAATTGAAACACCCTAGATTTATAAGGAATTCTTTACCAGTATATCTTTGGACCACCTCTGGCATATTATACAAGTTCGCTTTGTTTGGAAATTAATTCATGTAAATGTTGAATATTGTTTAGAGAAATATTCTAAAAGTCCTATGCTGGTAGAGGTTATCAATTCTGTATTAAACAATATAAAAGGGACCATAAGTTACACCTGCTAAAAAGCATCTTTCAGTTTGTACTCCAATATAATTCAGGAAAGGAACTTGTACGAATAAGATCTCTTAAGTCATCTTAAGTGAACATGAAGAAAAGAGTGCCAGCTAAAAAGATGTGTTCTTCAGCTATTCGCACAGTATCACGGGCAGAGAGGAGTGTCAGTAATTCCAATTTTGAATTGGTTGGCATGCAGATTATCATGTCTGTTGATAACTATAAAACATGCCACTCTCTCCATCCTAAGGAGAAAGAAATTTAAGCATGTCTCTGGCCATTGAGTAGGTATGCTCAAAATTTACCATCTGCTTATTCTGTTAGAGTAAATATTCTGTCAAATTTTGTCCCTGAGGAGTTGCTTAACATTTCAAAGAGGAATTAACAGGTAAAGTGGATGAAGCATTTAAGCCTTCTTGGTCATCTTGTCTACTTGTTCTTTGCCAAGTATTCCACAATAGGACGGGGATCTGCTAAAAGGCAACCTCTCTTTCATTGCTAAGGAGTATGTCAATAATTTGCTTGTATTTAACTTTGAGTTTTGCTGGATAAGGATTGTAGTCTGAAATGGTTTTAATATTAACTGAAGAATCTATAGATAATATTTTGCTCAGAGCTAATAATAATAGCTTTAAGCTATTAATATTATAGAAATTTTGTTTGCCATCAAAATTGCTCAACCAGACACTTAAAATGTTTCCTAAGACTGTAGAAATAAAGAAAGTAGGCACCAGCTGCATCAGAGGAAATCATGGCAGATCAGTAATTTATATATTTAACCAACATTGACGTGGATCTCTATTGGGTAGTAGCAACAGCAAAAGACCTCAACTCAGCCTGAATTAAATCTAATTTTGCAGTAGCAAAACTCATTATCTGGAAGGCAGATAACTTAATGCTGGGAAGTCTGAGATCAGAAACATCAAAAATTCTTGCAAGTCTCTGGAACTCAGACAAGAAAAAATGTTTTGTTTTGAGTCTCGTTTGGAAAGGGACATAGTCAGGTTAGAAATGCTCCTGTCTCAGTAAGTGTTCATCAAAATAAAAGACTAAAGCCATCGTTCAGATTGACTAAAAATTTTAATCTGCAGTTGCATAGCTGTGATAGGTCTCAAGACAGCTGCACCAGTAATGACTCTAAATACTTTATTTTGAGCAATGTCTAGTTTTGACTGTTCACTTACAGAGACAATGTGAAGTAGCTCACCATTATTATCATTAACTGGTCTAATGTAAGATGCAAATATAGAAGTTAGAACACACTTTAAGAAGATTCCCACTTCCAATCTCTCTAGACTCCAGCAAATCTTATTAGTAGATCAATTCTTGTCATAATTTCTACCAATTCGGTAATATGTTTAATCCAAGTTAGTTTGTAATATAGGTTTATACCCATGTAAGTAGCATAATTGGTCCTAAGTAAATACTATCACATAGTACCATGTTTATGTTTTTCTTCTTTATGCTTAGAATGAAAAGTTCAACATTGATTTTATAAGGCTTTGGTACCAAAAAACCTTTCAAAGCTCCCAATTCCAAATTTAAGGTTCTATAATTTAGAGACATCAGAGCTAGTTAGACATGAAACAAGATTATCAGCATATAATATATAATTTATTTCCAGAACTTTATTGGATTTTCAATGAAGGTCAATACATCATTTTTGATAATATTGAAAAGAACAGGATTCAAGATGTAACCCTATGGAAGGCCTAGTTTTGGTTGGGAGACTAAACCAAAGTAGATGTTTCACTTCATCCTTGTGTTCATCAAACTGTGATTGAAAAGTGCATGAGATGAATTGTTATTTTGATCCTGGTAAATTTCATCTCGAGTGAGAAATGTCTGCTTTATAGAGTGATTTTAGTCAGTTAAAATTTCTCCATACTTCTTTATGATCCTTTCTTTCAAGCCTACAATTGGGTCAGTATAAAATCATGACAATGCTACTCATACCATTACAGATCCTCCTCAAATGTTTAACAATTGGAAGAAGAGAATCATGACTAGGTTTGTGCAGGTGCCCTTGAAGGATAGTTCTTCTGTTCAATAAGTGTAGTGTTTAAGTGATTTAACTAATATTTGCAGCAAATTGTTCTCCTATGGCAAATTTCAAATTGTTTGACAAGGAGCTAAACATATAATTAATTTTGAATTTGTGCCTTATTTTAAATCTTTTAAAATAGTGTTACATTGTATTTCCTTTTGCTTTTTGATGAAACTACTGCAATACAAATAAGGAAACATAGTTTGATGAAGAGAAATGACACATGTTAATCTCATACTTCAAAGTATATTAAAGTTAATGAAATTGAGAAAATTTTATAGAATTTCTGAAAATAATTTTACTGTATTTATCTAATTTTGCTGCTGCAAACTTAGTTATTTTAAAACAAATAATGAATTCTTGTATTTGTTGCTTGTATATTATCTATTGGCTGTTGTGTAAAACTATTTTGGGACAAATTAGATCCCAATTTTGATGGATGGAAAAAGTTACAATTTCTAAACGGTAATATAATGTACATATAAATCATAAAAGAAAATTTAATACTATAAATATTTCAGACCTGCCAACTTTTACGCATCGTGCGTAAATTTTACGCAAGATCCACAGGTTTTACGCTTTTACTGATAGCATGAATTATTGTACGCGTTTCGGTTCTCCTGGGAAAAGTTTAAAAAGAAAAAAAATTTTATATCTTAGCACATAATGGCGATCTTTTCTCGTAGCCACATGATGAGAAGCGGAAATTAGCACCCCATTCAACCCATCTGTGGGAAGAGAGAAATAACTTCCCAGACTGTGTGGCCACATAGGCTCCTAAAATGCACATGTCAAACCCTTTTTCTATCGGGGGGAAGAAGCCTCCAGCTTGAAAAATTGTAGGTGGGGAAAAGAAATGGTAGAGTTATAATTTTTTCTTTAGTCACACGGATTAAACTGAAAAGTTTTACTGAAATACTTTTCTGAAAGTTGGCAGGTATGATATTTATTTCCCATCATAGTTTTATAGGGTGATATAAAAAACGTATAAAAACAAGTATAGGAATGTTATTTAAGAGCTAAATTTAATATCTTGCTCGTGTACAATTAATACTTAAATGACTTTACTTAATATGATGTTTATACATTATTATAATAAGCTTATATATTTTAAGGCACCTAAAAATTATATTGTCTCTTATTTATCTTTTATAATTAAATATTAAGCTGAAAATCATTTATAAAATGTGATTCCATGCATTATGCATTATTAATTGTGGTTGCTTTTAGGGCAAAAATATTTTTACATATCAAGTTAAATTTTTATATTTCATTGTTTAACCCTTTGACGCGCGCAATATTTTTTTTTAAATTTTAAACTAAAGAACTCTAAAAATTGAATGTTATGATCCCACAGACAAATAATATATGAATTTAAAAAAATCTACATCTACCCATTTATCTGTGGGTGGTGGTCGCAGGCACGGCCAGCGCGCGTCTAGGACCTTGAAACGTACTGAGTTAGCAGGGGAAAACACTTACCTTGTTTTGTACACGCTTTCAATAAATGATGATTATTGCAAACTTCTTAGATAGTTTGTATTTAAAATGCAGTATATTATTTTTTTACAATATTTTACAAAGTAAAGAGTAGTAAAAGTGAAAAATTAAACATTTATATAATTTTTTTGCTATAAAAACACGTCGATACTGAATTTAGAAACCTAATTTAGCAGGTACAGTTTTTTTAAATGTCAATTAGAAAAAAGTTATTTCTTGTGAAACTGTTCAAAGCATCTTTTATCTTTTTGATACATGCATAAACCAACATTGCAAGTTTCACACAGGTATCTTGTTCTATGAAGTTTCTCCTTTGTGCTACAAAATGCGCACCGCCGTGGTTTGCATTTTATTGGCATGTGTTCAGCATTCTGTAATCTTTTTTGTTCTGGAACATGAGGTTTGTGGCTTTTTATACATGCGGAACTTGATATTTTTCTTTTGGGAACAGATCCTTTATTTCCCATTGAAATCAAACTACTGATGATGTCCATTCTGAATAACTTAAGTATTTTTAAGTTTGGATCACTTTCTGGAAGCATTCGATATATAATAAAGGAATTTACAATAGTGACATCAATAAAATGGAAGAAAATTCGATGCCACCATTTTTTACTTTTCCGATCAATTTCATATAAGCTTTTTAATTGATCAAAATAGTCCACATACCCCATATTTGGATTGTAATCCTTTATGGCTTGTGGACACTGCACCTGAACTTTTTGTCCATATTTTTCTTTTCTTTCAACAGTAGATGGAATGACGGGATCTTCTAGGCTAGATAATACTGCCATGCATCTTTTGTCCTTCCACTTTAGGCAAGTTATTTTGTGCTCACTAACTGCCCAGTCAAAATCACCTCGTTTTAATTTTTTATCTTCCATCAAAGTTTTGGGAAGATTTTTTCTCTTCATATTTACTGTTCCACAACAATATACAATTTTTGTTTCTAAATGTCGGAAAAGTTCATATGATGTGAAAAAATTGTCCATGTACACCCTATGATTCTTACCATACAAGGGCTCGCATAGCATTTTTACTACTCTTTCTCCTAGATTGTTTTCGGCTTCCTGGGTTTTACCTGTATAAATGTCAAATTGAGAAGCATAGCCGCTCTCATCGCAGCACATCCACACCTTATACCCGCGTTTGATGGGTTTTTTGGGCATATATTGTTTTAGTGAACTTCTGCCTTTGAAACGAATCATTGACTCATCAATAGACTTAGGTTTTTTCCTGGTCTAAATAAACTTTTAAATTTATCAGACAAATGTGTTAGAAGAGGACGAAGTTTATAAAGTTTATCAAAATTTTTGTGCTCTCTTTTTGGCATCAAGCTATTATCATTCACATGCAAATTTCCTATCGTCCACGTAAATTTCTTAACTGCCATTTGCTTTGACACATATGAATCGTGTAGAATTTCGTTGGTAGACCAAAAATCACGGTAGCTCGGGAGCTTTTTAATTCCCATGAACATGTTTATACCAATGAAAATCATCATATCCTGAAGTGTTATAGGTGAGAATGGTTTTCCTTTTTGCGTCGCATATAAGTTAGTTTCAAAAACTAACTTCTCCATGAATGTAATCGTAAGGAAAGACATGAATATATTGATAGGATTTATGTCATCCATTAGTGTAATATCTTCTGTTGGGCCATATTCCTCAGAAAATTCAGGAATCGATTTTTTCACTTTCTGTCTCTTATTCCAATTTATTTGGGTTACTCGGGAAGGACCAGGTAAATTTATATCGATATTGTGTCCATCATCTGATCCTTCATCACTTTCCACCTGAATATTATCATTAGCAGTAAATGGCACATTTTCTTCTTTGTCACTATCATCATCTGAGATTTCTGGATCTGAAGGAAGTTCTTCAAATAAAGCCAATGCCTCAGCTATTCCTAGCCCTTTGCGGCGCATTTTCAATTTGAACAGTAGAAAAAAATATTTACACACAGTTAAAATATATTGCTATTATTTATTTTAAATTTAAATAAAACTTTTACGTAAATACTATTTTTGATAAATATATATATATATACATACATACATTCAATTTAAAACACACAAAATACTATTAAATAAAAATTTCCGTACTAGCCTGGAAGCAAACGCAACATTCAACGCAAAGAAAAATCTGCAACTGAAAAGTCTTTCTGAAACAGAAATAGCGAAAGCACATGTTCGCTGGGGATATAAATGCCACATGTTGTTTACAAGTAAAATGACCCTATGATTCAAAGCCACATGTTGTTTACAAGTAAAATGACCATATGATTCAAATCCCCCTTCCCCACACTCCTAAACACTCTAACTCCCAGTCATAATATGCCGGCCATGT
This sequence comes from Latrodectus hesperus, assembly GCA_037975125.1. Classification (NCBI taxonomy): domain Eukaryota; kingdom Metazoa; phylum Arthropoda; class Arachnida; order Araneae; family Theridiidae; genus Latrodectus; species Latrodectus hesperus. Next base: position 28,165,484 of record CM075859.1, read on the forward strand.
TTATGTAGTCTGCTCTTCACGTAAGTCATGTGTTTTAGCTGCGCGGTGGTTGCGTGGTGCAACCCCCAGGGATTTCTTTCAAAAAAGGAAAGTTTTTTATGTATCTAGTTCAAATTACTACTGCATTTATATTGTTTATGACAGACATGACGATATAGGAAGAAAAAATTTCTGATATTTATTATTATTTATATTAAAAAAGTACGTTATTTTGTGTTGCTAAAAATGAACCTTAAATAACGCCATATTGGAAGGAGTCCGACCTGAAATTAATTTGGTGCTGTCATCTGTTAGTGTTATTTAAAAGTAAAAGATATGAAATCTATAAAATTTAAGGGAAAAATCGTGAAAAGGAATTAAGAAAAAATATTGAAAATTGGTGGTTTCATGGCGCGACCACCGCGCGTTAAAGGGTTAAAAAATCTAAAACAATTCAAAGTACTTTTATTCAATGGTGAAAAATTATCTATGCATAATTTCTTGATTGAGAGAGAGAGACAGGAAAAGAAAAGATAAAAAATATTTTCTTTTAAACAGTAATTTTTGTTCTTTCTGAGTGACTTAAATTCTGTTTCAGAAAATTTGAATTATTATTGTATTTTAGTGTATTTTAATTCAATTTGGGAAACTCTTGCATTTGTCATTAAAATTTCCTTGTAATATGAACATTCTAGTAAAATGATAAAATATTTTGAGAATTGCAATGATTACATTATTTATTATGTCTTACAATATTTTTCTGTGCTCTTTGAACGAGTTTCAATTTCTGGTTATTTTGAATAAGCATGAAAAATTTTAGATTGCTCATTTTGGTTATTGGAAATGATTTCACTTTCTTTATTTACGTACTCATTTATTATTTTTATTAACTTAGCATTTTTATTTTAAATTATTGAAATCTTGGATTTTAAATCTTGGAGTCATTCAACAAATGTGATTCAAAACAAAATTACTATGCAAATATAAATTATAATTAAGCACATATAGATGGGATTTTTGATAAAAAGTTTTATGTACTATAGTAAATTTCCTCTAAAAATGTTGACAAAAAATAATTATTAAATTACATTTTTATATGTAAGTAATTATTTTTAATGATGTCATGTGTTTTATTTAGATTTAATTACCATACTTATAATTAATTAATTTTATTTATAGGAGACCCCAGTTCTTCCCAGCCTATTTATTCATTTACTAGTCTTGAGCAGTGGCTTTCACATATAAGATTGCTTCAGTATGAAAATCTTCTTGTCATTAATGGATTTGATGATGTTAATTTTTTGGTGAGCTTCATATCATTTATAATAAAATTAACAATGGAAATATTTGTCATTTCTTTTTTTCCCCTCTTAATGTATTTTTCTTATTTGTGTAACAGATTAATTTAAAAAGGTACCTGCTGCTGTAACTTTACTAGATTATTTTAATTTTTCTCTTTAGTGTAAGAAATATATATGTATATATAATTTTTTTACTGAAAATGTAAATAAATTATTGTATTCTGTGGATCTATTCTGAATTTTTTTTTTTTAGCTGTTGTCATTTCCATATTGAACTAACTGCACTAATATGTTAATGTATAGTGATAAGTTTTATAATAGGTATCTTAATTTCCAGTGTTTAGATTTTCTGTATTTTTATTGTATGCTGCAGTGATGTGGAAAAATCATTATTTTTCTGATATTTTTATTTCTAAGCCACAATTTCTATTCTTATATCTAAATATTTAGCTAGTTACATACATACATACATACATCTGATACATTTTTTGTTGTATTTTAAACATTTTGCCAAGCTGATAGTTGAATATGGTTTCAGAAGATTTTACTGGAATGCATAAATTTAGAGAAATCACATTAAATTATGAGATTTGTCCAATTGTTAGCACTTTGTTGTTCAGTTATAATATAATAATAGTTGGAGTTATATAAATTATACTATCTTGAGCATAGATATCTGTAATGGTTCAGTATCCACTAGAAATTGTAAGTTCTTGTCAAATGAGCCTTTGTGCAATATGTTATAGAGTGTCAAACAATCATCTCCTTAGCCTAATCATTAGATCTGTCTTCTAAGTATAAAGTATTTCTGTTATAAAAATATTTAAATTGGTACAAATAATTGATGTTATCTATGTTGGAACTCATTTAAGCAATAAATTCCAATTGATTCAACAGTATTTAATAAAAAGATTGGAACTTAAGATTTTTATTACTAAAATTCATTATCCAAAATGTAGACTTAATTAGAAATATGTTAACTCGTCACACATAGTTAATTATTGCCAACGTGAATTTTCAATTTTGTAAACTTCTTACTATTATTTCTATTTGACATGTATTTCTTTCTTATTTCAATGTGTTTAAAATATTTAAAAATATAATGTATTCCAATATTTTAATCATTAAAAAAAGGCACTAGTAAAGCTCATTATAATGACTCCACATCATTAAGATTCTTCCATTATAACGACCAGCGATAAAATCCACAACTTTTCCTATGCATTCTACATTATTTTGCTTGCAGCACAACTACTATCCAGTATGGTGTTATCATTTTGTCACAATATCTGAATTCAGTTAATACTCTTTTCAATTTTTTTATATATATAATATAAGAAGTTCAAATTTTAATAAGAACTTCTTTTGAATTTTATAACTGAAAATAAATTCAATTATTGTATTCCCAAGATTTGTAGGCTTAGACTCTTCAGTTTGCCCATTCAATTTTGACAGATAGGAGTGGGGTGCACTTTCCTAGCTAACAGATTACAAGGTTGTTTAAGTTCTCTAAAAACACATTTGGCATATTTAACTGATGGGATTCAATTTTGACAAAAAGAATTGATTGTTACACCATCTGGAAATCGATCTCATTATTAAAGTCCAAAGCGCTAAGTTTTGCTCAAAATATGGACATTGATAAATTTGCATTCAAAGCATCAGATGGATGGTTGCTGGCGTTTAAAATAAGATACGGTCTTCCTTTCCGGGTGCTATCAACAAAGAAACAGTCGAGAAATTGGAAGAAGAAAAGCTAAAATGTATTATGGAAAAATATGCTCCAGATAATGTTTTAATGAAAATGAAATTAAACTATTTTATAAAAGGAAATCTGACAGATCTTTTGTTTACGAACATGAAACTGCAAGTAGAAGGACATCAGCCAAACAAAAATTTACAGTTCTGTGTGCAAATGTGTCTAGCATCTATAAACTTCCACTCTTAGCAATTGGCAAATCAAAAAGCTGAGGTGTTTTAAAAGTATTAAAACTACCAGTTAGGTAAATATTTCTAAATTGTGGATGACATCTGCTTGGATAAGCTAATGCCTAATACAGAAAAATTATCATACTAATTGTTAACTGTATGGCATATCCCCAAATAAAAGGTTTGAAGTCAATAACTGGAATATTTTTCACACAATGTTACTTTGATTCTTCAGCTTGGATCAAGTGATCATTATGAGCTTGAAACATAGTTACAGGAAATTGCTTTTGCAAAGAATTATTTCTGCATTGAATGAAGTTGAAGATTACATAGATATTCATACTACTTTGTACTTCTTGAAAGCAGCATGGAATGATATGACAGAAAATAGCTTTAAGAATTGCTTCCATAATATTGGTTTCGTGAAGCAACCAGAAGTAGAATCTACTGCTAATATAATTGATGAAATAATCGAAAATGAAAATTTTGATAAGAAAGAAAATGCTTCAAGAATTTTTGGAAAAAATGAAACTTTGTGAAAACTTTATTTTTGTCAAATATATGCTACAATGTATCAAAAATCTGACCGAAAGCGAACAATTTCTTTTTATTGTTCACAAGAAGAAATTGTATCAACATTGGATAAAGTTGATAAAGAAATGATGCTGATAATTCCTTTTCATAAAACTGTTTCAACTGCAGTTTTAGAAGACAAGAAAATACAGAACATTTATTATCACCTTTAAATAAAATGGAAAATTGTTTTGCAAAAATCAGTCATACAGAAAAAACAACCACCATTATGGATTTTTCTTTGAAAAAAATTAATGTTTTGCAAATACATTTTTCTTTTATGTTTTAAAAATAATTTAATTAGCAAAATTATATTTTGGATGCAACAAATGATTAAGTATTTAATCGAGATGTCATCAAAAATAGCCTGTTTTCCAAAATCTGTGAGCATTTATTATATTCTATATACCAACCACTTTTTATACACCTTTTGCTCTGAGCTGCAGAGAATCGTTATATGGAGCTTGGGCTGTATTTAATTTTATTGGCTAAAAAGAGATCTAAGACTTGTGTTTAGTTATTTCACTTTATGTTATACTCTCTATTTGAGTTATTTTAAAGTTTAGAAAAATATTTTTCAATTTGTTTATATTTTTTTATTTTATAAATTTTGATAATTAATATTTATTATTATATATAAATACAGTCAATGGATATTTTGGAGTTGAATTGAAATGAATTGAATATAATAATATTTACAGCAGAATTAATTTGGATTCTAGCATTCAAAATATTAACTGAAATGACTAAAAGTATGAAAATAAATTATGTTTGTGTACAGCCTCTTGTTCTTTTATAATTCATCATAAAATGTATGTAAAATGGGTACTTGGCGATAATGTTTTACTTTACAATAAATTTAGTAACTAAAGATTAATATTTGTAAAAGAAATCAGTTCTGAATTTTTATATAATTTTCTTTATATTTTCAGGGTGGAAAAATACTTGAAGAACAAGATCTTTTTGATATAGGTATTACTGATGATGTTCATCGCCAGACTCTTTGTTCTGCTGCTCAAAGTTTACCTCCTGTAACACCTGTTTGTAATCTCAAAGGAACAGATAAATATCCCAAAAGTATAGATGAGTGGTTAAAATCATTAAATTTGTCAGAATATAGTGATAATTTTTATAATAATTCCATTACTGACATGGACAGAGCCCTGAAGCTTTGGGAAGTGGAGTTAAATACTGTGAGTTTATTCGATGTTTTCAAAATGTTTGAATTTACTCAGACTTTAAATTAAAAATGAAATAAATAAATTTTTATTTTATTCTAGGTACTGAAAATAACTAAAGTTGGTCATCGGAAACGTATTTTAGCATCACTTGGTGATAAACATTTTGATACTTATATGGATACCAAAGAAATAGACTTATCAAAATTGGTAAGTGAATCTCTATTTGCATGTAATATATATTAATGTTTGTTATATAAAATAAATCATTTGTATTGATTATATTTAACTGTAAATTAATTAATAAAAATATTAGAATTTTATTTGTTTAGTAAAATTATTGTTTACTCTATCATATTATTAGTTGCTACTTTGAAGAAAGTAGCATTATGTGAAAATGACTGATGCTAATGAAATTAATTCTATAATCAATTTTGTCACTGAATGTCTGGAACTTTTAGCTTAGGTGTTTCACTCAGCATACAGCCATCACATTTGATGTGAAGATGTGAATTGCTGCTTATAAGACAGAAAATTAAGTTGCCCAGTGTTCAACAATAATAATTCAATATGTTAAGGATATCCTGAACTCAATTGTTTTTCTCTGTACATCATTTCATCTTAGACTATTTTCCATTAATGCCTGCCTTTATATGATTTGGGAATCTCTGCCTTAGGAATTGGTACTTATTCACAGACAGCAAAATTTCCAAACATTTTCTCGGTTGAAACATTGGAAAATCTTTCAGATTCAAGCACTTATTATTTCTCAGACCTCAAAAAACTAATGTTTGGGAAAATGTATTGCAAATGGGAGTCATAATCACAATTTGATTAAAAATAAACAAGCACATACCATTATCAAAAGGTCCAGTTTTAACTTTAGTGGATGCTGTGACCCTGAATTTTTAAAAAATTTTTAGTGTGTGACTTTTAAACATTTAAAGCTTCAATAAAAGCATTTATTCAATGTGCTTATTTTTACTATAGTGTATCATACTACTGTTTAGTTTTATTAGAATAGTAATCGTAGAATACAAACTTATGCTATTGAAAATAATCATAATTAGATTCTTTTAGAAAATTTTAACATATGACTTCTTTTTAGACATTAGATCTCTCTGAACTAGAAGTTACTGCTAACACTAATAAAAAAGTTGCTGGTAAAGAAACATCTAAACCAATGTATGGAAAAGAAATTTCAGAATCTGTTCCTAAGCCCTATTTGAGAATAAGATCCCCTACTCAACTTATGAGTGATTCTCAAAACCCTGACAGCAACTCTCAGTTCGTAATTGAAGCTCAGTGGCGACATCATCCAGATGAACTTGTGATTAATAGTTGTAACTATATAGCTAAAGTAAGATTCTTCATTTTGATTTATTGTAAATAACTATGTTTTTAGTAAATTTTTAATGTGAATAAGAATTTTGGTGTAAAATAGTTATGTTTTTTGTAGCATTTTTGTTTTATTGATTCATAGAGAATTTATTTTCACCAATTTTGGCCTAAAATAACTCAATATGCTTTAACAATTAAACATTACTGATAAAAAAATTGAAGGAAAATGTATTCTGCAACTTTTTTCAAATTGCATAATTCACCATAAAAAGGGATGTTGAAAATTAACATTAAAAAAATTAAAATCCAATCCCATATTAACAAAATCAAAAGATTCATAAACTATCCAAAAATTTTCAGCATCACCATAGATAAAAAGCTTTCATTCCTTCACCATGTTAGAAGAATCAAACAAAATATTATTCCTATTATGTAATACTTAAAAAAAGTGACAAAGATCATGGGGCCTTTACTCAATAATAAAAGCCCTCTATGTAACTGTCGGTAATTCATAAAATAATCACACATGGAGCATCAATTTGGGTTACACCAGTGACAAAAGAAAGAATTTTGCTTAGTATCCAGATATTTCTTATTCATCTTTACCAAATGTTTTAAAGCAACTTTAAATGCAATCCTGCAAATTTTAGCCAGATTACCACCTCTCCACAAAAAAAAAATTTTAAAACCTATAGTTTGACAAAAAAAAAAAAACAATTCTCATCAGTCCACAAGCATTAGACTATATAGTTTTTGAAGTTAATATTAACCAAGTGTAAAAGGCATCCTTCAAAGAGAGGTGATGGAATTTATATTATCAATGCCAAAGACAGCTATTGGCACCTCTTCAACAAATGTGCTTTCATTCCTCAATTTCTTTACTGACAGAAGGTGCATTCATTTTTATCAATTCCTAAACATCCATAAAAAGCTCCAATTAAACTTCATCAAAATAATTTTCCACACTGAAGCAATAACCATTATCTGGAGCAATAATAATTCTACTATTCAAGCTATAGATAACCCAGATGATACATCTCCATTAATATATGAAATCCAAAATATTCTTCAAGATTACAGGTATCACTGGAAAGCATGTGTCAAGTGGATCAAGTCCCTTAAGACAATGAGGGAAATGAATGAACAGACTTTTGCAAAACAAAGTGATGGAACTAATATTATCAGTATCATTGCAGTAGCAGATAGTAGACATTAGCATCCAATATATCGACATCCCATAGCTAAAATCTTTTCTAAAACATATCATTCAGCAACATGCATTAAATTATGGGACACAGCAGAAGTACAATAAACTCACACTGTTCTTCCTAAAGGATTTATTAACTGTTTTACCATTAATCCAAATCTCAATTATTTAATTTCTATTACAGTCCATACGCCTTATTATAAATGATTCTGTAGAATTGAAACCTCCTTATCTTCATGTGGTAAAGAAGGCTCACTAGTACACACATCATAGATTACCACATAAGATCTCCATCAAACATCCTGTCTACTAACCCTTGTTTTACACCAAGCATTTTCTCAGTCCACTGTTATAAATTGTAAAATGCATAAATCTGCTTTAATTATTTTTATAAAAAAAATAATTGAAAATAGCAATTTTCTTATCTAATTTTTTCAATTGAAATATGTCATTTTTTTCCATTCAAATTCTGAAACACAGTTGTAAATATTATATCAAAAATAAAAGATTATCCTTCAAAAAAATTTGAATTATGTTAATGATTAAGAATTCTAAACTGATTCAATCACCAAAATTCAGAATGACTGTATCATTAAACATTAACTATTTTGTTAACAATCTTAATAACAAAAAAAGCATAAAAATTGAATAGAGTTAGATGAAGAAAAATTTATTATAAAAAAATAGAAATTCTTGATATTCCTCAATTCTTTTATTCTAAATATGTGTCAAATTTTAATTAATTTAATGACTGAATGCTTTAAATTTCATGTTCAAGATTTCCAGTCTTCTGATACTTTTTGTACTTACATAGTTTTGGAGAACCAGAAAAACATATATTTAAGAAGGGAAGGCAGATTTTCTGTGAAAATCGTGTTATGATAAGAAATTAGGCTTATTTTATTTGAAAAGGAGTATATTATAATTCAGTGACATATTCTCATACTTTTAGATTTCATTCTTTATACTTTTTTTTAAATTAATATTTTGATACTTGTGTAATTTTGATAATTTTAGCTATCTTAGGGTTAAAGTCAAGAAAGTTGAGGTTATTTGTGGGTCAGAATTATAAAAATATATATGCATTTATATTTTTTAGTATATTATAGTATAATAACATTTTTTGCCAAAATTTCAATTTTCAGTAAAACAAATATATTACGTTTTAAATAAAATATGTGAAATTATATATTTTAACCGTAATATCTTATGGAAAGGAGAGATAAATAAATAAACTAGGATTTGTCTTTAAAATTCAATTTTTTTCTTCAAATACCAACAGTATTAAGTATGTAATATTCATTAATTAATAATACATGTAGAATTGCATTGTTTATGTTTCCTTTTATCTAATTATCTTAATATTGTATAGGATGTTATATATGTATGTATTGTGTACATTTTTTTTAAACTAATCTATATTTTTCTTTATTTTCTCAGTATTTAGGTTCTAATTTAGTGAAAGAATTGCATGGATTAGAATCAACAAAGGCATCTATTCAGAAACTAAAAGCTTCGACTAAAGATATTGCCAAAATTCCGAGTATTATTTTGTCTATCTCTTACACTGGGGTAAAGTTTATTAATGCAGAAAATCAGGTATATTTAATATTTCCACAGATTCTTGTTTTTTTATTAATTCTTTTTGCAATTATTTTAATATTAGTAAATATAGACAAAGTGTTTGCAATTCTAAATATCTAGCAATTTAGAATGGAGTACTATTCCTTAGTATAAAAGGATTATATTTCCTTCCCATTTTAATTGAGATAGCTTTTTTCACTTTACCTATTATGAAATGAAATCATATATTAAAACTAATGTTTTTGCCATAACTGCTGTTCTCTAAACCAAAATTTGTTACTGAAGTCTTTATTATATTTATAGAGCTGGAAATAAATTATTTTTAGGTTGAAGTTATTAAATATGCATAAAAGCAATCTGGTTAAATTGATTAGAAGGTTAATCTTTGTTAAAATCATGTGACATAAAGCATGATTTGAATAAAGGTCAACCTTCTAATCAATACTTTCTATTTCATTCCTAATTGCATTCCATTTTATATAGAAGCATATATTAAAATCATGAATTTAGTTGTTTGAAATTACAATTAAAATACTTTGTGTTAATTTCATTTCTTGGAGATATTTTTTTAACTTCTGTAATTTGCTGGTTGGTTTTCAGCAAACAAGATATAAATAAAGCTAAAATGTTTTAATTTTGTCATCAAACTAGTAAAACTCCTTTTCTGCTGAGGTATCATATATTGCTTACTATTAAATATTATGTATAACAACATTAATAATAAGCTTTTTTTGTCTTGCGGTAAACATGTCTCATCAAAACTTTACGTTATTAAAAGGAGTTCTTTAAAGAAAGAAAATTGCTTACATCTATCTATTTGATAAAATTTAATGCTCAAGTCATATTAACATTGTATAATGCTGTAGAAAAGTTTTTTACTATTTTAATGAATCTTTTACTATTTTAATGTTTGATGTTACGAATAATCATCTAATATTTCTTTGAATGATGAAGCATAAATATTTTAAGAAAGCAAAAGAACTTTCACATCATTTGTCTGTTGACGTCTTATCTTTCTAAAGCAATTCATTCCCTTATGTGTGGAAAAATTAATAGAGAGGTAGTTGTAATTAAATCATACCTCTTATATAAATTATAACTATTAATTTTTCACATAGAAGTTTTATTGCGAAATTAAGAATTTTTATGCCAACTGCACCATCTTTTCTGTTACTGATGACTTTCTGGATTAAATTTTTTTCATGTCACTAGCCCTGCTACTTAATTTGCTTGTGTTTAAATTAGAAAGCTCTGAACAGTCTCACTCTTAATAGAAAACACCCATTATAATGATTTTAATTTTGTTGACTTGCATTTTTTTGAAAAGGGGAAATCATAATAATTACGCTTTGATTTTACTTAACTTTTTTTGTTATTTGATTCTTTTGTTGCAGTACTTATAATTTATTTTGTGTTTGATAGGAGAAATGTGAAAATGATTTTAAAAAATTGCTATTTTTATATTTTGAAACTGTATAACCTGGTATCTTCAATCCATTAATAGCATGTAGCACATTTTATAATGCATATTTTGAAACTTTTTATGTCAATTTTTTTATTTATATAACATTTAACATTATTTTGTATTGTTAAATAATCTGAATCGTATAATATGAATTTTGATCTTTGCAGTTAGTAAGTTTTCTGTAAAAAAGAGTTTTGACTGCTTTCTTCATTTTTTATATCTTGTAACATGAAGTATATGAACTAAAGAAAATAATAATATAATTACAAATTAGGTCAATTCTTTTGTTTCAACTAATTACAGTTAATTATTTATTACATTATATGAATTCTCATATTCTCTTAGTGTATTTTTTCAGATTATTCAGAATTAATATGGAATTCTTCTCTTTTTTTACAGCAACTTGTGTGTGAACATGAAATAAGAAATATTCACTGTGCTTGCCAAGATGCAGATGATCTGCGTCATTTTGCTTATATTACCAAAGAGCATCAAACTCATAATCATTATTGTCATGTGTTTTCTTCTCATAGTGTGGTATGTTTCATTTTTACGTATTGCATTTCTAACTGAATTGTGTTTGGAATTTGAGTTTCATAAAGAAACAAAAATGTCTTATATTTATTCAAGATGCATATTATGTTGAAACTAAATTTACTTTGTTACTGAAGACTTCTCAGTTATATTTCAGATGGCTGAAAATCTCTTCTGATATTGCTAGTACCATTAATACATTTATGATAAAATTTATCTTGAACACTAATTTAAAATTTTATTATGAGTTCATTTATAGTTATATAATCATAACGTTTGCTTTAAAAGTTTTGATTACTATTTATATTTCTGAAGTCTTCCCTCCAGTGATCAATTTTGTAGCCGAATTTGATTAATTTAATATTCTTGATCAAAATGAATCCTTCTCAAGCATTTTTAGGCACATTAAATTTCCTATACTCATTTGGTTTGGGGTATTTCTTTTGAAAATATATGCAAGCACTTGTTCATTCAGAACCTAATATATATCAAGGATTACATTGCAAGTGAAATCCTAACTTTTGATTTTTAGAGATAGGGTGTTTAATTTGAAACTTCTTCAGATAATTTTATACCAATTTATAATATGAATATCAGTATTTGAACGATTTATATGTTGAGAAAATTTTGATGTATAGATTTTGCTTATTAAATTTAATTAAATGTGACTGCAAACTGAAGAAATTGTGAACTTTTTCCAAGTCTAATTTGAAAAAAGCTCAAAACTAAATGTTTAATATCCTAAGTTATAGTAAAACCTATTTTATTTCTTTTGTATTTCAGAAAAAGAAAATACACAATATCATGAATTAACCCAATTTTTTATTATATCAATTATATTCTCAATTAAATTTTATATTGAGAAAATGCAGTTTTGGTTTTATCTATAAAATATCTTTCTAAAGAAACTAGTGGGGACTACACAATTTATCTATTATATTTTTCATGTGTATTGATCACTAGCATATTTATATAATTTTAAGCCCTAACTATTATCGGAATGCTCATTGTGTTGACCTTCAGTTTGATTAGCTCTAATACCACTTCATGTGTGATGTTTATTGTAATTCCTAGGCCTTCAGTTGAAGGTTTCAATCAAACTAATCTTTGTGTGTGAAATGTGACAGTTTTAAAGAATATTTATGTCAATTAAAGTATTACTGTATTTGTACAACATTAGAAGAAAAAACTTGGATAATATGCATTTTCGTTTATTCCAACATAATATATATTTTTAACGTTTTAGGAATTGGCATCAGAAATAATTCTTACTCTAGGACAAGCTTTTGAAGTGGCTTATCAAATGGCTATAAAAGAAAAGGCTGAAAGAGCTTGGAATGCAGAACATAGAAATTCAATTAATCCTAAAGTTACATCCTCTTCATGACAAGCTATGCAAAAACTGAATTTTGTTCTGTACAGCTATAATATAGTAATATATTGAATTTTTAAGAATATTTTGCATTTATTTCTTGTGATTTTAAGAGATATTTTAAGAATAGTTTAATGAAAGTCTTTTTATTTTTATTAGCTTTTAAATTGTTTTGTGAAGACACTTAACAGTATTCATGTAGTTTGAATATCAGAAAAATTTTACTGTCACATAAAGCTGACAATTTGTCTGCATATCTTAAAAAATTAGATTTAATGCAGTTAGTAGATAAACTTATTTATATTATCTTATAACTAGAAAATTTAACTAATCGTTGTTCATTTTCCTAATGTAATTTTCAGTAATAAACCAGTGTATATTCATGATCTTACACTGTTAGTAATAAGTAAAATATTTTTTATTTTCTTATATATAAAATTTATTCCATATGTTGTATTAAACCTTTTGAGAAAATTTTTCAATTATATGTAATTATTTTATAGTACTTACTAAGCTTAGTTGTTTCTGAAAGTTTTTAATTTAATGTTAATATTTATTAAAAATAAATATTTTTCCTGTTTTTAATTTTACATGAACAAAATAATTATGCTTCTAAGCACATGTTTTAAACTTTACAGCTGTTTTATATATTGGGCTACTATATTTTAAGTATTTTTCAAATTATGAATAATGCTTCGTTCTGTTTTTAAAAATGCGCAATATACTGTTCATTTCTAAAAAACAAGATTATTCACCTAGTTTTCCAAGCATGTCAAACTCATTATATATGGCTTTTGTGAATGTGTGTAAAATATAAATTGTAAGGAAATATTAATAAAACAATTTATTGAATACTAGTCTTATATCTGTGTCAAGATTTGAACTATAACAGTATATGTGCTTTCTAAACATTTCTGACAAGTAAAAGTAATTTTTTTAATCGATTATCTTAAATTTATGACTTTACGTCTTTCACTTGAACATGAACCATTGCATTATGATTTTTAGACGAATGTTTTTATACAAATCAAGTTACAGTAACTCTCATTAACTTTCTGTTCCAAAATGGATTGAGAGTATAACTGAATAAACTAGATTTCAGTTAGTAGTGAAAATTATAGCTATTTTGTTTATGAACTAAAATAAAAATCTTTTTTATATATATTGCAAATTTTAGAATATCCAAATAAAGTTTATTTTAATCTTAAAATCTGTATTTCACTGTCTCTAAAAATCTTTCATGAATCATTTAATAAATTATTTAACTTTAAAGGATCCAACTCTCATGTTTATCACAAAACCATATATTTTTCATTTTAATTAAGCTTTGACATTTTATTGCTGAGAGAAAATATTTTCCTTAAAAATTATTTTCTTGTCTCATTAGGCTTCCATAGCAGACTATGGAGAGTGATCAAGAAAATAATTTGAAAAAATCTTCCTAGAGACATGATCAGAAGTATATTAAGTATATTGGTAATCTACAATCATAAGTCCGATTACTTAAAATTTAGTAATGAGGAAACCGAACAACAGTCACATGAACTCTGCTATTTCTTTCCTCATAGAATAAATTTTATAGAAAAATAACTTTATTTTCAAAAATATTTATCAAATAAAATTACTTAAATTGTCATAAAGATATATATGTTTACTCAACTTAAGTAGCTGGCTTCAATTTAAGTCATTTGAACCATGTTAGCATTAGAGTTTGACATGCTTGCTCTAATCTCATAATAGTATTTTAAACTTGGGCTGAGAGAGAGACTGCTGTACTGTTGAAACGTTATTTTTAATTTATTGTTGTACTATGAAAATAATTTTTAAATACTGCCGGGGCAAACTGGGTTTTATAAAACTAGTAAATATTCACAAAATTAACTAAATTATTTTTTAAATTTTACTTTTCCAAGTGTATTTTCTATTATATATAAATGACAAATAGAGGTCTCGCAATATACTATGTATTAAATCTTTTCATAACTTCAACTGACTTCCAAAAACTATTCTGAAATTATAGCTTTCATTTATACAGTGGTTGCTCAAAAATCTTCTGTACCTACTGCTGCTGTTGAAAACAAGTATGCTGTTTAACATGTGTAAAATTGTTATGAATAATAAATATTATTTATTTTTTATAATTGTCTTTTTAAATATGTAAAACAGTAAATATGTGTATACCTCATTTGTTTTTCAATTTTATTTGTTATATTCGTTTCTTTTTTTCTTCCATAACAAAAGATTTGCATGCTGTCAAAATAAATATGATGGTATATGAATTCTAAAAAAGTACTTCCTAGTCTTGTATTTCTGAGTTCAATTGTATTTGGTTTGTAATAAAAAGAAACTCAAAAATTAAAAATGTTTCATAGTTTTAAATAGAATGATAATAGGTACTTTGATATTAACATTAGTAATCTTAGCAGTCATTATATAGCTTGAACTTAGAAAATTTCCTTTCATGCAAATTTCTCCTATGTCAATTTCAATCTAAGTAAATATTGAAGATTATATTTTCAAGTCATACCTCTGCACTATTGAAGCAATTTTATATGTTGTCAATTTGTTATATTAACAAAATGAAATATTTATTACAGTTTGAACTTTATTTATGCTAATAAATAAATGCATTTTTATGAACTTAGTAATTTTACCAAATATCCACACGTAAAAACATTTAAAAATGTCATTTTAATTAAAAGATTTTATTCATAAAATATGATGTGGAGAAGCTAATACTCTTTCAAAGATGCATAAGGTGTAAAATGTCAGCAAGGAACTCCCAGTGGCATTTTAATTTAAATGTTTTTATTATTAATTGATATGAATCTGATATTAAAATAGATCAAGCATTCATCTAGTCAACTTAATAACCATTAACTGTTTTCCATGTTGGTTCATTTAGGACAGAGTAATATGTATAGTTTCTCTGTTTTACTTTCAATCAGAAATAATTTTGGATATTTGTTTGCATTTCATGTATACAAAAAAAAGTTCTCTCTTAGTTCTCCCTTCACTTCTATTGCTTTATTTATATTAAAAATGTGCACATGCTTTTCCAGTTCTTGATCATAGGGCTCTTTATTACAAGAGAATATTTTTTCTTGATTTTTATATGAATTCTGTTATCTATTTATTTTTTTACTATAAACTATGTATTCTAGTAATTTTTTCTCACTTACTCTTAATATGTACTGTAATTGAACTTTAAATTTTACTTTCTTCCTACCTTGTGGAGCATTTGAAATTCTGGCCTCATGAAATTGAGTAGTTGTCTTAGATATTGAAGTAGTTGAAAGATATTCGCTCTAGTTAAATGTTTTGGTCTCATTAAAAATTCTCCAAAATATTTTTCATTTTTACATTAATTTTTTTTAAATATTATTTGGAAATGAGTTGTTAGTAAAAAAGTAAAATCTGTTATGAATTTGGATATATGTTAGTGTAAGGTGGGCATGAAGTGTACCCCTTTGTAAGCGTCAACTTTTGTTATCTTTCTGCCACATTGTATTGATTGATATCTTTCAATTCAGAAGTCAAATATTCTTATGGTTTCAGTTCTATTTATTGTCTTCAGGTGAAATTTATTAAGATTTACTTTAAGCGACAAGGCTTTTTAATAGTTCTTAAATTGTTCTAAAGCATCGTCCCTTAGAGTAAAATATTGTGATGTCAGTTTAGTTTAATGAAATGTTCTTTGGACATTAAAATATTTTCATTTAATGTTTAATTTTATGCATGCATATCACATGACTTATTTGAGATCTTTGTTCATAATTTCAATTTTATGGCTTACTGTGTTTTTATTTTTAATTGAGTTGTCTTCAATTTTGTATAAATTTTTTGTCTGTGTTCCATTGTTTCCTATTAAATTAGTGTATTTACATTTTTATTAATTTTCTGTTTCTTTATGCAATGAATGTGCAGAGTATATAACTGCTAATTTCTATTTTCTTGTATATTCATATCTTATTGCTTTTGCATTTTATGATTGATTCTTTACCAAAGATTATTAAATGTTTTAATTTTTTAGGCAATGTGTACATATTTTGATATATTGCTTTTTTTCTTGAATAAGTGAATAAATTAAACAAGTAATATTTTGAAATTGTAAAATAATTCCAAAATCAAATTGTAAAATAATTATGATGGATTCAAAATTAATGTATTTCATGTCAAGCTGCTGATTTCATGTTTGTTCTGCATATGTATACATATTAGTAGAAATAACCTTTTAAAGCAAAAACTATCTTAAAAGAGCATTATATATATATATAATTGTCAATATGCATCTACATTTTTGCCGTACAATCTGTTGTTTTTAATTATATTTTCTTTTGTTCTTTTTAAATAGTCAATTACTTTTTCCTTTTTATAAAATCCTATTTATTCATTAGCATTTATTAAGTCATATATTTGAAACAGACTTTCTTATATCAAATATTTGTTTATTTAAAAATTTATCTCAAAATTGTGTTTGTAATGTATATGATGGTAGTTATTATTAAGTATTTAGAAGGAATTTGTGATACTTATGTGTTTTGAACTATGTCAGTTGTTCCATTGTTTTTGTCTTACTATAATTTAACTAAAAAATATGGAATTTCAAATTATACAGTTTTGAAGCCTTATCAGATATATGTAATCAAAAGTTACAATTTAACATTGTATGCTGTGAATTTTTCAAATTTTTAAGTAATGTATTTACAGGCACAAAAATTCAGCTTATAGGAACTAGCATTTTAGCCACAGAAACAGCATTGATCATTTCAATCATATATCTCTCCTTCCCCCAAAACTCCTTTTAATTTACTGCCGAGCTGGCAGCCGAATGGTTAGCGCTCTTGCCTTCGGTTCAACAGTTCGTGGGTTCGAATCCCACCTTGGGCATGGATGTTTGTAGTGGTTTGGATTCCACTTTAAACCGTAAGTCCCGGTCTAATTAGCCCTCGTGTGCAAAAAATGACCGTTGAGCGACAAACAAACAAACCTTTTAATTTACTGAAAATAAGTTTGAATGTTAAGATTCTGACATTTTTATCATGACTTAATTTATTATTTGCTATCAAAAACAACAATGAAGACATTTTAAAACTTATTTTCAGTGTTCAAGAGAAGAGAAGAAATATACTTTTTTTAATATTTGATTTGAGGAAAGAATTATAATTGTCATTGAATATTCATTGTAAAAAAGTCATAGATTAACTATCAATATTGTAATCTTTTAAAACGCTAGTATTGAGTGTAAACTTTTTAATATGTATTTAAAGGTGTGTGAGATACACATTAAAAAACAAACTTAATTTTTAAAATGTATACTTAATTAATATTTGGTTGTACTTAAATAAAAATGTTTTGAACTAATTTTAGTTAATTATTAATTTGAATCAAATGACATTATTAATTGCAAATTTAGTTACATTTTAAATTATGGATATAATGAATACTTGGTTGAAGGGAAATTTTATAGGCCTATTAGTTTTCTATAATACTTTCAAATTGCTTTTAATTTTGTTAAAAAATGTTTATAATTACTATATATTTCTACACAGGAATCTGGAACTGTTCCTGTTAACATAATTGTTAGCTTTTCAGATGACTTATTTTTTACTTTAAAATTGTAATTGATCGAATAAAAAGGAATTCAATGTTTTTATTTTCTGTAACATGCATCAAGTTTTAATCTTATTTTAGAAATGATTTAAAATTAATTCACATGTATTTGTATACATTACGACAAGAAATGCATACATTCCTTCTCACATAAAAATATTTTCTTACATTGTAATTGATGTAAAAATTCTTTTAATTTTACTATGAACTTTAATATAAATAATTTGTACTTATTTTATTATATTTATTTCATGCTACAGATTAAATAATCTTAGAAATCAGTTGATTGATTTTATATATATATATGTACTTATAATTATCTTGTTATTGGGTGTTTTCTGTTTCACATAATGATGAGTGTTTTTATATAGTAAATCACAAATTTTTCAAAAAATAAACAGTTTTTATCTAAATATCATTTGTATTTACTATGCATGATTGTTTATATTCTTTGCAGAATATGTTATCAAAATTTGTTTATTTTTTGTGATTAGTTGATTATAATACAAGACTTTCATCAAATTTTTCATTGATCTCGGTGAAAGTTTTTCTAAGTTTGTCTCATCAGTCATTTTTATTATTATTCTATAAAATCAAATATTTTAAAATATTACAATTGAAGAAATATTAAAAATTAAATACAAACTTTTTAAAGCTATAAGCTGAATATTTTTTTATCTTGTGCCTTTTTATTGAAAATTTTCTGTTGCACAATATTTAATCAGAATAGTTTGTGTTCTTTACTCTAATTTGTTATGCAACTTTTATTTTAATGTTTATCAGTGTTGCTAATATTATAATTATTATTATGAAAATGTATATTACTTAAAATTATATTAATTGTTTGTGAATATATTTTATGATTTTACATGAGC
This sequence comes from Latrodectus hesperus, assembly GCA_037975125.1. Classification (NCBI taxonomy): domain Eukaryota; kingdom Metazoa; phylum Arthropoda; class Arachnida; order Araneae; family Theridiidae; genus Latrodectus; species Latrodectus hesperus. The sequence continues at coordinate 28,184,435 of CM075859.1, forward strand.
AATTGTTTGAATTTGTCTTATTTTCTGATTTGAAAACTTGCTATTTTATTTGTTTACTTGTTAAAAACCAAATTATTAATTTTATTATGTATAATATTTTATGGATAGAAAATTTTTATGTAACTGAAGGTGTTTTTTCTGTTTCACATTGATAAAAAATATATATATAATTTGATATTATATAACATACATTTTCTTTAATAAATCCTTGGAGCAGTTTCTTGTATCTGGTAGATAATATTATCAATTAGGTTTCTATATATATAAAATCATGCCTTATCCCAGTTATATAGTAAGCAATGATCAATAATTTTCTAAAATTATCCTAGTCCATAAACTCTTTATACATGTCTAGACTTTGTTCAGACTGGTTGAAAACATTCTGTAGATTTTCACAATGAAAATTTCTAGTGATACTATTCTATAGTTAATTGTTTTCACATGTAAATACTATGCATTAAAATGTGTGATATAGCATATTGTGCTTAAGTTTTCCAATTTACTACATTATTAGTTATTTGCTGGGAATTTGTTACATTTGATTTTCCCCCCTGTAATTTTTTAATATTATGTATATACAGTTATTTATGAGTAGAAAAACATTGATAGGTTTTATAAATATTTATTATAAAAGTTTGAAAGGGAAATATAACTTTGATTTTAATTATATGATTAATTATTTAGAAATGTTTTAATTTAAATATACTATGTCATCTTATTAAAATTCTGCATGAACTTTATGTGGCAGTACCAAAACATCTAATTTACTGTTAGGTTTCTAAGCTGTAAACATATATATGCTTAGAACAATAAGTTTTATAAAAATGAGTCATGTACAGAGAGGAAATTCTCTGTTGTATAATACAAATAAATTATTGTGTAATAGTTTATGGTTTAATTAAATGTCAGATATGTCACAACTATTACAAACTGCACTGCTAACTGTTTTGAATGTTTGCCACAGATATTTTCTGTATACATATATTTTCTTTTTAAATTAAAATTTTTTATTTTAATTATGTTTATTTCTAGGATTATAATAATTTATATAATGTTTTGTCCTTACGTAACATTAAGTATACTTCTTTAATTTTTTAATATTTGGAAAAGTATATGGAACCTTTTTTAAGTTTTCCATTTGTTAAAATAAATTGTAAATCAATGTATTTTAAATTCATTGTTTTGTTTTTTTTTCTACTTCAAATTGTAATTCTTATTTTTAATTTTAGTAAACCAAATTATTGCATATTGTAACAATTTTAAGAATGATTTTTTAAAAAATTTATCAAAACTATAAGTTTTATTCGAGTTCTGAAAAAAATCAAATATTGAAAAGTATTTGATTTATAGGTATATTTTGTGGGTAATACAATTTACTTCCAGATTTGATGTCTATCATTCTGGACTGATAAAACATGATATGCAAGATACCCTATATATAGTTTTGAATTATTAACAAAAACTTTATTTTATACATACAGTGTCTCAAAATTGAGTGTTAAAAATATGATTCACTTTATTTTCTCAAAAACTCTTTCTGAATAACATATAAAGCTGTAATTAGACACAATTTTATAAGAGTGTAAAAATAATTTTTGAAAAAGGCTATCTCTTTAACAAAGATGGGTTCTTTGTAATTTTCATTTATGGTCAAAATGAGTAAAGTACTTAAAACGAAAAAGTAAGATTTAGCCAGTTTATAATATTTACTTGATTTGCATTTTTTTGGTCAATTGCTAAAATTGAATTTTTCAGGTGACATAAAATTAAATTTCATTGTGAATTAGTGTGGATCTGTCCATTTCCTCTTAATGAGAAGAATGATTTTTGCTTTTTTATACACAAACATTAACCCTGTTTACTGAAATATTTGGCTATATAGGGATTATTTTGTATAATTTATAAAATTGAATGCTTCTCATTGTTGGAGGTATAAAAATAATTTAAAAAATTTTAAAAATAAACTATTAAATTAATAAAAATTTATTACTATTAAATTAATCAAACATTTTAATCAAAATTTTTGTTCATCGTTGATATCTTATAATGGGTGAAAAGTATTTAAAGTTATTTGGTAATTAAATGTGATTATTGAATATAAATTAAATCACAACTTGCATTTATTACTTTAAGAAATACAAGAAGTAATTAAATTTTAATGTTAAATTAATGTTTTTTCCCCCATAGAAACTGCTGTGAAAAGTATTACTTTTGTAACTGAACATTTATAATTTAAAAAAGGTTGCTGATATGTATATATATTTGTATACATGATTTTATAAATTATTCTTACTCACCTGTTTATATGAAAAGTTGTGGCATTTCTGACTAGTGTTATTCACTCCCTTTAATGTCATTATTTTTCGGAGTGAATAGTTTTGCAATAATTGAATCTAACATATTTTCAAACTGTTATAACTTTTGAAAAATAGTATCTATGCAATCTTGTTCTTAGTATCTATGCAATCTCCTGTTTGAAAGAAAAACAAGCTTTTTCAAGTTAAAACTTTGTAAATTTGCTCAATTGTACACATTTTTTACGCCAAATGCATATCATGCATTTGCAGCAATTTTAATATATAAAGAGTAATGAATAAAAAGTTATATTCCATTTTGTTCTTATTTCTACTGATGAAAGTGTGCAGTTTATTTAGTACTTTTATTATTTGATTTATTGCATGAAACAAATAAAACCCTCTTATTTCCATTTTCTGGGATTGAATTATGAATAGTTGCATGGAATGTGGAATGGAACTTATGTTAGGATGTTGGTGGTAGTTAACTTCAAACAAAAGCTATTTTTCTTTTTACAATTTTGATTGCAACGTTTGTAGTGAATTTAAATCAGTTGTTCTTATGTGCCCCCAGGAGTCCCTAGTATTATTCAAGAGGACTGAAAAATTAAAATTAATTCAGGGTTTCTTGAACAACATCAAGAACTCCACATAAATCTTAATATAAAAGAATAAATTGTGATCCATTTTTATTTTGGAAATTTTAATAACAAATAAAACAGTAGAAATTCTTTGCGTCCTGAGTAAAATGTAAATATAGGTAGATACATAAAATGTAGTATGTGACTTAAGTACTGAGGGTGGCATGGTGAAGGAGGCGAGAGAATAGTTGGGCTGAATAGGTTGAGACATAAAATTTCCTGGAAAATTATTTTAATTGAAATATTAACTTTTTAGAAGTATATTTTAAATTTAATAATTATTGTGTCCTGTTAAAAAAACAAACTAGAAGCATGTAAGGAATTAAACATGAATAAGAGTGCGGGAGTTGTTGGTGAAAGACGAGGGGTGCAGGAGGAACTTAAGATTAACAAAAATCTTTATTTCCAGATTAATATAGTTTTGATCTTTTTAAAATGTAGTTCTTTTTAACTGTGCATTTCGATTATTTTTTAATAGATTGGTTTTATTCTCGTTTTTATTTAAATCGAGATTTCTTCTACTATATCATTATTTTATACTACAAATCTTGTCGAATTATATTTTTTGATGAAATTTTTGGAATATTAGATTGGTCAGTTTCAATTTTACGAATTTACTAAATTATTTGTATTGATATTACAGGGTAATTTATAATTCTAAAACTTCAAAAGGGTAAACTCGTAACACTTTTTTTTAACTTAGTGACTGATAAGATTCATGATATTTTTTATTCCTGTCTTTTTTACCAACTGTTTAAATGAAGTTACATGCTTAGTAAAATTATTTTATTGATTAAGTAAATTTAACTGGTCTATTCAAAATTAAAAATATTACGTCCAATTAATATTTTGTTTACGGAATGCATCATTAGAATGTCTCTGGATGTGATTATTTAAAAAATTATTGTGGAAAACATTTTGCTGTAATTTGTAAAATATTTGACATTTTAATGTTCTAAAATATTATTTTATATCATACAAGTATAATTAAGAAACACAAATATTTTTAAGTCCTTAAAATTATTAAGCCTCTTTGATAATTAATTCGAAATTCCAATAACCTACATAATATGTTTCTTATAAAAGGAATAAATGTGCATAAGGTATTTCATGTCATATTTCTTAACAAATTACTTATATAAATTCTATTATGACTATAAGTATATAAGCTGCATTATATAATAGCAGCTAATTTTAAAAAATGTGGCTGTAGCCAGTTTTGTGGTTCTCTGGAACATTGCTTATGCAAAATGCCCCTTAGGTAGAGAAAGTTGATTTAATATACAGGGTGATTATAAAAAAACTTTGCCAACATATGCACTTCTAGCGTCCATTCTATTTAACCGATCAAGATGATACTTCAAATATAGTTCTTTTGAGATATGCGCTCGAGATTCTGTGAATGGCAACACAGTGGCCCTCGCGGTTACAGTTATAGTGACAGAAACTCGAAATTTTCGAATGGCAACGTCTACTTTTTACCATCGCAAAATGTTCCGCACATGCGAAAACCCTAAATAGCGTTGAAACGGTACCGATATGTCCGAAAACCGACGTGTTATACACATACAAACAGTTCTTCAAGGCGCACGGAGGAATAATGCATACGACAGAGACAAGACACTGCTCAATGATGAGAACACATAGAGAAAAAAATCTTTATTAATTTCAAACATTTTCCACATGAGTGCTATCACAGGCAATTACGCATTGCATGCGGGAGACGGTGGACAATGTCGCTGCACGCAACATGGCACGAGGGATGTTTCCAATCTCACGCCGTATAGAATCCTTTAAGTCCGACAATGTTTGAGGATTGCACAGATAAATTCTGGATTTGAGATAGCCCCAAAACCAGAAATCCATAGGCGTCAGATCTGCGGATCGCGCAGGCCACGGAAAAGGATAATAGTGTGAGATGATGCGATCACCAAAATGCTGATCCAGGAGCCTTTTAACTGACCTTGCTATATGTGGAGGTGCGCCATCTTGCATCCAAACAATGTCATTGAGTGCATTCAGCCGACGCAACTCCGGTACGACATAATTTTTCAGCATGGCTGCATACCGAGGGCCCGTTACAGAACATGTTGCAGGGCCAGTCGGGGTCGTTTCCTCAAAGAAGAACGGGCCCAGAACAAATGTAGCTGTAATGCCGTACCACGCAGTCACTTTGGCGTCAAATAATGGTACTGGCGCCACAGCATGAGGATTCGTCTCTCCCCAGTGCACACAATTCTTTGTGTTAATGCTGCCATTTAAGGTGAAATGCGCCTCGTCCGTCCATAGTATGCGAAGTGGCCAGTCGTTATCCGCATCATATCGTAACAAAAATGCATTTGCGAAGTCCAGACGTTGTTGTGGGTCACCCGGCTCCAACATCTGGACGCGCTGGAACCGATAGGGAAACATGTGAAGTACCGAGCGCAAGAGCTTGCGGACTGTTGAGTTCGGAATATCCAACACGCGCGCTATGCCTCTTACGGTTTCTGTGTGTCCTGCAGTCACTGTATGGTGCACTTCCATGACAACGTCCTCAGAAACAGTTGGCCGTCCGGAGCGCTGTTTGTCACAGGTGCAGCCTGTATCTTCGAATTTCCGCACTAAATCACGCAGAGCTTGCAGAGTACATGGGCCGCGTCGTTGTCGATGATTGCGGCGATACACACGCAAGGCTTCCGCAGCGTTCATCCCATTTTGGTAATAGAGTTTGATCAATTCACCGCGAACTTTCCTAGGAAGACTCATATCGTCGGCATGTGCAAGTTCCCGAATGACGACTTCGCATACCCGCTTGGTATTTTATAGGTTTCCTACGCTGAATATCTGGTGACCGGCGTTCTGTGATTGCTTTCTTGACTCTGTCACATGCAAATTTATTGCGTGTGCCCAGATCGTGTTTTATTGGCCGGTTTTCAAAACTCTTTTTTGTGTTTGCAGAACACGTCCGTTTTTAGACATATCGGTACCGTTTCAACGCTATTTAGGGTTTTCGCATGTGCTGAACATTTTGCGATGGTAAAAAGTAGACGTTGCCTTGCAAAAATTTCGAGTTTCTGTCACTATAACTGTAACCGCGATGGCCACTGTGTTGCCATTCACAGAATCTCGAGCGCATATCTCAAAAGAACTATATTTGAAGTATCATCTTGATCGGTTAAATAGAATGGACGCTAGAAGTGCAGATGTTGGCAAAGTTTTTTTATAATCACCCTGTATAATAATAATAATAAAAACCTTGGAAGCTGTATTTAAAGTTTTAGAGATTCAAATAATGTAGCATTGCACAAAGTTGCTTCGCAAAATCCCATCTCGAGATACACAACCGTATGACGAGATACACAACTGCAATTGATGCATTTATTGTATATAATATAAAAAATGATTTAAGAACTGTACTGCCATTCAGCTTAGTCCTTGACGAATCGTCAGATATCACGCATCTTCCGTAATTCGCAATTTTCGTTTTTGCTTCATCTGACTTCGTTGTTAAAGCTGGGCGCAAATGCCCCAGCCTTAAGCGATGATGTAAGTGTCGCGCGTAAAAAACATCCGACGCAATGACGTCATTTATGTCGCACAACGATTTTGGATTTTGAGCAGGTTTGAAATATCTGGCAGCGGTGCGCGCGACAGCTTTATTTGAGTTTTCGACCAAGTATTTTAGGCCTTGTTCTTCGTGCTAGAAATTTGAAATGGAAATAAATTATGGATTTTCAACTGAAGGGGAGGAATTTATTATAAATTTTTATAGAGATAATTTTTTGAAAATGTAGTTATTTGTAATTAAAATTTTTGCGCTTTTCAATTGTTCACTAATTTTATTTAATTTTTGTAGACCATCAATGGCTTTGGTACTCTTGAAGGTTGTTCTTATTTCAATAAGTACAAATGAATAAAGAAATTTCACGTGTTTGCTGAAATTTTCAGAAGACTTACTGAAAATATATAAAAAAATTTTATTAATTGAATATAAATATATGAAATATTTTTTATATAATAATATTTTTTATATATATTTCATTTAAAATTGTTTAATTGCAAATATTTGATATAGTAAAAATTTGAAATTTGCTATTAATATAATAAATTCCATTTATTAATGAAAATATATCTATATTGTTGTTTATATTGTTAAGGATGGTGATGAAATTGCTTAAATAATGTGTGTTGCACAAAGATTTGTAAATATTTGTAAGAAAGGAAAAATAAGATTTTAGAATCGATCAGAAATGGAACCAGGATACAAGCAAATTCTCATTGGTTTAAAATATCTGTGACGTCAGATAACACGTTTTATTTATGTCACATCGTATAGCGACATCAGAAGAGCTACACTGCTGGACAATTGCTAAGGACGGATCACAAATTGCAATGTAGCATAACATTAAGCGAGACATGAGGCCTAGTAGGATAAAATATTCTTGCCACACTATTCAGACATTAGAATAAAAGAATATTTATTGTTCTGGAAAGTACAAAAGCTGTGAAACATCTGAAAGAAAAAAATGTTCATTTGATGCTGCATACGGAAAAATGGAACCATGCATCTAAAAGTCAGCAGGCACCTTGAAGAAAGGTATCAGTACGGGATATGTCCACCGTGGAGTGTGGTGCAACATTCCACACGTATCATATTAGGTCTACCGGAAAGTTCTGTCCGCTCCGGTTACAATCAGTTTCAACAAGTATACGCATATTCCTGTGACACATATTTGGCTCTCTCTTTTGATCGCTAACGCATTTTCGTCACAGATGAACTAAAACGAAGTTCATTCTTGTTAGTATTAAGTGAGACGCGATCGTGTGCCCATGGCTACCGACAAAGTTCATTTACGCCACTGTATTTTGTACAAATTCCAACAAGGAAGAAATGCTACAGAAGCGTATAGAAATTTATTGAAAGTGTTTGGTGAAGGTACAGTTTCTGATAGAACATGCAGAAGATGGTTCAAAAAATTTCATGTAAGTGATTTCGACCTTTATGATAAGCCACGCAAGATCCTTTTTGACAACATCGGAGATTGCGGAAAGGCTTGATTCAGCTCAACAAATCATTTCTGACCATATTCGGAAACTAGGGTTTGTGTGGAAGTATTCGAGATGGGTGCCACACAAGTTAAGTGAGAAGAATTTGAATGATCGAATCATCATATGCACATCTCTGCTTGCACGCAACAAAATCGAACCCTTCTTGGACCGGATCATAACTGGGGATGAAAAGTGGATTACCTATGAAAACATCATAAGAAAAAGGGCATATTGTGAACCCGGAAAACCTGCCCCCTCTACCTCTAAACCGAAGTTGAGCCTGAACAAGAGAATGTTGTGTATATGGTGGGACATTCGAGGACCAATACATTTTGAGCTGTTGAAACCAAACGAAAGGCTAAATTCGGAGAGGTACTGTCAGCAATTGGATAAATTAAAAACAGCACTTCAAGAAAAGAGGCCGGCGATGTTCAATAGGAAGGACATCATACTGCTTCATGACAATGCCAGCCACATGCTGCTTTGGGGACTCGTCAGAAAGTCGCAGAGCTAGGCTGGGAAATTCTGTCGCATCCACCATACTCTCCGGACCTAGCACCATCTGATTATCACTTGTTTCTGTCCTTACAAAATTTCTTGCTAGGCAAACAATTCAAGAACGAAGAAGATATCAGACAAGCACTGGTTCAATTTTTGGCCTCTAGAGATAAGACATTTTTTAAAAATGGGATATACAAATTGCCATCACGCTGGCAAGAAGTCATAAATATATAATGATGGCAATTATATTAATCAATAAAGTTTATCCAAAGTATGAAAAAATGTATTCCTTTGTTTCATTCTAAAACTGACAGAACTTTCCGGTAGACCTAATACTTTGCACAACATTATCCAGCAGCTGTTGAGGCAATTTATCCCATTCCTCTGGGAGTGCACGGATGAGGCTGTTCTTGTTTGTCGGAGGATAGTTTCGACCAGCAACTTGCCTCCCCAAAGCATCCCACACATTTTCAATGGGGTTTAGATCTGGAGAACGTGATGGCCATACGAGGCGTTGAATACCCTCACTGTCTAGACAATCCTGAACAGCGAGTGTTCGATGACATGTTGCGTTGTCGTCCATTAAAACAAATTTATCATCGACAGCACCACGGAAAAGACGAACATGAGGAAGTAGAACTTCATTAATGTATCTTTGGCCCTTCATAGTCCCATTCGCAACCACATGTAGGGCAGTGCGGCCATTGATCATGATGCCGGCATACACCATGACACTGTTTGTCGGATATCGGTCCCTTTCCTTGATATTTTCTGGGCGATAAGCAGTACCACTCTCACGCCAAATCAGTTGGCGTCTACAATCCGATGACAGACTGAACCTACTCTCATCTGAGAATAGTACGCATGCCCAGTCCTGTTCAGTCCAATGGCGATGCTCACGACACCATTGCAAACGGGCAGTACTTTGCTGTCTGGTCAATGGGACACACACAACAGGTCTGCGGACGTATAGTCCTCCTCCCCTCAAACTTCTAGCAACAGTTTTTCTGGAAATCTTTCCTGAGCCAGCAAGAAACTGATTTGCTACCTGCTGAGCTGATGTGCGCCTGTTCCTTTTTGCTGATAGGACGATATATCTGTCTTCTGCAGGCGTCATTCTTCTAACACGACCTCCCCCGTGCCGCCTACTACACATTCCAGTAGTTTTAAATGACTTGCACAGCCGTGAAACAACGTTGTGAGGGATGTCGAACTCCCTGGCAACATCTGTTATTTTTCGCCTTTCTTCGATCTATCGAATAATTCGGCCACGCATAACATCATCTAAGTGTTGTCGGGAAGACATGCCAAAAATTTCAAGTTCGTCTAGTAAATCTTTCCTGTAAAACTTTGACTTGAAACAACTGTCCACACGCGTCAAAACCTTTAAAGCTCTTTTGAACGCTATCACGTGATGAACAGACGTGGAAAAATATTTGCATACGCATACTTCTTACTGTATCCTGCACTTATTATAATTTTCCACATTTTGGTTACTTTCATTTTGTGGTTGCTATGGATAATAGTGTTATCCGCCCTTAGCAATTGTCCAGCAGTGTATTATCCAACTGCCTAGACAGCGTCGTGTATACGATCATCGCGCTCGTTTTCTCCCAACTTGTAGAAGGATTATTATTTAAAATCCTTTTTCCTTGTTAAAACACATTAATTCTCTAAAGACTATAGTAAAATTTTAATAAGATGACAAAAATGAAATTGCAGCACCCAAGGCCCGACATAGCTTAAATGGAGCAAAAACATTTTTAGGTGCCCATCTGTGCTTCGCAACAACAAACTTTCTATTCGATTGACAACGTAAAAAAAATTTCTATCTGATTTGGAGGCCCCTCTGATGTGGGAGCCCGGAGTAACTGCCCCGTAAACCCGTCTAAGGATCTGGCAACACCAAAATATAATGCATGTAGCATCATGCAATTTTCTGGAGTGATAACTGAGAGGTTTATATCCAAATGATTATAAAAAATAAAAATCATTATAAGCACATTTATTCACCATCCATTGTAACCCCTTCAAGTAGATATGTTGGTCTCAATTCGTCAAGCATTCTATCATTTGATATCTGTTTGAGGTAACCGTAGACAAATGAGATCCATTGCTGTGCGCAGATCAACCACGGTTTGCGTTAATGATCCTCGGTTAATGCCACGTTCAATGGCATCGTACAGGTGATCAATGGGATTCAAATCTGTCGCCCAGGAAAAGATGTCAATACCAATTAGATAATTAAAATTTCTCTGTGCTATAACAGAGTTGGCACTGTCTTGCTGGAATACCATGTTGAGGACGCTTGAAAATAAAGGCAGAACAGGCTTCACAACTTGTGTAAAGTAGTGACCCGCTATCAAATGACTGTCAATGTGTATCAGAGGCGTTCTGTGATCAGACGTGCTGTCCCGAACCATGAGGCCCATTGTTGGACCGGCATCATGCTCAGCGAAATGGGTAGGTTCGTAGAATTCTCCGGATCGCCACCATATCCGTCGATGGCTGTCATTCTACGGACAGAAACGATATCCATCAATAAAGGATAGTACGCATACTATATAAATATCGCGATGGGCGTCTAGCAATGTGTCGAGTCGTTAACTTTACCTCTGTGTTTGACACCTATACACGTAATTGTATTTCATATAGTTTATATAAAATACAGTACGTATTGTTTGGAAGGACACTGATCTACTCAGAGGTGAGCCTAACTGGCACTCCCATGCATTATTTTTTTGGCACCTTCTCTCTAATACATACTATAATATAGGATATATATATATATATATATATATATATATATATATATATATATATATATATATATATATATATATATATATGTAATAATTTGAAAATATACTCGCAAAAAGAAAATATCAAATTTAACTAGATTTGTAAATGTTTCGGAGGAATGCTCTTCCTAGCAAAGATATAAAATTAAAAAAGGATATTATATTTTACATTATATAATTATTTTAAAAATAAAGAATTTTTAAAAGATTAAGGTTGACATATTAGATAAGGTAAAAAAAATCCCCCTGTTTTCTCGTTGCCTTTGAATGAAGTGAAAATAAGTATGCAAATTAGTGTAAGACGTGTTTGACACTGGTCAGTCGAGAGTATCAAGTCACCGAATATGTCAAGTGTTTTGGGATAGTGCTGTGAATGAGCGTACGGTAAGGCATTGGTTTCACAAATTCAAGTCCGGAGAGTTGTCCCTTTTTGAAGAAGTTGGTGTCTAGTAGACTAGTCGTCAAGTGGTTCGCTATGAGCCAAAGAACTAAATGATCATTGCGGACCTGTACTTGGAACAACTGGAACTGGTGCAATAGGCACTGCAGCAGAAAGAGCCAGCAATGATTAATCGCAAGGGTGTACTGTTCTTTGCTGATAACTCGTGGCCGCATGCCGCATGGGTGGCGAGAAATACTATTGAGCGACTTCGTTGGGAGATTTTGTACTATTTTCTTTATTCACCTGACATTGCACCATCAAATTACTACCTCTTTCATTCCCTGAACAACCATCTTCGTGGGAAATCCTTCACCAATGAAGCAGACTTGCGACAAGCAATCACGGACTTCTTTGCTTCCAAAACCTCCAAGTTTCATCACAAGAAGATTACACAACTGAAGAATAGAGATGTAAAGTTCCCTGGAATTTTGAAGCTTGGGAATTTTGAGGGAGTAAACTCAGCCAATCATATTTCGTTTTAGAGATTCTTTTTTCGCTTATATATGAAGCGAAGTGAAGTAAAATGTGGTATCTGTAAATAATTTTTAAACAGAGTGAAATATTATTTTCTACAATAGGCATTCATAAATGGAGAGTTTTTCCGAAGTCGTGTTGGCAAGGTAAACTGTAACCGTACTTGGTATATTTTGGCGACGTTTCTTATTTATTACAAACCTAAAGAGGTAGTCTGAAAAGGGGTGGGGTGAATGGCGTTACCTAGTAGGGCGGTTGTAATAATGTAAGCAAATGAGGAAAACGCTAACAGAAATTTTATGAATCGAAAAGCAAATGAATGCAATAATGTTTAAAATCGCTTTCTATAATGATACATGTATTCAATTTTTTCTCTTTAATAAAAGAAATTAAATATTTTTGAATCATAAATTGTTAATCACAGAATAATTGTAAAATTTATCTTTCTTTTAAATTGCATAAAATGTGTATGGAATAAATTCTGTAAACAAAATAGGTCATTTATCTAATTATTTCTAAAATTAAATTTCTAATCTTATTTTACAATTTAATTTACTTTATCTAAAACCATGTTAATAATAAATTTTTATTTTATCAATTTAATTTGCCATTTATTTGTAGCTTCAGAATTTAAATTGAGTATTTAATTTCAAATCCTTTAAAAGTGTGGAATTAACTATGTAATAAAATGAAACTAATAATTGGAATAAATGTTTAAAGATTTGTACTCATCCAAAGAATAGAAAATTATTTTTTTGATAATCACCATTTATTGATTAGAAGTGAGCAAAATTATTTCTTTATTACTCCATCTATTACACAAAAATGAAAATATATTATTAATACTCATTCTAGAAAACAGTAGTTTTATGTATCTGTTTTTAATCGTATCTTTTACGCATAAGTTTACACAAAAATAAGGCAGATTTTGAAGTTCAAATTTGATCAAATATTTAAAAATTGTTAATGTCCTTGGACTGGAAAAAAATTATTGTCAGATCTGATAGTCATAGTTAATAATTTAATTTTTCTTGCTTATGGTATTTATATCTTTATAGAGTATTATAAGATTAATGTAATCTTCTTAAATCTAAAAATTAAAATTTCCTTTTGAATAAGCAATGTTTTTGCCTTATTTTAAATTATTCTTTCAAAAGAAAAATACTCATTTTAGGAAATATGTATTCAAAGAGAAATTCTCAATATAAATTATTCAAAAGTTGCTTGTTATAAAAGTATTTACCTTCAGCTAGTAACCAAATATAATTTTTCCATTATTTTCAAAGAGTGTATAAAATATGAGCCAAATCACAAATACTGAATAAAATAAAATTATTTTTCTTTCAGTAGATATATCGTTTAAAATTTAAAAGACATTCAATTTTTCCTAAAATTATAGCTGATTATTTAACTAACTTAAAAATTAATTTTCAAGATTCATTAATGTTGTAATTTTCAATAGTTATCCTAGAACAGAATTTAAATATTCATACAATTAAATGAATTTCAATAACCTAAATATAAATTGCGATTTATTAATACATTGTAATTATTTCTTGTCAAACTTAATTCTTTATGCACAAGAATAAACCTACAAATTGCACGGATGTTAGTAATAAGAGTTGAAGACAAATATCCATAATTATTGAAAATAGTTTTTTATAAATTGATTTTTAGTTGTTACAACCCTTTAGTTTCTTTTGCATATTTGTAACTACTTATATAATCTTATGAACTTGCAAAACAAACTGTATAAATGAAATAATTAAAAATCAGTTAAATAAATATATACTTATGTGTCGAGATTTATGTGATCTGGGCAAAAAACTTGGAGATTAAATTATAAGCTCAGCAAATGTTACAAAATAAGTGGTTTTATTGCATTAACAAGAGTTAATATCTTATATTTGAATGATTTGGGGTTTGAATAATGAGAAATGCTGAATATGCTATTGCAAAAAATTAGTGATTAGTAACTTCAACATACAAATATACACAATAAATATATTTAATTCACAGGTTTAATTCAAAAAAATTTATTCCTTTATTACACATATTTAATTTTGGTAAGTAGGAGAATACATATGTAAATTATAGTATTTAATGATACTTATGTAATATGTTTTATACTTTCAGATAAAAGATATAAAGTATAAATTATATAGTATAAGTAGAATAAAGATATAAAGTATACTTATTGTGTTACGTTATTTACAAATATAAAAATCAAAAACTCTTTTATTTTTAGTTATTTTTACTAACAATAAATGTTTTTGATTTTTATATTTGTAAATGCACGTCTATTAATGCCGATGAAATACTTTTAATATTTGAAGTGCCAACTTGCAAAGAATTATTTTTTGAATCATTTTCCATTATATAATAAGACAATCGCTTTATAAAATTATCAGAAAAATCCTAATATAATTATGAACGAAATACCTTAGAACAAGAAAAACGCTGCTAAATATGCTACGTTCACTCACATGTCATAATGATGTTTATTTCTCCACCTTAAATTTTTCCCAATCACATTTTCCCCGGGCAACGATAGCTCCGCCTACAGCTCATCGTAGCTGGGTTACCATGCTAAGACTGTAATCGCTTAGATTTGGCGAAGAAGGCGATGAAATGTATCATTTGGCGGAGGCAACACGAGTACCCGTATATCCCCCATAAATGCAGTGAAAAGCATAAAATATGAACATTAAAATTGTAAAAAATATAGAATTGAAAAATTGCATCCCTAGGGGATATTTTTATATTGGTGTATAGCGAGATCTGTCGCTAAGATTGTTGGGAAGCTAATGTTTCTCACAAATATATATTAAATGAAACTATGAAAACAAACTGAAAATTGTTATTTGATCAAAATTAATATTGTTTCACTGTAACAAATATTGATTCTTTTCTTCATTTCTATTTTTCCATTTTCAGTTCTTTTACGTTGTAAATAATTTATTATTTTTTGCGATCATTCTTTATTCGGTAGATTTAAGTTTCTTATGTATTCGAAATTGCTTTATTTTTTAAAAAAATGATTTCACTTTAATTTTAATGTATTAAATTTCTTAAAAACAAGTTATTTGAAAAAAGTAAGGTAATACTTGATTTTTTAATGAACTTTGAAATAAACTGATGAGATTTAAAAATAAATAATGCCAAGCAAATTGCTTTCACTTTTGTTTTGACTTCTAACTGACAAATTTTTAATTTACCAATGATAGAAAAAGATACTGTTTCTTGTACTACTTCTCAACTGAATACATGTTAATGGTGCACAAATTTAACCAATATGTAAATGAAAGAATGTGGGGAGGCGACATTTAAATTGTGAACAAATCTTCCAGAGAGTCATCATTTAAATCATGTCTTACAGGAATTAATGCGACAAAAATCCTACGAAATAAACTTGCGTGAAAACAATATTACAATTTGTATGTAATTTTGAGTTGCATTGAAACTGAAAATGTTATTCCAATCCATTTATAAATATCTTTTTTGAAGAGGGAAAGTATCAATATATTCTAGCATTGTTAGCAGTTTCTTAATAGTAACTTATAACTATTTAAATTGACAAACTCAATATTTAAATTATTAACAATTTACTAAAAAGTTACATTTGTAGCTACTTAAATTTGCAAAATCTATTTAAAATTTATGACACAAAAATAATAAATTTATAAAAAAATTTATCTACAAATGTAATCATGAATAATTCTTGCTGGGGATATACACCTGGCCCTGATTCAAGAACCCTGGCGGGTTAGAGGGAGAATCAGTGGCCTCAGAAGAACTAAAGGTAAGCTTATCCATTGTACCAATAGTAATGCTAGAACTTGCATACTTTTACATAAAAACATTGAGCCTCAACAACCCCTCTCTGAATTTATCCTTAGGAACCTGACAGCCGTGAAAGTCAGACTCAACATAGAGGGAGGGGACAGAGAAATTGTTTTTGGCTCTGTGTACCTGCCCTGTGAAGAGAATCTTCATCTGACCATTCTCTGCACAAGCTCATGAACTTTTGCAGACACAACAATTTACAGGTCTAGACTGTAATGCTCACCATGTTGTCTAGGGAAGCACGGACACAAATAAAAGAGGTGAATGCCATTTAGAATTCATTCTAAACTACGGGTTAGACATTCTAAATGAGAGCAACGAACCAACTTTCATTACTTCTAATCGATCTGAAGTAATTGACATTACTATAGTAACAACGCTAATTAATAAAAATATCAAAAATTGGAAAGTAGATGGCAGACCTTCTGTGGCTCAGACCATCAAAACATCCATTTTGAAATTCACTCTAATGTGTGTCTGGATCGCATGTTTAGAGACCCATTTAGGACGGACTGGAAGAAACTCCAGGAGGATTTGACTGGGTTGGTTGAGCTCGGGAACAGACCTATTAGAGACAACTACGATCAAGAAGTTACAGGAGACCTTCTGCAAAGTAGTATTCTAGATTCTTATCATAACAATTGCCCTATTCGCACTAGGAGAGCTAAACTCCAATGTCCTTGGTGGAAAGACTCTCTAGCAACCGAAAGGGCAAATGTTAGGAAACTTTTTAATAAAGCTAAGTAAAATGGTGAATGGGAGAACTATAAAACGGTCCTCACTAATTATAACAAACTTGTTAGGAAAAGCAAAATTAACTCCTGGAGGAAGTTCTATGAAGAGATAGATTCTATTTCTGATGGAGCTAGACTCCAAAAACTCCTCAAAAGGGGTGAACCTTTTTGGTTGGCACATTAAAGGACGAGGAGGGTAATTTTGCTGTTTCCGGGAAAGAGGTTATGGATATTATGACCAAAACCCACTTTCCAGGAACTAGAGATATTTATAGCAACGAAGGTGGGCACTGCATTGGCTCTTTGCAAAGAGTCAATAGCGATCAAGGGACCATCGCTAAAAATATCGTTAACTACAGCAATGTTAAATGGGCAATCTTTGCCTTTAAACCTCCAAAAAGCCCAGGGCCTGATGGAATTATGCCCATCATGATCCAGAAGGCAGAGGAGGTTATCATATCAGTGCTAACTAGAATTTACAGAGATAGCTTAGCACTGGGTTACATACCAAATATATGGTAGAAGACTAGGATTGTTTTCATTCCTGAACCTGTGTGGCAAGGACACCTATAACCAGGCCAAGTTTTACAGACCTATCAGTCTTTCTTCATTCTTTCTTAAAATTACAGAGAAAATCATTGAGCGGCATATTAGAGATAACTTGGGTAGTAACAGTCCCTTGCATGCTCTTTAATTTGCCTATCAACCCGGCAAATCTACTAAAACTGCTTTACATCAGCTAGTTTCTAAGATTGAAACCACTCTGGATCAAAAAGAAATTGCCTTAGCAACTTTCCTCGACATCTAAGGTGCCTTTGATAACACTTCCCATCTAACCATCCTCATTGCACTTAGAGAGGCAGGGATTAATCAGATCCTGTGTACTTGGATTGAGGCCTTGATTTTGGATAGATGTATACAAATGAGCATCTTCGGTGAATCATTTGAAAAAAAGACTACTAGAGGTTGTCCTCAATTAGGTGTTCTCTCACCATCACTTTGGAACCTAGTTGTAAATAGCCTTATAAAAAGTCTAAATGATAAGGGCTACTATACGCAAGGATATGCTGATGACATTGCCATCCTAATCCTTGGTAAAGATTTCGACATAACTTGTCATCTCATGCAGGATGCTCTAAGTTATGTAGGTTAATGGTGCATTGATAGAGACCTGATGGTTAATCTTCAGAAAACCTACCTTGTACCATTTACACGCAAAAGGAAATGGAAGGATTTTTTAATACCAAGACTTTATGATGTTGAAATCAATGTGGCTTCAGAGGTGAAGTATCTGGGCATTTATTTAGACCAGAAACTCACTTGGAATAAGCACATTGATGATAAAATTAACCGAGCAAAGAAAAGTATTATGATTTGTAGGCGAATGCTTGGTAAAAACTGAGGTCTACATCCAAAACTGATGATGTGGATGTACACAGCTATTGTCAGGCCCATTATCACATATGCCTGTGTGATCTGGTGGCGTAAGGTGGAACAGAAGACTGTGACTGACAGACTAGGAGGTCTACAAAGACTGGCCTGTCTCTGCATCACAGGAGCAATGTTCATCGCACCAACCAGGGCAATGGAAGTTATATTGGATCTGACTCCCTTAGACATCTTCATCTGCAGCACTGCCAGAATGACTGCATACAGAATGAAGTCACAAAACCAATGGTACGACCAGCATGTTGCCAAAGGGCACAGGGTATTATCAGGAAAATTCAAGATCCTACTTTCCTGATGTCTTCGGACATTATGGAAAAGTCATACATGTTTGAAAGGACATTTGAAATAGTTTTTCCAACTAAAGACGAATGGGATAACAACATGTTTGAAACTAAATCAGGAGATATTATCTGGTACACAGATGGATCACTGAAAAACAGCCTCTCAGGACTGGGAGTATGTGGCGTGTCACCAAGAACCAGCCTATCTGTAAGCCTTGGGCGATACGCTACGGTCTGCCAGGCAGAAGTTTTGGCCATTATCCACTGTCTGCGACTATATATGAGGAAGGGCTACCACGGTAAGCAGTATTCTCATTTTTAGTGACAGTCAAGCCGCTTTAAATTACGTGGTTTTAATAGTTAAAAACTTTTATATTTTTGAGAAAATTCAAAACTATTTACAACTTTGAAAATTTTGGAATTTTCAAAATTTTCTATGGGGAAAAAACCCGGTTTATTCCCGGGAATAAACTAGGTTTTTCCCATCCTTGCAACACTACTGAAGACACGTTAGCCGAAGGTACAGGATGCCGATATTGATTACTTCAAAGATTAACAATAGTGTACAGTTTCTGTAAGTTATGTTCTTTTGGGTCATAAAAACGGCAAGAACTTTGTTTACTTTGTAGAAATAATTATATATTTTTATTAACCACGATAAAATAATGTAATTACATTATAGTTATTTTTCTGGTCTATTATGAAGCAAATTGATCAATTACTTCATCAAACTCAATCATGTAAAATTTTCTTTTTCTATCCTAAGAATTGTAAGTCTCTTAGATGGTTTTATCGCATGGTTAATGGTAAATACTTCAAAATTAACCTTTATTTGCTGAACGAACGTTCACAGCTTGTAATTGATGTTGGAATGGTTAAAAGAGTAATTGAATCCTGGTGCTCATATCTTGAAAAACATCTTCACCATATGGAAAGTAATGAGCTTTATTAAAGAACTTGGTTGAATTTATTTTCTACGTCTTTTATTTTCAGATGCTGTGCGGCGAATTCCACAATATTCGAAGACCACCGATGGTGAAAGGAAAACTGTGATAATGAACTTATTACGTCATGCAAAAGCAAGATTTATCAATGAAAGAAACAAACATTTCAGTTAATTAATATTTTTGTATAATGTAAATAATTAGAATAAATTGTGTGCATTAAAAATAAATTCTACTAGTTTGTTATATTTTTCATGAATTATTTAATATTTACACTCTCTTGCTAGAATGTTTTCTTAAACATATTTTAAATTTTACAAAGAAAAATAATTTAGCTTTTAAACAATGAAATAAGTAATTTTCAGAATTTTTTGTCATAATAATTTGGAATATTCAATTGAGTTGAAATTTTTTTAAATAAAAATTTTTCTTTTTTTATCTTGTACAACAAAAGACATTGTTGAAATTATATCTAATTAGTTACATGGCTGAGAAATATTTAATTCATATAAATTTCACTTACTACAAAATTAATTAAAAAAAAACTATGAACAATAATTTGCCTGATATTAAAATAAAAAATATTACTCTCTACAAATAAAAACATCCTTGACTATTTTATTGTTACCCTCTAGTTATAATAGTAATTCATGTATTTATGCATACATTGAAAACTTCTTAGAAATAATTTCAACTTTTCCAAAGAAAAAAATAGTTTTATTTTTAACAAAAGGAAACTAATTTTTCAAAAGGTTAACTATAAAATAATGAGCATAAAAATATTGCTAATTTATCAATTGTGAGAATATAATTACTTTAATTAAGCTTGAACAGTAAATATGTCAAAAATCTAGGATATTTGACTGAAAATTAAGAAAAATGTGATGCAAAATCAATTTCATTAAGTAACAAGCTAATTAAAAACAATTTTCTCATTGTCTAGTGGACAAAAATATATATTAGCCACTAAGATAGATGAGGGATTATTTCAATATCTTCGCACATCTAGAATACATCCATAAAACTACCTAGTATATAGCAGTGCGCATGAATACATCCAAATTTCGTCCCTGAATCATCCAATGGCAAAGTCTCGTAGCAATACCCCCTAGAATACAAATGACAAATGTATTTTAGGGGTGTTGCTCGTAGACGTAAATTGAGACGTAAAATGGGTGGATATTTGACATGCCATGGATTTAAACTGGACCAAAAAGAGACGTCTATTGGATTAGAGTACATCCCGCTGATAATGTCATATCTACATCTATTGGACGAAATTGTGTTGTATGGGATCTTGCAGTCGAATAGTTCAGTGTGCTCCTCTAAAATCTATCCCAAAATTCATCTAAACTCTCTGTTTCTCCCCCTCTCTCTCGCTTTCTTTTAAAGTTTAGTATCAACATTATGGAATTGAAAAGGCTGATTTTGCTAAGCTAGAAACGTAATAATGTCTATAATTGCCTTTTTAAAATAATTTTTATTAAATAAATTTTTATACCTAAAACTCCATTAAAGCTTCTTACATTTATAATCACGTATGGTAAAAAAGTTTTTATAATATAATATTTTTCAAAATATAATACTTCAAATACTCTTCTTTACAATTTCAATATCAATTCACATCAATGTACACATTCAGTAAATTAAAATTAATTCTAAAAGATTTGTAACCAAATATAGGACAAGCTCGCCTAAGTGATTCAACATTTTTAATTGTGGAAAGAGAAAATTTGAAATGATCGAAACTTTGAATGATGAAATTTATCCATTTGCTTCATCAATGACAAAGAATATTCTCTACATTGTAATAAATATATCATGTTATTATAGTTGTGGTAATAAATGTATCTATTTGTATCTATAATATGTATTAACTTCTTGTCAAAGCTTAAAAATTGTATGCTTTTCAAAATATATTACTATGTAAAATAAGTTTTATCTTTTTAACTATTTCTGAATTGCTTAGTGTCCAATCATTCGACTGGCATATTTCCAATTCTAGTTTTGATTTTTTAAACTAGATTTTTTTATTTTAGATTTAAAACCTAACTTGAACTTTTAAACAATCTGAAACTTAGTTTATTTTTAAATCGGTATTGCATTCGATAATTATTTGTATTATATTCTTATTACGCGAGTATATTCTATATTTCACATTACTTCTTTATCGAGGACGGAAAGAGGCGTCAAGAAATGTATCGTACCCCGGCGTCAATTATACCAGGTACGCCACTGATATGCGTTTTCTTATAATTAAGAGGCTTTACAAAGTACACCTATTTTGAAAGATGCATCTGAAAAGTGTAGCAAATGAAAAAAAAAATATGACAAATAACTATCTGTTATCTCTTGGAAAAATATATTTTAGATTTTTTTATGTAGTATTATTGCGAAAAATTTAAATAGTGTAAATATTTTAATGAATATTTTATATTTCTGTTTAAATATTTGTTTCAGTATGTTATCGCTTAATTTGCGAAATGTCTAAATAATGCTTTTTCTGTGAAAATATCCATTTTCAAAGCTGAGAAATAAGTCGGTATAAAATATAAGGCCGTTTGGTGACATTTAGTAATATTTTTGGCGACGAAACGTAAGTCAACATTCTTGAAGTTTTTTGTCAATAGGACTAATAGGAGCTGAGCTACTATAGCCTTACAATAGGGCTGTTCTGGAAACTTCCATGGCCTACACTGAGAAGGTATTAACATCGGCATCAGCCAAGCTGTGAATTAGTTGAAAGTGAATCCAGGAGTCAGAACCCTGAATTATTAGCTCTGAAAGTTGCTGCTTTTAATTTCTGTATTATAGAGATCGTATAGATTTTTTAGTCTGTGCAAAAGATCGCAGCTGAAGTAATTATGATTTGTTTTATTGTAAGAACTGTGAATAAAAAGATTAGAAGAAAAGTAATATTTTCTTTATTTCTGAATCATCACATCCTGTCTACCACGAAGAAAATCCTAACAGTAGTGTGACTGCGAATTGAATTCGGCAAATATCTGTAAAAAAATATTGTGAATAAGTTAATCTAAATAATATAATGCTAAATTAAATTCATTAGTTTCGCTTAAAATGCCATTATGACACAAAGCATTAAAATTGTTAGCAAACCTCTCTCAGAATACTAATTACAATGCTACTTATTGCAAATCACATATGTGAATTCAGAGTTCTCGCTGCTTTAAAGATGTATTACCGAGGGGTGACGAGAGAAACTAAGGTTGTTGTAAAAAGCTATTTAGCCCTGGCAATCTTTAAGCAACAATTTATTCTCTCTTTCATTGTTTATACAAGTTTATTGGAATTACAGCTCATTCTGGATTAGTGTTTGGATATTGCTCTTCGGTTTGTAAGGTCTTGTGTTCGAGCTAAGTCACTACTGAGCAACGGTGAATAGATTTTACTTTTTTTATTTTCTGCATTCACGTCTGTCGGAGTTTAGTGCTTGGAGTTTTCCGGTTTATTCCTTTGTGGCATGTAAATATGGCCCTCTATCCATGAAAAGTCCTCCCGGAAAGCAATTTATGCTGTCTGTGCCCGACTTAGCCTATTTGATACCCAGGATAAAGACTTCTGTGATGGGCCCCTCTGCTTCACAACATCAAACTTTCTATTCGATATGGCAAACGATTCAATTCGAGTGACAACATAAAATAAAATTTATTCGATTTGCAGACCCCTTTGATGTTGAGGTTAGAGGCAACTGCCTTGCATGCCCATGCCTTTTCCAGGCTCTGTTTGTGGTGGATATTAAAATGACTTATAACGGCTTTCGGCTGCTAGACTGTCTACTAAGTAATGCTAAAGCTTATTAGAAAGATTGGTAAAATTATGAAATCAAGCTTGAGTTAGTTACAATTGTGGATGTTATTATAATAAAGAGAGAAATTACTGGATTCCAATTAATTTAAAATATCATTTCCCGTTTGCAAAGTAGTAAAACTAGTACTTTTTAAAGTAAAGACCTAAAATGTAGTACCAAGCAACAATGCCATTAAGGTCTGTTTTAAAATGCTCCTAAGCTCTGGATACTCTGGAATAACTATTTGTAAGGCATATAGCTCTCTATTTTTTAAGAATTTCAAATATATAATGTAGGAAATGTAGTTACTGAGAAAATACAAAAGTACTTACTTTTCTCAAGAAATACTTTTCGTTGTAAAGATATTTATTATACCAATAAAGATCAACATGGCGCTACTGAATCAAGAAATTCTGATTTTCATGGTTTAAAATTTAGATCTCATTGCAGCATCGTATTTAATGAACAGAATCAAGAACGCCTACTCTAAGCATTTATTGCTAAATAAATATCTAAGTCCTTGGATCTTTTTAAAGGTATTCCTCCATAAACACAAGAACTTCATGTACACGAGTCTCCCTTTACTATGTCTGATGAAATATAATGGGTGTTTACTTCTGTCTATATGTAAGCTAGTTGAAAATCAGTTTTAAAAAAACTATAGGTCTTATCCTTGAATAGAGCAGACCCTTACGAATTAAAATCCAATTTAGATGATTACATGGCTAATTAATGCTCTCTTTTCAGTATCGGTGGTAAATAAGAACATAAATACCGATTGCTTAGTATAGGACAAAATCAAGCTTTGATTTGAGTTGAGATGGAGCTATAGCTCCATCTCAACTCAAACCATAGAATGATTGATATTTAACTATCTTACTGTAAAGCCACTATACTGGTTGACCTTATTTTAACCAGTTTATGACTTTTAAAGATGTTCTGCTAAAAATGTTGCCTAGAAATCACTTTTACATTTTTCTTAACCCGAAATTGCTTAATATATTTTAAGTTTAATAAGAATTTCATTGAAAAATAATTCTTATAATGATAAAAGCTTATAGAGATGTACAGGTTTGGCACGATTTCAAATTTTCGCGCCAAGTGCTCTACAGCTATGTCGCCAACCTAAATTACGTCACTACGCGCAATATCCGGCTACCAATACCGATTGCGTTCGAACTTCAACTTGGAAATCGCGCGTTTTTTCGAATTCCAAATATCAAAATTTCGAATAATTGATTATAATTTAGTACTATAGGAGTTTTAAAATTCTAATAACTAGAAACGAAAATTTTAAAACTCGAATTTTAATATATCGTGGAAATGCGCTCACCTAAAAAAAACTTCAGTGTAGCGCTACCTACTACAGTGACAACCAGGCAATAAAGCTAAATTTCTAACGTAAACAAATTTCATTTTTTATTTAAACTCGATTTTTAATGTACCAAGCAATGGCGCTCACCTTAAAAAACATCAGTGTAGCGCTATCTAGTACAGTGACAACCGGGCAATAAAACTAAACTTCTAACGTTAACAAATTGCATTTGTTATGCAAACTCGAATTTTAACTAACCGGACGTGTGACGACCACCTTCAAAAAATTTCAGTGCGGCACAATTTGACACTTACATTAAACACTCAATAAAGCTTACTTAAAGATGTATTTACTTATGTAAACATGCACTTTTATAAAAACTAGTTTCTAATAATTGCTCTCTGAATGGAATTTTAATGAAAAATAAAATAACTCACCCCGCTGAGAAAAGAGTATTTTTAAGAGCTTCGAGGAAATCTTCTATTGCATTTTCTTCATGCTTTCTCCGCCATACATACTCTGCGATGTATGAATCAAACCGACGGCGGGCACATTATTAACACCCCGTACAGATCTTAAATTGGCCGACCAAACGAAAATTCGAAATAATATAACTTTAAAAATTCAAGGGATATAGTTTTCAGAATTTCGAAACAATATTTTAAAAATCACAAACAACATATTTTCCAGAAATTCGAGATAATTTAACTTAAAAAAAATTCGAAGTCCAATAGCGGGAACATTAAAGTAGCATATTCTTTAATTGTAAACAAATAAAAATACTCATTAAACGCAAGGGTTGCGCACAAAACGAATTTCGCGTATGTCATACGATAACCTAAAGTCAGTGATTCTCAATGTGTGAGGCACGCCTCCCTAGGGGTGCGCGAGCACACTAATGGGGGGACGAGCATATCCAAGAGAAAATGTTATTTAAAAAAATTGATTAAATGACTGAAAGGAAAGAACACACCCACATAACAAATTAAAATTCATTTCGACATATTTAATAATTAACTTATTAAATTAAAACAACTTACTAAATTAAAAACAAATTTAATAATTATTAGTGACTTCCTTGGGCCTGTCTTTCAGAGCAAAGTTTTTCGAAGGAGGGTTTAATATTGGAATTAGACACTCTCAGTTCTTTTTCTATATTTAGCTGAGATCTATATTTTGTCTTTAAAGAAGCCACCGCAGAGAATCCAGTTTCACAAAGGTAAGATGTTGAAAATCGTAGTAGAAATGCGAAATGCCATTGTTTTTAGTGTAGAAAACTCAGCATCCACTCCTGCCCAAAATTCAAAGAGTGATTTATTACACAATTGTCTTTTGGTTTCGCCACTTGCCGTGAAGTCTATGAAAGTTTCTTCCTATTAAATTGAGAGTTCTTCGGGAGTAATTTGAAATGGATCCCTCGTTGAGGGATCCATTTCAACTTGTAACTTGTAACTTCATATCAGTTTGTCGTCAGCAAGAAAGTACTTTTTAAGTTTCTTTGCTTGCATTGCTAAATGATTTTCAATGGTTGCAAAAACAACTTTTACATGTTGTTCTTCAGCCTTATAAGTTTTTAATACAATCATTCAAATTTGCAAACATTGTTGAGTTTTCTTGCTTTAAATTTCTGCTCCACAATTCCAATTTCCTACAAAAAGCATTAACTTTATCACTCGTATCCAATATATGTGTATTTGCTCCCTGCAGTTGAAGATTCAAGTTATTTAATTTCTCGAATATGTCGACTCAACATGTAGCTCAATTTCATCACAAATAAACTATCGCGAAAATTCTCATTTTCCGGTCTGTTTTCCTTTCCTAGGAAAACGGCGATTTCTTCTCTTAATTCATAAACACGTTGCAAAAATTTCCCTCGTGATAACTATTTTGCTTTGCAATAAAATAGTAACGCTGAATGTACTGCACCCATGTCTTTACAAAGTGCAGAGAAGATTCTTGATTTCAAGGGTCTCATTTATATATAATTTACTACGGTTACAACTGTAGTTAACACAATATTCAAACCAGGACTCATTTCTTTGGAAGCCAAAGCTTCTCTGGGGATCATGCAATGTGTCCAGATGCACTGTGGTAATTTTTGTTTCACAAGTGCTTGAATACTTTGGAATCTTTCGAACATAGAACGGGCACCATCGGTGCATATTCCGAAGCAATTTTTCCATTATATGATTGCCTCGTTCATAAAATCATTCAAGATAGCAAAAAATGCGCGTGCTGTTGCTTTGAGTTCTATTGGTTTGCAGGAAAGTAATTCTTCTACTACTGAGAAATCATCACAAAATCTAACATAGGCAATGAATTGAGCATCTTAATTACTATCTGTTGCCTCATCGAGTTGTATTGAAAACAATTTGTTACACAACTTCGACAAAAGCTTACACTCTACATATTCAGCTATATCAGCAATTCCACGGGCAACAGTATCATTTGAAAGAGGTATAGACTGCAATTGTTTTGCAAAATTATCTCCAAACATAATTTCTACAATCTCAATTGCGGCTGGCAAAATAAGCTCTTCACCAATGGAGTGATGCTTTTTACATCTGGCAATTTTATATGAAACTTTGTAAGAGGCAATTAAAGCATTTTCATTCACAAAGTTTGTTTAAGCAATGATTTTTGCTTTTCATATGATTTTAATTTTAATTCGAAGAACTCTATGGGCTTGTTTACGTAATCACTAGGAAGCGTTTCCAAATGTCGTTTTAGTTTATGTTTCACACTGTCTGCCGCCAACATTTTTGAGCAAATGATACACAGGGGCCTTTCTTCTTCATTTACTTCAGTATTAGTGAACCCAAAATTTAAGAGTTCTTGTGAATATTTTCTCGATTTTATTTTCGGGACCACGGTTGTCTGTGTACTTGTTGATGTTTGTCTATCGTCTAATGCTCGCTCACGCCCGCTTAAAAATTTATCCATGATTATGAATAAGTCTGCTGCCGTGAATATTTAATACGGTGATTGCAATTACATGAAAATATATATAACATACACATTCAAAATATATTCAATAGCGATAGAAGGATCGACTCGAATGAGATTGTCTGGAATTGAAATTGGCGTCATAGAACTTTTTCCTTCTCCCTATGAGAAAACATTTGTTCACATCTGCGCACTCTCCTAACTTAACTTTTAACCTGACCAGACAAATTCCAGACAAATCGAAAATTCTCGCGAAACCGTGGGAATGCTCGACATGACGGGACGCAATTGCGTTAAGAGCAATAAAATGTCATAGGATTCTTGTTTTTTCAATACTGAGGATCGGTGTTGCAAAATGTCAATAAATTTCCGTATTCTTGGTAATTTGTAAAGTTTGTTGCAAAATGTCAATAAATTTCCGTATTCTTGGTAATTTGTAAAGTTTAAAATTAAGGTTGTAGTGTTGGTTTAGCGTCAAAATACTCAAATTACATTATTATTGTATACATTTTATTGTATGTGGTGGGGAAGGGGGCGCGATGAAAATTATGAGTGAAAATTGGGCCATGAATACTAAAAGGTTGAGAAACACTGCCTTGAGTCATAAAACGAAAATCTCGTCATGAAAACGCATTCCGAACCGTTAAGCCAGTTTGGTGCTTTTTATCGGACGCTTGGCGCATTTTACCCTCTGTACAGTTGTCTACACTTTAGCGCTTATTTATGGTAATAATTCTTATTATTTTGTATAATGCTAATCCTTGCAAACTTTGGAACAGAAATAAATTTCTAGAGTTTGGAACTATTTTTAGTCAATATGTCACGAACTTTCATTTAGTTGAAACTAGCATATGTTAAAAAATCAGTCATTACTGAAATCTGTCAACTTAACTAAAAATAATTAACTAAAGTTAGAGCCAACTCAGAAATCAATATACTCATTTGATTATGATTCGACATTATGAAGTGGTTGGCAAAACGGCTTCAGTTGGCAAAAACAAGTAGTCCGAAATAAACCCGAACATTAAAAACGAAAGCAGAGTTGGAAACGTTAACGTCATTCTTAGCGCTTACTTAACCTTATCATTTTGTACTGTAAGATGTCTAAAGCCGTAATTCTAGTTGGTGGACCTCAAAAAGGTTAATTTATTTCTATGTACATCTATATTTTTACATACTACTTTAACATTTATTTAAAAATTTAAATAATTTTAAACGGCATTTATTTTAAGAGAAAGCATTAAAAATCTATGACTTGTGTGCCGGCATCAACTCAGTTATTAAAAATTCGCTATCTTAAAAAATTACTTAGATGTTTAGTATTCAATTTAATATTTTTAAATGCCGATCATAATTGCTTCATTGATTTTACTAACTATATATATTTTTATTTACTGATATATGTTGAATCGATTATTTATAATTATT
Organism: Latrodectus hesperus; assembly: GCA_037975125.1. Lineage (NCBI taxonomy): Eukaryota > Metazoa > Arthropoda > Arachnida > Araneae > Theridiidae > Latrodectus > Latrodectus hesperus. Next base: position 28,213,370 of record CM075859.1, read on the forward strand.
TGTACTGAGCATCAATTTACTGCATAAGAACCAGCTTGTTTTATTTTTACCATTTTTAGATTGAGAAGATAAATGTGTAAGTTGGTGTGGAGATAAATATTATAAAGTTCCTTGAGTGTTTAAATTGACAATCGTAGAATGTAGCTGTTCATTTGATTTTAGAAATTAATTGATTAACGCCATCTACAATGTCGTGTGTAATTCGATAAGCACAGCTTTACTTAAAAAGTAAGTGATAGCGATGCTTTATGAAGGTACTAGAACTATCAGAACTACATCAGTTTCTTGTGTTGTAAAGAGTGGGGTGAGATGGTGAATACCTATTCCAAATTCTTTGGTTTTTTCTAAAATTTGTTGTATGTTAAAAATATGATCAGTTGTAAATCTTCTTTTCTTGAATCCACATTGATAGTCACCGATTATGTTTTCCATGTGTGGGTATAGTCTCCAAAATAGGATGTTTGAAAAATTTTTATAGGCTCTACAGAATAGACTGATTTTTCTATAGTTAGAACATTCTAGGATGCCTCCTTTTTATATGAGACATACTGTATTAAGATTCCAATCTTCAGGGTGTATCTTGCTGTCCCATATTGAAGAAATAATTTGTCGTATAGAGTATTCACCCTACATGGTCCTGAATTTTTTATGACTTCTGGCGGTATTAACTCTGGGTATTTTCAAAATATTCATCACTAATTTACTGAGTAGAAAACACTTTAAAATTAGACATCTTTTTACAACTTTCTGCATTTTATAATTATTGTGTATGGTTTAATTTTTCATAACAGAAATTTCATTATTAGAATTAACTTAAAATAACTTTTAATACTTATTTTTTATTATTTTTCATATGTATTATAGTAATACTTTATTTCTAACCTGGAATCCTAATTTATTTGAAAAGTGAAAATAGATATTTTCATCCTAATAGCTAATGAAACTAATGTAAAATCAGATATAAAATGTCAAACTGGAAATGTTTATTATGTTTCTTTTAAATTAAGATATAATTTTAAAAATGATTTGAATTAATGAAGTCAATTATTTGTGTAATTTTCTGAAGATTTTAAATTTTGCATGATTTTTAAGATGTGATCAACACAAATATCATTGAGTAATAAATAAGAATTTTCTACAATTCTCTTTTTATCATTCAACCAAGCTCTTTTATTTTATGGCTTAGTCATTCAGAATTATAAAATAATGACGCAGCTGATAAATTGGCAAAGGCTGGCTCAGATCTACAACAGCCCTCTCCAGCCTTGGAGTACCATACTGTTAAAAGGCTTATTAAGTCAAACATAGCCTCCTATCGTAGAAATGTTTACAAGATGTGCATAAAGGGGAAAGCATGGGCTTCCTTACTAACAAAGCCTATTCCGTGTAACCTCCACAGAGCTGTGGGAGTGGCAAATTTTCGCCTTAAAACTGGGCATGATTATCTGCAAAAACACCTTCACCGTTTGGAAGGGCAGAAAGGACTCTCAATCTGCCCTTTTTGTGGACTAGAGGACATGACTGGTGACCACCTTTTCACTTGCCCTGGACTTTCGAATGTCACAGTTAGAAATTCTGCGGAAGATGACTTTTCATTCACCTCAAGATTGTATTGGGCTGCCCGACAGAGACTGATGGTTGAAAAACCAAGGTCGGGTGTAGGATTAAAAAAAAAAAAAAGAATTATAAAATATTTTAAAATCTTGAATCTTCAAAAAATGCAATAATTTTTTAATTCAAATTTATGCATTAATTTTTTAAAATATCTTAGAACTAACACTATTTTATGAAATGTGAACATTACTCTAATTCTGTATTTGCCAAGGAGTAATTATATTTTAGTTTTTCTTTTCCCTATTTTATAATAAAGAATATATTAATTTACTAGCTAAATTGTGAATATTTTATGCTTTTGATTTAAACTCACTTCTGCTCTTAAGTAAAATAACTTACCTTGAATATTTCAGCAGGGAATAATTTTATCAAAGCCGTGGCCATATGGGGCAGATGCACTATGCCCCCACATCAGAGGGATCCCCAAATCAAATATAAAGTTTATTACATTGCCAATGAAATAGAATGGTTTGCTAAATCAAATAGAAATTTCGCTATTGTAAAGCAGAGAAAGTCCCCAAAAAAGTTTTTGCTCTGGGCTAAATTGAGCTTTGAATTTGATTATATATACAGGATTTCATTGACATGGTAAATAGTTGATTTGTAAAAGAAAATGGAATCCTTATAAATAGAGTGTTCTAGTATACCTTTGATTTCAATTTGCCTTGTATTCTGTCTAACTCAATCTGCATAGTATTCTGTGAAACTATATTTTTACTGTAATCACCTTAGAAAACTTGTATTTGTAAAATAATTAATTTAATAATTATTCCTTAGAATATTGTGTTATAGAAATTTTTCATGAAATTTAAAATTTTACTAAAACATATACTGTATATTTATTACATGAGATTAATATTCTTGGAAACTAAAAAAAAAAAGTGAAATTTATAGAAGGAAAGCTAACCGGAAAAGTTTTAAAAGGAAACTACTTTTACTGTTTTCTTATGAACTTTTGACATCTAAGGAACTATTTTGAAAACAATGAAATTTCCATTAATGTTTATTGCAAGTTGAAATGATCAATCTTGTTAGCCAGTTTAAAAAAAATCAAATATATTGTTTGATAGTTTCAGATTGCTATATAATATTTATTGTGTATACCTATGAATAAAGGTAACTCCTCACTTTTCAGAGTTTTTTTTAAATAAACATTGGCATGAATAGTGCCACCAATAAAACAGCATATAGATAACCTCAATAAAATTTCACTCACAGTTTACAGAAGTTTCACTAATTTTAATGCATGATAAAATTGACTTAATAATATATTTAATAATCATTACCAAAGTGTTGTCAATTGACATTCAGATCAGATTTTTTTTGGTTTCCATACTACTTCAAAGTTTGGTTCCACCTATTTCAAAATTTGATTTTTCTTAAAATTTTTGACTTACTCATAAATTATGAAAATTTCAGTAGATGTATATTTTTGAAATAGTTTTGCTTATTGAATATTGCTTATTTGCTTATTGAAGTAGTTTTGCTTATTGATTATGTTAATTCATCAGTGTTAAAAGTTAATTATAAATCTACAACTTTGTAAGAGAAATTTGAAATTAAGAAATGTAAAATTATATTTCTTTAAGTTTTTGTAAAGCTTTGTTATATTTGCTTGTCTATTTCATAAAGTAGTCATTTACTTTGAAAAAAACATTGATTATATAGAAAGCAAATAGATGGCTTAATAACAGTTGTGCTATAGAATGCCTTAATGAAGCAAAAATAATTTAACCAAAGAGTTCAATGAAATTGAAACTAAATATTAAGAAATATTTATTTAATTAAGAAAAATCTTTGGATTCAATGAAATATATTATTCTTTGAAAAAATCTTGAACCATTTTCATGTCCTGAAATGAAAGGATTCACATTTTCATTTGGGATTGTGAAAGATGATTTAGAGTTTTTAAGATTGCGGCAATGATAGGGCTAAGTGCTGCAGCGTACAATCAGACAATGGGTTCTAGGACTTCATCTCGATACCAGATAACCATCACAAAGATGTGCAGGTCGGTGCGGTATCCAATGAAATCCCTGCCCACACCATAATGCTTCCACCTCGGAATGCGTGATGTTCGGTGATGTTTTGGGCCTGATTGCATGTTCCTTGTTCACACCATATCCTTATACGATTATCATTTGGCTACAGAGCAAATCTTGACTCAGCAGTAAACATGACATTTCCCCAGTCAGACACTGTCCAACTGACATGTTCCTGGTACCTCTTTAATTGTGCCACTCTTGATTGGACGGATAGATAAACACAAACTCGAGGTACCCAGGCGTTTAGTCCACTAATATGTAATCTTCGACGTACAGTAGCTGCAGATATCACCTTACCAATGGACGCTGTAACCATAGATGTCACACGTGTGGAGGTCGCTCTGCGATTCCGCTTGGCTAAAATCGCAATATATCGATCTTCCGTGGCATTTGTAACCCTTGAGCGACCGGCTACAGGTCTTCAGACAACTCTCTGTGTTGTTTGGAATTGTTTCCATAAAGGTGAAATTACAGAATGATGAACGCCGAAGAAAAGAGCAACATATGAGATCGAGTGTCCTGCTTCAATGCACCCCACAGCACGTCAGCGTTTAGAATCTTCCATTTGTCTTCTGGAAGTTATAGAAATGTGTATGTCTTGAAAACAAATTGTATGAAAGTTTTAAACACCTTCTCTCAGCACTTGCAATCTACTTCTGTAACCTTTCATAAAGCTGGTATCTTATAAGACTGCCCTTTTCGCATATTTCTTAACAAGGAAGCGCGATTGGCTGTTATCTAACATATATGCATACTTCCATCTACCTCTGCTGTGATTTGCACCCTCTTCAATTCTGATTGGCTTTTGGAAATTAGCATTTTCCTCTTTATGCTTAACTTTCGGAAGTGAGTGTAAAATTTTTATATCTATTTTATATTTTATTTGATTAAAAGATGCATAACAATAAAAATACACAGCATTTGTATGATAAATTATATCACTAATAATCAAAATTTTTAATATCATTTTTGAAAATAAGTTTTGAAAAAGAACTAAATTAATATTTAAAAATGAAAAGTTTGAAGGGAAAACATTTTTGATCTAGAACCTCAAGAATGAAATGCTATTTATTTGCTAGATACATACATTTTTTTCAAACTAGTTTTTGTTTCTTCATATTTTATTTTTTTAAATATGTGTAAGAAATATTTCTGCATTTGCTAGTAAGAGTAAAGATGTGAATCGAAGTTTTTTTCTTTCTTTTCTCCAAAAATAATTTTATTAAAAACAATCTATCAGTTCTTAAATATCTTATTAAAATAATATATTTAAGAAGTATTATATTTGAGCCGACCGATAGCTTAGTGGTTAGCGTTCCTGACTCCTGAGCTGTGGGTCCCGGGTTCGAATCGCGGTTCGGGCATGGATGTTTCTTTCTCTTTTTGTTATCTCTGTGTTTCTCTGTCCTTTCTTCTGTGATGTTGGATGAATGTGGCCCACCCTATAAACGGGTTTGTGGTGGTATGGCGCGGGCAACGCTACTCACGTCCGTGACTTGGTTCACAGGTGCCCGCAGGGTAACAAATAAGTAGCAGTTTCTGACCTTGTTGTGGCATATGCTTCGTCACCCAAGTGTGCCTGCCATTGGAAAAAAAAAGTATTATATTTGAGTATATTATGTAATATCTCATAGTCACAGCACTTGAGTTTTCAAGACCCTCTGATGGGAAGGGTGTGAGAGTTTGTGCCAGTAGCGGTCTAAGGAAGCTGTATTTTTTATATTTACCTTGTGCACTATACAGGCTTGAGATAGAGACTATTAGTGAGCCCAGATATGACACCTTTTTGTAATTTTATTTCTTTGTTAATTAAACATGTTTGTTTTCAAAATTTAGGAGTCATTTAGTTTGTACCATAGCAATTAGTGTAATATTGTCATGTAAACAAATTTTATTTGCATTTATATTTGAAATTAAAAAGTGTGGTATTCAGCTCAAAACTAAAGTTCAGAAAATTAGTATTAATATAGACTACTGTTTAACAGATCTGATTTATGTTGAGCAGTGTGTTGAGAACTGTGATCTTTTGACTGTCTCTCAACATAGGGAAAAAAGTATTAATTTGCTTATCTGATTTAAACTATATGTAAATTACAAATTACATTAATTTAAAGGTTGTTTTTTTAAACAAAAGGTTATTGGAAAGATTAGTTACTTTTTTACTTTTAATTAAGATTAGCATTTGTGGAATGTTGAATAGAGTAATATTATTTGAATTAGACAAGATAAGTTTAATTTATTGAAAAAATGTTATTCAAGTTATTGCAAGTCTTTAATTTACATGAATTTATTGAGCTTAATTGCTACCCTCAAACATGATGCATTTAAAAATTAATTCGCAAAATAGAAATATGATAAAATTACATGTTATATATATAACTTCTTATATATATATATATGTGTTTGTGAAAAAGTTATTTTAAATCATTTGAAATTTATATATATTGCTAACAACTTACTGTTTACCTTGAAGCACTTAACTGATAATTTCTAGTGATTATTCACTTTGTTCAATTTATCACAAAATAATTAAAGCAGTTTCATTGGAACATCTCTCTTATTAAAGAAATGATTAATTTGTGGGCTAAAATTTTAAAATTCTTGGATGTGTTAGGCATAGGAAATACAGTAGAAAGGAAAGCTGCTGTAAAATTGCATACATTTATTTAACTGAAATTGTGCCAGTTAATATTGCTGATATTCTTTTTTTAATTATCTTGAATAATAATTTTTAATATTTTGTTTTTATGCTTATACACAGATTTTTTTATAATGCAAACTTTGCAATTCTTATTTTCCATTCTTTTAATTATTTTTCTCAAAATTTTCCATAATTTTCTTGTAGGAAAAGCTTATTGCTCATTTCAGCTGCTTCACTTGGTGGCATAAAACTGAATTATATTTTTCTTCAATCCATAAAATAGAATTTTTGATTTATATGGGAAATAATCATGTTCTGGCACATTAAAAGCACTGTAATTTTAAAAGATGTAAAACTAAAGCATCTCTTCGTAAAATAAGTAAAAATTTTAAAAATGTTTGATTAGTGACAAAATTCTGTAAAAAATATAGTAAATTACAAAAAGCAATTATTTTGGTTTATTATAAAAATATTTTTGTTACATAGAGTTCATTTTAAGCATATAAGTATATATTAATCAAATGAGAATAAGTCAGCTATTTTTAAAACTCATTGTAATTGAGAAAACACTATCTCATTCTCATTATAATCAAATTTTGATTATATAGAACTATTTAAAAGAGAGTGATTACTCTTTAATCTGAAAAAGTTATTAAAAACAATAAATATAGTTTATCTTATATTTGTTAATTTTGCATGATTAAAATTTCCAGGGGTTAGTTTATTTCCAATTTTTTTCTATATAAATAATTTTTTAGTTTGTGAATTATAATGATATTTAAAATATTCTAATGCTGGAAGCTTTTATTTCAGGCACTAGGTTCCGTCCCTTATCATTTGATATTCCTAAGCCTCTTTTTAATGTTGCTGGTGTCCCTACTATTCATCATTTAATTGAAGCATGTTGCAGAGTTCCTGCCTTAAGAGAAATATTGATAATTGGTTTTTATCACACTGAAAAAATGAGTGAATTTCTAGCATCCATAAAAGAATATAGCAATGTGAAAATAAGGTATATGTATTATATTACAAATATTTATGTACAATATTATTGTTTTTTGAATATGCATGTATAATAAATATAAAAAATAATACAGAAGTTTTAAGAAATAAAGAATTATTTAAGAAATAAAGAAATCAATTATTAGTTTTTTGTTTTGCTTACATAGCTCAGTGGTATTGATTGGTTTGTAAGGACTAATTTAATAAAAGGACTTATAATTTTAAATATATTCTGAACTATTACATAAATATCTATTTCTGAGTTTGCTCTTTTCCAGCATTCTTCTCTGTACCTAGAGCAGTGTTGGGCTTTTCCAATTATTGCAACCATAGCCTATTTAACATGTCCCAGCCACCTTTTAGTGATCACAACAAATCTTCCATTAAGACAGTATTCAAACTCACTACCTTGAATGAACTCTAAGCAACCAAAATACCATAGTCCTCTATACCTGAGGTAGGAACTGACCCCATTAACTGTTTAACTGAATGCTAGAGTGCTTGTCGTTTAGCATGATAATATTCAAGGGAGTGCATACACGCACACCCATGCATATATGCAGAGCACTTTCTAATTCTAAGAATATCTCTGTGACTGAAGTCGAACATTAAGTTGGGTTCCTAACATTGTTTTTTCTAAATTATGCTTTTTATTGTAGCATAGCGAGCAACCTTAGTCGACAAATTGTCATCTCAAAATAATGATTTTTCTCAAAGTAATAAATTGGTGATTCAAAGAATAATAAACAAAAGAATTAGAGAAAGGATTGAATTAATCCATACAATGCTTCAATAGGAATCAGTTCTTATGCCTGATAATGAGTGGACTAGGTAATATCTAAGACATTGCATCACAGATTATTAGTGAGCCACTTTGTTGATTCACAGCCTGCAGAAGTTGGAGAACATGCAGTATCTCTAACAGTTACTGATATATTGCTATTCTACCTATAACACTCAGAATTTCAAAGGCTTTTATGCTATCAGGCATAATTATTCTACAGATGTGAGGTACATGTTTTCACAGCAACACCTAAATTTTTTAAAACTTATCTGAGTATAAAAATCTTAGTCTCTCTCTCATATGTATATATTACTCATTTAACATAGTATCACTTTTTAGCATATGCAATGTGCTAGTAAAATATTTGGACTGAGAATCAATTGATATATGTAAAATGTTTTGTGTGCCATAAATGAGTTATTTTGGTGTTTGGTTTCAATAAAAGATTATATATAGTTCTAAGGAAACTTAATTATGTTGTATATTCAATGTTTCACATTTTCTACATAAGGGTTAATCAGTGGACAAGTTAATAATATAAAATGAAAAAAAAATTTTTTTTAGTCAAATGATATCTTTAAAATAATTGGTTTCCAATAAGTAGTTTATATGATTAGATTCTATGTCTGTACAGTTCTAAATGCCCCACTCCTGTAGATTACTGCACCAAAATGAATTCATATGGCTATTATATGATGTTTTCCAGTGTGTGGGATTTTAATAGAGTTGCAGTAACTCTTGAAGCTTATGATGTATTTTACTTTTTCAGATTTTATTTTTAAATGATTTCTTGAGAAATTTCGATTATTTTCTTACAATTTATAGTTAATAGGTGCTATTAGGATGTTATAACTTTGTAAATTTATTTAAGCTGTTATTTTTATTGAAAAAATCTTAAAATGAAATAATCATTGCAAACTGATATTAAAAAAAATTTCAAAACATAAACATTAAATCATCAACTTTAAAAACATGAACTATAATCAAATATAAACAAATTACTAATCAAATGCTTCAAGGGTTACTAGCACACAAAACAAATTTCGTACCTATACATAATCAGGTTACGTCATACAAAATGCATTCCGAGGCAGTAAGCCTGTTTTGCTCCTCCACTTGTTTGTAGTTTTTAGTCTGAATTTTATATAGTAAACTATACATGTAATTTATTTAGTATAATGTAGAAATATTTGAGATATATGTAGGGTTCTTTTACAATTTCATTGCTTGATTAATTAAAATTTGAATAATTTGTAGTTATGTCTAATTAAGATTTATTACCTGGTTTGTAATAAATCTAATAACATGGTATTATTTTATTATAAGATTTATATTGTTTGTATTATATTATAGATTATTAAGTTTATATTGTTATAAGATTTATTGCCTGTTTGTTCTCCTGTGCATTACAACAGATGTTTTTTTAAAGTGGGTACTACTCCTCACTTAATTAGAAACCTGAGTTATCCTAAAATGTTAACTTTTATGTTATTGATTTAGATTTATGGTGCAGTTGTTAATACCTGCTTTATTTTAAAAGTGTTTGTATATTTTGAGTAATCAAAAGAACATAATTAAAAAGTTGATTATATATATATTTTTATTGAGGGAGTACAAATAGTAGTATTGATTTTTTGAGTTATTTTATATTTGTTTTTGTAATATGTAATTGTAAAATCTGTGAAATTAAATTTCTAGTCTTTAATAATTTTTGTGCAATAACAAATATAATGAAATATTAGACATTTTGATATTTGTGAAATTGAAAATAACATGAGGTTGTGATATTGAAAGTTCAGGTTTGACCACAATTGGGATTTTGAAAACCAAATATATTGTAAAGTGACCTAATTTAGGTTTGTGATATAACAGTAGCACATAGCATGATTATTAATTCTTAGGATATTACTCTTACATGCTAAAATTATAATTTGGATTATTTTTGTGCTGGTTTTACTGAAATGTTTTTTAATAAACTAAACTGAAAAAAATATTGTAATTTTGATGATATAGGAATTAGTGAGAAATCCAAACTTTTGAATTACAGTTTTTGTTTTTCATAAAATCTTAATTTGTCAAATTTTGCTGTTTTAAAGATATGCCTATATAAAGTTTAGAAAACAATGTAATCTAAGACTTAATATTTTGCTCTAATAGTTGAATAATTGCTATATGCAGCCATTTTATTCAATGATGTGATATTTTTAAAAAATAATCATAATAAAGTATATGCATCATTAATAAAATTTTAAAAGCATTTTTGATTGATAACTGTTAATGCATTAAAACCCTTTCATTAAATAGTAGCAAAGCTTTAAATTTATTTTTAAATGAATGCACACACATTATTAAAGGTTAATGCTCAATTTAGTTCACATGTAAATAGTATTTATGACATAAAAGTATAAAGTATAAAATTTTATTCATAACATTAATATTATAATACAGGTATCTTCAAGAATATGCAGCTCTTGGGACTGGTGGTGGAATATATCATTTTCGAGATCAAATTCAAACAGGTGACCCAAATGACTTCTTTGTTATAAATGGAGATGTTTGTGGGAATTTTCCTCTCACTGAAATGCGTGATTTTCATAGACAGAAAGGCAAAGATACTTTGATTACTGTTCTTGGAACTGAGGTACAGTTACATTTAATTGTTATTTTTTTAATGTAGTGACACATTAAGCTTTTATTTCCATTTCTTAAATAAATTATTTTTTATTTAAAAAAACTTAAAGATTTAATGTTTAGGTTTCCTTAAATAAAGAATAGTGTAAAAATTATTTTTATACTATTTTGATTTATTTTTATTCCAGAGTAGCTGACTAATTTCATTTAATATTTTTGATATTGCATTCCTACTGATTCATATAATTCTCAAGAAGATTTTTTCATATAATTCTCAAGAATCTTTTTTTCATTTGTAATTTTTGTTTTAAAAAGTTTTATATTATGATAGCTTCCAATAAAAATATAAAAATCCTTTATTTCAGGTAAATTTCATTAATAATTATTTTATTAATTAAATCTGTATAATATTGTAAGACATTTGGTCTGTATTTTAAAAGATTTATTCAAGAAAAATATTTGAGCTTTTTTTAGCATCTTAGTATTTTGAAATTTTAGTTTTTCCACTTTAATATAGAAGTTTGTTCACATAAATTATGGTAAAATAACTAGCATAATTTATGTGATGCATGATGTCAAAACAAATATTACTTCCTGCAAAGTAAGTGGTGCATCTTATTTATCAAATTAATGCATATACATGTTAAAGCATTGAAAAATACAAGCATTAATATTTTGTATTATCATAAATATGTATGTATTTTTAAAATAAGACAACACAAAAGATTTCAGTTTGTTAGTAATTGGCTCATGATAAGAATGGCATTAAAATTGCCATTGAAATCACATGTTTGTCAATGTTATTGAAACATATTTTTAAATTTAATTTTTCTAATATTCTCAAAATAATATTTGAACTATGTTACTTTAAAATGGTGTGTGGTATCTTGCACATGTGATTATAAAAGATTTTGTGAATATTTTTTAGAAGTTTTTATCACTTTGCTATATCAGAAAAGATATTTAGGGACAGTATATGTGTAACATTTTCTTCAACTTATAAAATAATTAAAATTTTCCTTTTTTTAAGTAACCCTTTTTATAGCAATAAAAGGTAAGAAGCTAATTCTTACATTGAAGCAATTTAAGAAACAGCAGGATACTTAAAATTTGATTTCATCAAATATTTTTTTGGTTTTTTGATTTTAAGTGCACTGATGTATCATTTTGTTAAAATTATTTTAAAGCTTTAATGTTTCTCTGTAAATAATTTTTCTAAATTTGAAAGAATTTATAGTTAATTCTGATTTATTTTAAATTGTTTTTTACTGTGCTCAAATTCAATGTATGTAGTACATACTTATATTAAGGAAAGCAGAATTCCAATTTCTGCTGCAGCTACTACTACCCTTTTCAACATACGAAGTGCCTAAAATAATTTGCATATGTATATGCTTCAAATTGTTCAGGGAAAAATATAAAATAAAATTTTAATGGGAGCTACACTTAATGAAGATCCTTATATGAGCGTGCTCACCATCGACTTCTATAAATATAAAAGTTTGAATTAATCTGCTAAAATTTCCTTCATCTAACACCCATAGATACAGAAAATGCTCTCAGATGTGAAGTGTAGTATATATAAATCATAACGATTGTTAAGTGTTTATTGTTATGGTAGATTGTTACCAAAAATGATTATACATTGGATATTTCATATGGAAACTGAGCAGTTATCTATTCTTTATTAGTCATTCATCTTTCTTTTTAAGTATTCTTCATATTTTTGCCTCAAATATTATTCATTGTTATGTGGCAAAATATGTTTTCTTTTATAAATAGATTTGTTCATTCAACATTTTGCCCTATAATATATCATTTCTATGGCATGCAATTATATCATTATAATGCTTCAAAAATTTTCTCTTTAACTTATTTTCGCATTATTTGGAAATGGAATTATTTTTCAAAAATTTCTTGGAGGAATTGTATACTAACTTACTAATTAAGATTTTTTAAAATCTGAATGCATTGATATCTCTCCTAAAAATTCAAATTATCTGAGAAAAAAGTTGTTGCAAATTGATAAGCAAAACAACCAAATCATTTGTTTTGCTCACCTTATTATGGAAGTCCCATCAAATTTGACATGATTTTACTTTTTCTTCTTTTCACTATTTTTATTTGTTCTTTTTAAATTGTAGATTTTGGTTGAATTTGCCCATGTTTTAAGTGATCATAGAGTAACAAACCAAACAAAACCAATGCTTTTGTCATAAAATTAATTTTGACCAAGAATTCTAGAAATAAAGTAGTGAAATACTTTTAAAGGCAAGGAAAAAATGTGTAATTTTGTTATTTTGATCACACATAAATGATAAAATCATAATACAATTTATGCTATCATTTATTTTGATAAACTTACTATAATTTACCTTGATGGAGTTTTCTGATTATTTTTCATTTTATACATCTGCTGGGAAATACAGAACAGCCTTTGACGGCAGAGTTCAAGCTTTATTTATTATACAGTGAAACAACAATTGACTATTTACTATAAGTTTTAAAAAGTTGTTTTATTCTCTTATTCCCTGGCTGCAATCCAAGCGCTTAGTTTGCAAGGAAACACCACATCAGATAGTGTATTCCAGTGCCTGAAGCTTATCAGATTTCTGGTACAGAAGAACAAAATTGTTACCATCCAGTGGATAACAACAAAGAGGCTGACTTCCTTACTTGTAAAAACACTCAGATGATTTTGCTTTGGACTGTTCTACCATTCTATAAAACCATATATAAAATACATAATGAAAATTAATAACTTTTCTTGGCTGTGGGAAGGAATAAAGAACAGGAACTGGAGTGAGGCAGATATAGAGTCAATATCAGACAAGCCTCACTGAGACTGTAGCTCTTTCATCTCCTAACAGGTCATGAATACTTGGGTAAATGCTTATATCACCTATAAATTTATGACCACCATGATTGTCGACTAAGTGGTTCTTAAGAACCGACAAATTGTAACAATCCCCATTTCTGTAGTTCACTTTATGATCTTCACTGAAAGATTGCTAAATATTGGCAAATGAAAGAGCTTCTGGGGAAGACTTCAGTCTTTTTTTACTTTTTGTATCTCTCTTTGATGTTTGTTTTTTATTCTTAGTTGTATTTGTTTACATTTTACACCATTGAAAATAAAAAAAAAAACTGCTAAACATTTTTTCACAATATTTTAATAAAGTTTCAAGAATTTTTTAAAAAAATTTATCATTAAGGCTTTAATAGTTTATAAACATATATTTATTGCCTAAGCCATAGAATATGTTAGTATTCCATTGTTTTAATGAATTGGCTTGCTTCCCTATGAGTTAGTATATTTTCTAAATTTTCTGAATTATTTTTATTTGCAGGCTACTCAAATGCAGTCTCAACAATATGGATGTATTGTTGTTAATAAAGGAACTAATGAGGTAAATATGATTTCAATTCTAGTTTTAAAAATGAAATGCAGTTTTTTTTAAATACATAGTTTTTAAAATTATACACATGTAAAAATGTTTCACATACAATAAAAGGTTTAAAGATTTCTGAAGCATTTTGAATATATATTATGTTTATCTTTCATATAAATTTTCACTTTTTATGAAAAACAACACATGACTGATCCTCTTTTCATTATTATGTTTGAATGGTGATGTTTTTCATGGATCATCTTCAGTGCTTGATAAACCGTCTTGAAGCTTATGACCACATTATTGAAAAATTCCTTACCATAATCAGATGGTAATATAGATGACTCTCCGAGCAACTAGAATGTATCCATCATGTTCTTGGCTACTTTAACTATTTTAAATTATATTTGTGAAACATAAAATTTGTGAGATGATCTTAATGCATTATAATATGTTTATATTCTGTATTTGCATTTGTAAAAAAAATCATAATTTTCACAACAATGCCTTTTTAATATCTTTCTATTTTTCTGACATTGTTTGCAAAGATGGAAGTACAGTTCAATATTGTGATGTGTAATGCTTTTATGTTTGGTTGAAAGTTCTTTTGTCAATCTATCACATCCTTTGTGTCTAACTGATAAATCGGCTTTAGAAAGTGTGTGAAATAACTCAGAATCCATTACATAATACTGTATAGTATTGATGTCTTTAACCGGATAAATGAATGCACTTTTCTTGAATCATCACATCATAGCAATTCAGCAACGCATAGTTTCTGTATTTTTTCTTAGCATTCATTTTGACTTTTTGTGCATCATTTATTTAGTTTTAATAAATAGTTAATAAATTCAGTCTTCTGATAACTAGTTTTGGTTTAGAAAAAAACATTTTGCAACATTAACTCAAATTTTGGATAGTGCATTGTCAAATTGTTATTTCATGTCTATAGACCATGACTTCTCCAGCACTACAGCCTGCTTTTCTCTTTTTATACAGTACAGTAAAGAACTAATTTTTTGCTGGATAAATTTAAGTTAAAGTGCATATTTTGACACTCTCAAACAAAACACTAAATTCAACTAAAATTCTAAGGTTGAGGCTCTTATTGAAAGTTATGTACCTTGCCACACGATATTCAAAATGAATTGAAGATGCATTCCAGACTTTGCCAGTTTCTCATTTGGTATTCTATAGTATATATTAAAAATGTGTGAACTATGAACATTGCTGGGGTTACTTTTAGGCATTGTATATAATGCTTAGGTGTTCTACAGAATGCCAGATTTCACACTTTGCTGGTTTTATACATGGTAAAACTTCAAAAATCAATATCTGATCAAGTAAATCAAGTTTAAATTACATTAAAGTGTCATGAAAGTTTGTAAACAAATAGGTTGAGAATACATTTTCAGGAGTTGAACAACCAACAAGCATTGATACAAAGATCTTGTTTACCAATCGTTGTTCACTTGATTTTAACCATGTGAAATAATTACATTATCTATACTTTTATATTAAAGTTTCAATGATTTATTCTTCTTTTTTTCCATAAATTTATGGCTTTTTTTTAAATTGAATTTCAAATCTAAATTTTCAAAAACTGCAAATGTTGAGTTTTTTTGTGCAGGAAAATAATTAGTAGCATGTTGATGAAATGGTTTCCAATAAAATTAATGGTGCTGCATGTCCAATTTTGGACTTTGGGCCATAAAACCCAACCAACCAATAAAAATTAAGTATCTTTCTCACATATATCCCATTATGATTAGATGAATCAAGCGTTTTTTTAAAATATTTATTTGAATATTAAGTCATTTGGGTCACTGTGACTTAGTGGTAGAACCTTACATTTCAGAGTGAAATGTCATGGATTTGATCCCAACCGCTGTTGATCAAGAAGAGATGGAGGTTTCCTTATGTACATATCTGTTGGCAATGATGCTTGGAAGTTTCTTTAGATTTCCTCCCTTGTGGTAACCTTACACAGTGAAATTCCTTAAAATGTTGTCAAATGTGTTGAAAATATGAAGGATTTTTTAGATTCTTTTTCTTTCCTTGCATAAAATAGTTTGATAATATGAAATTTTAAAAGATTTTGCTTGAATTGTAAATTTATGGTTAAAATTTTATCTCCTTTTTACCCTTTATTAATTAATCACAAGAACTTAATATTGGGTTGGAGTTTAATTACCTTTTTGGAGTATGTTTATGTGTTGACTGTGATATAATCAAATTTCCATAAAACATTATGGAATACATTTAAAAATTTCCAAAATACTTATGTCTATATATTTAAAACTCTAGTTTAAGTTTAGTTCTTATATCTTGATTATACTTGATTTTGGAAGTAAAAGTTATGTTGTATGAATTGATAAATACTATGTATAAAAAGTATTTTGAATAATTTTGAAAATTTTTGTACCTAATCCATTAGTGAATTATATATATATATATATGGATATTCAATTTGAAATAAATAAACAAAGAACAAGTATATCTGTTACAGTTTAGTTATAGTATATCTGTTAATTTGTAACTCTAACTTAATTAAAGTATTTAAACATATTTTTTTGAGATTAACTATTTCTTATCTAATTACTGCATTAATTTTAGGTTGTACATTATGTAGAAAAACCATCTTCTTTCGTGAGCACAACAATTAATTGTGGAGTTTATATTTGTTCACCCAAAATTTATTCTCATTTAGCTGAAGTATTTAAACGAAAACAGACTGTTTGTGGGTAAGAATTAAATCATCCCAAGTCTAGTTTTTACAAAATGTTAATATTTGTAGGTTAGATGGAGGCTTCACAAAAAATTTAACTTGTAAATTTGTTGTATTTTGTAGAATTATCCAATAATACTTATAGTATGATATTAGTTTTTACACAAATATTTTAAATACATCTTGTAAAAATAATGTGAACCTTTTCTCTAAATTATGTTCCATATCATATACACACATCATTTGATGTGCCTGCTATATTGCTGACTCTAATAAATAAAATCTTATTTGTTATGTGTTCGAGTGTACATGCTTTTCACATAATTCTAAAATTCTATTTTCAATTATAGTGTTTCATTCAATCTATATGTATTAACTCTGTAAATGTGATTTGTTAGATCTGATAAATAAGCTGCATTTATTGAATTGCCTTACCAATATTTAGAACGTACTGCAACAAATGCGTAACTACCCAAATTGGACTACAACTACCTTAATTTTTATATTATGTTCTTGATGAGCTTGTAAAGCACATTGATATTAGTTATGTTGATAAACAATAGCACTATTTTAAAAAGTTTTAAAACCTGTTTTGCTATCATTCTTAATCCATTGTTATATTTTCAATAATTCAGGATAGTAGTGCAAATATCCTAAATTAAAGCTTTATTAATGAGTTATATCATGTTCTCACATACAAAATTTTAAACAAAATTCCTATATTTTCAATGTTTATTGTTAGCAATATTGTTTCAATAAAATTCACTCTAATAATTTTTCCATTGAGTAATTGCCCTTGACTGAAACTGTTCAAAAGGATTAGACATAATGGTTGTAATTACGCATAATCCTCTGGTAACAAATGAACTCTTATTTAATAAATGTTTTTCAATGATAAGACTATGAAAATTTCTAAAAAATGCTTGATTTTGATTGTTTAGTCGATATCAAAATCTGATGCACTGAAATACTAAATTGATTGTATTATTTTAAATGTATACATTTTTTTCCTTTAAATTATAGTTTTCTGTATTTATTCAATTGCTTTTACTATTTTCTGAGTTATTATAAAAATACTTTGTCCCTTTTAATTAGCTCCAAATGAGCAAATTAGAAAATTATTAAATATTCATATAACTTATCACCAAATTATAAAATCTTTTGAGCATAATTTAAAAACGTTTTTTGTTTTGATGTTCTTTAATACTCAAGTAATTTGACCTGGTACATCAATGATTAGTGCTTTGACCTTAAGTTTATATTTTATTGATACCATTGCAATTTCCATCTTGGACGTTTGTTATGGTTTGGAATCTTATTCAATTGGGATTTACAGTTTGAAGCGATCTCTGATCAATAATTGTTATTTGATCCTTCTGAGATAATTTATTTGAAATGTTACAATATGGGTATTTTATATATACAATAATGTAACTCTCTGTATGAATCTCCTAAACTTTATATTTGTATGAGTTACCCATTTTACATTTTTGAGTGTATAATTACAAGACTTCTAATGAATGGAGTTCTAGAATTGCTTTAGTAATTTCGAGACATTTAGTCAAAAATGTTTTGTGGTATGTTAGTAATAAGCATTAGTTCATCAGTATTTAACATGCTGTAACTGTAATTGAACTATTAGTGGCCTGTTATTGTCTAATATTACTTGGTGACCTTAATTATTTCCTTCTGTTGCTATTTGTATGGTTTCATCTTATATTAGAACTATCATGAAGTTCATGCCTTTTTTCAAGCTAATACATCTATGAATCTTAGGTATGATTTTTTATTCTTTTAGAATCATTTTTATCGCTAACTGTTTTGCATAACATTTGGTTATGTAATAGTTTCGAAAATACTGTTTGGTAGTACATATTCAAAGAAATTATTCCATTTTTTGAATGAAACTATTTAAGAAAATGGTTAACAATAGCATTTTTAAATGCCATTTACTTTTATAAAAGTATGTAAATTTTTTCAAAATTTATATACTTTAATAAAAATAAATTACATTCAAAAATCAAATTAATTTATTTTACTAAAGACTTAAATTAAAATTTAAGTCTTTAGTAAAATTAAAATTAAAATTGTTACTTTTATATTTCTTATTTTTATTAATTTTCACTAATACACTGGTCTCCAAAAGCTAAGGAACAACATGTTTTCAAAGCTTACCATGAAAAAAATGATACTGACAATAAGACATAGTTTATATAAATAATAAAAATGAACTTAAACTTTTCCCACTTTCTTTGATAGAAAAAAACAGGTATATATGAGTGAGAGAAAAATATGCAATCAGGCTTTCATAATTTTTGTTGATTTTCTACTTTTGTTTGAATATTTGTCAACAATAGTTAGTGGGGTCCTGCTATGTCTCAGAGAAGCAGTTTTCCTGATTTGTTAAGATGTTTGTCTGTCGGGTGGATGAAAATAGGGATGTCACAAGCTGATGCCCTCTCTCTGCTAAACACCTTAATGTCTCACAGTGTGATCCATCTCTTTAATCATTATCAAACCAAAGCTTTTGTATCCAGAAGACATGTTCCATGCCGACAACAAGCTACAACAATTGTAAAAGACCATTTTATGAACTGTTGGCATAAATGAGAAGCATTTCTGTGCTCCAATTTGTTGCAGACCACTCTGTAGCATCAAGGAGAAGAATATTTGCTGGTGTACTTCAAATGCATCTTCACATTGGAGGCAACCACTTGTGTGTGTCTCTCTCACCTGTTGATTGAGGAAGTCTCACTTATCTATTGCAAAAAATCACATTTTCTAGACCAGACAGTGATGGGGTTCTATACATTTTACAGATGAGTCTAGATTCACATGGGAGAGCGATTCAGGATATGCATTAATCTGGAGGAAACAAAGCACCAGATACCATCAATCCAGCTCTGTGGAAAGACAATTATCACAGTGGTGGAATAATGGTTTGGGCAGGGATCTCACTCGTTGACCACACTGACTTGTATTTCTTCTAAAGAGAAATGACAACTGATGTGAAATATTGGGATGAGATCCTTGATCCATATGTCTTCCCATATGCTAGTGCAATTGGCAATGATTGCATTCTGATGGATGATAATGCAAGACCTGATTAAACTGTAGTTGAAGGCCTTGATATGTATATCTTAAGGGTCTTGGTTTGGAGTGAATGGAACAGCCAGCTTGATCTCCAGACCTAAATTGCATAGAACACCTGTGGTACTATCTTGGTAGAGAGGTTGTTACTTTAAGTCCTCTTCTCCGGAAACAGTTTCCTATGTGTCTGGTCTTTGCTTCCCATCTTGGTAACCGACAACTGAATTGACTGAATTGGACTGAACTGAGTTGGAAAGTCCATGCTATCAATACATTCAAGCTTAGTATAGGCATATCAGTTATTTAAATTCCTTTTGACATTTACCCCATAAAACTGCGAGTATTTTTTTCTAAGAATCAACTTTTCCAGTGAGATTTCTTTTTTGTTGTAAATCATTTATGCGTTTTTCTTAAGTAAATTTTTGTGTTGCAATCAATACATACCTATTTTGTGCACATGTCATCCGAATTTCATGTTTCTATATTAATTAATTTGCAAATTAGGTGCAAAAAACTGGTTCCTTAATTTTTGGAGGCCAGTGTATGTTTATCATCAAATGTACCTTAAACCTCCAGTTTTCAGGGTATTAATATATTGGTAACCCAATATCTAAATCCATTATTTCTATTATTAGTGAAAAAGTGAAAATAAATTTCATAAATAATGAACAATAAAAATCTGCTAATTTTGAGTTTATTTAACAAAATTGCTTATTTTTGAACTTGATGTTGAAGCATTTATGGAATTCAAAATGTATATTGAACATATTTGTATTTGAATGCTTTTATGTTTCATTTCTTTAGATGGCTTATTTTCATTTGATAGTTATTATTTGAACTTGTTTTTTTTTTGGAGAGTTTTTTTTTAAGTTTCTATGAATTTTGGTACTTTGTTCTTAACATTAAATATTTTTGTTCCTCAATCATTATAATTTTTTAAAAAATATTAGCCAAATATGTATATTTCATAAAATTAAATATTTTAGGCAATATGATGATTCTAGTCCAATGAAAGACTGCATAAGTTTAGAGCAAGATATTCTTATGAAATTAGCTGGTAAAGAGAAAATTTATGTGTTTTCCAGTACCAATTGGTGGAGTCAAATGAAAACTGCAGGGTTTGTATGATAGTTGATATTTTATAATGCTATCTATTAAAAACTTTTATATTTGATTTCATACTACGATTTTTAATATTTGTCTAAAATACACATTCATAAAAATATAATGCGTGTTTACATTTGTTAATGTCTCAATTTTCAGATAATTCAAATTTGTGTTCTTTCTTTAATTAAGCTATTGCTTCATATGAAAAGACGTCTACTCCTCATTGTACTATTTATGTGATAATGTAATGTAACTGACTGTTTTTGACAGATAGGGCCTTTTCAGGTTTAAGAACAATCTTTAAATCTAGATTTCTTTCTATAAATACAAATTTTTAAAAAATTCTTGTAAGGTCTATCTTAACATTCTTCTGAAATCTGAACTTTGACTAAGTTGCAGAAAAATACTGTTGCAGCATTTGAAAGGAAGACTTTGAGGAGTATTATTCTTGGTGGTGTAGAGAATAACAACTGGAGAAGGACTCAGAATTATATAGGATAGATAAACATGTTATTATTAAATAGTTGAAATTAAATATAATGAAAACTAAATGGCTCATGCATTTCAAATCCAGGAAGGCAACAGTATAAAAAAGATTTTATACATTAGACCTAGTGGAACTAGAAAGCAGGAAAGAAAACATTTAAGATGAGCTGACTTGGTGGAGTCAGATTTTCTTATAGTTAATGAGAAGAAATGGAGATTGAAGATTTTTAATGAAAAAGTATTCATCAGAAAAAATAAATCTTTAAAGGAAGGGATTTGCTCACACTGGACTGTCTGGTCAATTATTATGATGATAATGCAATTCTGTAAATCACTTTTCATTTATCTAATTATTATATTTGTTCTGTTCTTAATATCATTTCAAAATGAGATAAATTAACTCACTTGCAAATAAAGTTAAAATGATTGTTAGGATTCTTAGACTGTTTTAATTTTTAATTGTATCTAAAAATGGATGCATATTTTCATACACAATGTAATATGTTTACCATATTACCAAATATGTATTCACATGAAATTTAAAAATGAATTTTTCTCTTAGTTTATTTAATTCGTTTACAACTGATTTAATTAGTCCCAGTGTATAAGTGATTACTTTTTAACATGTTTATAATAGATTTTATGCATATAGTAGTTAATTTACACTTGTTGCCATGATAGCAATTAGTGTGATAGTAAAATTTCATTATATAGGTTTTAATTTACATGGTGATTACAAACCTTGGATATCAGAAAATGTCTAGAAATTAGAAAAGGGCTTTGAAATGTCAAGGAATTTGTTTTGTGAAATATTATAAATTAAAGAACATTTATCTATTTAGCATTAATTCATAAAAATACCTATCCTAAACATAAAATAAAATTTATGGTTAGGAGTCTTCAAAACTGGTCAGCATTATGACCAAAAATCTGCTGTCAGTCTTATATAAAATATGAAAATAAATGTACCCTACATTTTGTGTAGCTTATTTCCCGAGTATTACGATGCATTTTGTTAAATAATATCTGCCTCTTCAGTTGTTCTTCTTAGAGTTGTGTCTGTATGTCATTGGGCACCTCTGCTTTTATCAGCATTTTGTACTATTAACTCCAAACACAATGTTTCCTAGTTCCAGTTGCTTGAGTCACCCACTTTATTAATAAAGTCCGATAACCCTTTAATGGAGTCTAGGTGTAACTCTCTAGTATGGACGATGCCTAAAGAAGTTAATCTAGGGAGGGCAAGAGCCTCGCATTCGAAATGATATGCTTGGCCGTTTCCTCTTGCGTATGACATTTCCTGCAGATAGGGTCTTGCTGAAACAGTGCCATTTTATGGAGGTGTTTTCTGAAATAGTAGTGCCCAGTTATGAAGCCTACAATTAAACGTATCTTCTGCCTAGAACATCTTATAATTTACGAGGCAATCCCCGCTAATGATCCACAGATCAAACTTTTAGCGTGGGTTTGACCAGGAGTGTTGAGCCAAGCTTCATACATCTTCCGTTTTTCCCATCTAAGAACATTGGTTTTTGCAGTCTTCAAATTGATCACACAAAAAGGTTCTGCACCAATGGGAGCAAACGATGATCCTTGTTTAGCAACTTCATCAGCCCTTTCATTACCCCTTCAATACCTTTGTGCCCTGGCACCCATACAAGGCTCACCTTGTTTCTAGTTGCCAGTTCTATAAGAAGGTTTCTATAGAAATATGTATACATTCCAAAATAATTTTAGATTTGATTTTGAAAGAACTGAGCGCTTTTAAAGTGACTTGACTGTTACTAAAAATGAGAACCCGCTTACCGTGGTAGCCTTTCCTCATATTTAGTCGCAGACAGTGGATAATGGCCAAAACTTCTGCCTGGAAGACCGTAGCATATTGCCCAAGGCTTACAGATGGGCTGGTTCTTGGTGACACGCCACATACTCCCAGTCCTGAGAGGTAAAACAGGAGATACATCTGTGTACCAGATTAGATCTGCTGTTTTAGTTTTGAACATGTTGTTATTCCATTCATCTCTAGTTAGAAAAACTATTTCAAACTCTTTTGTTATTAGAAATTGAACAGAAAAATTGGTTTTTGTCTTTTAAAACACATTTCCTCATTCAAAGAAAATCAAACCTCAGGTGTGAAAGAGAAAGATAAATGGTTAACCATGATAATTAAGAGAATTTGAGATTGATTTCAGAATCAGATGAAAATGATTGGAAACAGAATTATTCAAATTGAATGTGTGATGTGGGTATATACTGCAAAATCGAAAGTATATGGATCCATATCACAAGCTGTTTTAATTTATATTGGATTTCTGAACTAAAATTTTCCATTGATGTTTCAAAACTCTAAATATTTGTGCACATATCAGTATTTTATTTTTATAAGTATTCAAATCATTATTCATATATTAATATTTATTAAAAGATAATTTGAATTGAAAATTAAATACATTTAGGTATGAAATAAAGTTTCTAATTAAAATAAAATTAAATAATCTGTGTATGCTAAAAATATTAATATTGGATTCCAGATTAATTTGTCCCTCTAATATATTGATTATATGTGAAACTTGAGTCTTTGAAATTTAAGAATTGGCTGCCACTTTATAAAATATGTAAGAGTAAAGTGTTTCAAAACAAAGTTTCTTAAAATAATAAGTCATCAAGGGCTTGTTATATTTAGATCCAAATTTTGTTTAATATCAGTCAGATAAGTGAAGAACCAGATTGATGTTTTGTTAAATACATTTTACTCTTAAAATTATTTTTAGAATCAAGTATTTTTTGTATCCAGCATTTTTATGGAAAACATTGTTCTAGAGAAACAATTTACAAAGTTCTTTGAAAAGAGTATAAATTTGTATTAGAGATTTCATGATTTTTCCTATGAAGCTCATACTTTTGTATTGAAAGTTCTGTTTAATCATACATTATATTGTTTGTTTTAAAAAAGAACATAAAAAAAAAGTTTCCATTCATAAAATTTGCAGGCATAGTGTTTTACATATAGGTATATTAATTTCTTTATGCCTTTTTCTATGAAGCTGCATGATTTATTTAATAATTTCCTTTTGAGCAAACAAGCTTAAAAAACTTTTTAAATTCTCAAGTAGTATAAATATGAAGTATATTTGGGTCCATTTGGAAATTTCTCTGATGTCCAGTGTAAAAGTGGATACTTGGGAAATTTACCCTCAGTTAGAATTGATTCAAAATACCATGTAATCTATATCTTTCAATATTTTATTGAAGATTATGTCAATATTTTATTATAAATTAAGTAACAACTCCATCAAATATTAAATTCTAGCTATTTATAAAATTTGATCAAAATAATAGTTAATTTCAAATTTATTTATCAAAATGGTTTGTTGTAATTTTATGTGCATATTTTTTCAAATTTATTCAATTGTCTTAACTTTGATATTATATATTGTCATCTAGATCTGCAATTTATGCGAATAGACACTACTTAGATCTGTATCACACTACACATCCTGATTGGCTTGTTAGAACTGATTTTACTATTGGTGATGTATTTATACATCCTACAGCCAAGGTTCATCCTACTGCCATTGTAAGTTTTTAAGTTTAAATTTCAAGCTGTGCTGAGATAATTTATGTAAAATAATTAAATAAAAAAATTTAAAATTGAATTTGTCACAGTAAAATTGGGGTATTAAATAAAATTAATTTTATATTTAGTGGTTACAGTTGGACTCAAAATGTAAATCTATTAATAATTTTAAATTCATTATGAAATTTTCTTTGGTATTTTCTATTGATATTTTTAAAATTTTTTATTAAATAAATGGATGAAATATTACTACTACAACTACTACTAATAATATATATATATATATATATATATATATATATATATATATATATATATGTGTGTATGTATTTGTGTATGTATGTATATATATATATATATATATATATATATATATATATATATATATATATATATATATATATATTTATAATATGAATATGTGTATATGTATATTACAAGAAAAAAAGAATGAAAAATAATAAAACTAAAAATTTTCTGTTTTAAATTTGTTATAATTGTGATCTTAATTCATGAGTTTTCAATCAAATATTGCTCTTCTATAATTTTTCCTTTGAGAAATTATAAAGGTTTGCTGTACAAGAAAGTATTTGCAGAGTAAGTTTAATTTAAGTTACTGATTGATTTTGTTTAGAATTATTGTATTAATTGCTTAGTGAAAAATTATTTGCAATTTAATTTCTTTGAAATATTTAGATAAAAATATTCTTGATTTTTTTTTTAAAAATTTAAATATCAATTTTACCTGTATATTGAAAGATTAACAACTTATGGAATTCAATATGATGCAAAAAATACATTTATTTCATTATAGGCATATAAATTTTTATTCAATTCTTTTTTTTTTTTTTTTTTACAGCTTGGGCCCAATGTCAGCATTGGGAAAAATGTGACTGTTAAAGCTGGTGTCAGGATAAAAGAATCTATTGTTTTAGGTGATGCAATAATAAATGTAAGTAAGGTTTTTGTTATTATATGCCTAAAAATTTTAAAGGTAATATCACTTTTGTGCAATTTAAATGTTTTATTTTATTTGTTGATTGAATTTCATAATATATAATTATAGATATGTATAATTTCTCTAAGATATAATATCTATTGAAAATTGTATTTCTATTATTTATAAATATATAATTATAGAAATACAATTTTAAACTAAATTTGTGTACACTTTCTTTCATGTATAATTTATTATATTATTCTAATATATACTATGTCAATATGTATATTTTTAAATTGTAATTTTTTTATTTGTCCTCTTATAAAAAAAGTTTCAATAGTGTATGAAACCAAAATAACCTTATTAATTTCTTCAGATTTAATTGAAATTCTTTTCTGTTATGTTTATTTTACTGTTTTCAAAATTCATTGTTTGCATATGAGAGACTTATATCCTAACAACCATTTGAAAATTAATTTTTTTAAGTATTCCATTTTATTCTCAATTTGAATTGCTTCAGTCAGAGATATTCACTCTTTTTTATATAAGAATTCTATAGTGAATAATGTACAGCACATATGCTATCTCAAATTGGACATTTTTACATTTTACTTTAAATAATTATATATAACCAATTACAATTTCATAGCTCATAAAATGTTATAAAAACAAATATCAGTTGCAAAGGAATGAGAATCATTTATTTTCCATTGATTTAGTAACAAGCCATGAATTTAACACATTTTAGATGAGATTACCAAAGCTATAAGTTATGTTTTATGTGCAATGTTAGTATGGATGTGAGATAAGTATAGTGTCTCAATTTAATTTATGTTTATAAAATTTTTAGTATTAATATTAATTTTTAATAGTTATTCATTTGTATGATATGTCTGTTCATGCATTTATGGCAGTAGAACGTGGAACTGTTGAATGCTGTCTTTAACCTTATAATGTCATATATTCTGAATTGATATACTAATGAATATTGCATTAGTAGGTTTTTGTAAACAATACATTTTTTAAAAGTGTAAAAGCTGTCTTTAAAGTCTGTTAATTATACATTTTTATAAACAGCTTTTATAATGGTAAATTTTCAATTTCTTTGTCTTTCTGCCAAGTTTTGATAAAACTAATAAAATACACATAGATTGTGAATCTGAGTTTAGACCTTTACATTTAATATTAAGTGAGATATTTAAAGTAGAATAGCTCTTTCTTTGAAGTTGTTTTATGTTTAATTCTCAAGAAAAATTCAGCTTGCCTTCGTTTAACTAAGTAACATCATTTTCTTTTAATGCTTCTGTGAAACATGAGTTAAATGTTTTTCATAGTCTTTAAAAATTATGAAAAAACATTGAAGTTGACTACTAAATAAGGAGTAAGAATACTATAATACTATTTTATTCATAAGTTTTACAAAAATGATTATTCAGTTTTGCAAACTACTTTTCAAATCATTAAATTTTATTGAAATTTGTTTAATGCTTAATGATTTACTTTTGTTTATTGAATTGTGGTAGCACAAGTAAATGCTATTTTATTTTATATTCATTGTTGTAAGGAAATGTTACACACTAAGAATTGGTTGCTGAGTTTTTGGACAATCGTGCTTGGAATATTAATTTGTTACTATCAGTTAATAGTAAACCCATCCACTGTTTCATTTGATTATATACAGCTGAATAAAAATGTAAAATCTATGTATACGTGGGAATACATACATGAATTAAAAAAAGTGTTTATAGTAATTTTAGCGTTTTATTGACTGCTTGCTTAAAAATGTGATATGTACATATCTTTAGTTTTATCAACTAACTGATTTTCAATTGTCATTACTCTTGTTAGTTTGTTTAGTTGTGAGTCCTTTCCGACCATCTGAGCTTACATTAATCGAAAAATCATTTTAAACTATATAAGTCCTGACTGAATTAGTTCACTTGTCTAAAAAGTAACTTTAAAGAATAAACCAGATTTAAATAATGTATTAATAATTCTTATGATCATAGGTATTAATTAATTTCTTACATTTATTTTCATCTTTATACAGTTAAAAACAATTTACAAAATTTTTTTAAATTAGCAAATTTATTAATATGAGTTTCATGGAATTGTGTTGTAATTTAAATGGCATTGAGAGTATAGTTAAAGTTTCTGTACAGAATGTAAATATAAATTTTTTGCTAGTTAAGATAATTTTTATGTGGTCACAATGCATAATTTATTTGCTACTAAAGAAGTATGTAAAAATATTTTGCATTTATATTTTAGGAGCATGCCCTTGTATTACATAGTATAATTGGCTGGAATAGTTCTGTTGGAAGATGGGCACGTGTTGAAGGGACTCCCTGTGATCCTAATCCTAATAAGCCATTTACAAAAATGGAAAATGTGCCTCTGTTTAATGAAACTGGGCGACTAAATCCTTCAATAACTGTTCTTGGTAAATCTATAATTTCAATATTTTGATAAAAATGTAATGAAAAATGTAATTGTAAATATATTTTAAGTGAATTTTAAACTGTATCATATAAATAAAGTTTGATTAATGCAGAGATTCTTCTAAACAATGCCTTTCGAAAATTTGCTAATTTATTATATTCATTGTTGAAAGCATGTTTTGATTCATCATCCTTATAAGAAAATAATTTTAGAGTAACTTCAGTTAATGCTTATAAATATACTTGTGTTTTTGCATTTTTTGTATATAATGCTAGTAGTATTAGCTGCAAACTGCGTGGTTAATTTATATTTGAATAGAGAAGTTAGAGCTTTGAAGTAGCAATGATAAAGTGATGTAGGAAAAACGTTTATGTATACTATTAAATTTGTGATTATCTAATGAGTAACAGTAAAATTGTTAATTGTAGAAGTTAAAACTATATTGTAAAATAACTTTAATAATTTAGTGTATAGTCTGAGATGTTATTTTACAAAATATTTATTCACCATTGTGACTTACAAAATAAAAGGAAAATGGTGTGATATAAAATGAGACAAATTAATTTACTTACTGTAATATTTTTAATATGTTAATCTATATTATCTGATGTTGAAAAAACTGCTGCTTATATTATGTTGAAAAATTCTCCAATCTATCATTAATGCATTGTGAACTATTGCCAGTAATACGTGCATTTATATGCATATGTTAATTTGCTACCATTTCTTAAAATTTTGCTCCAAGTTTATTTATTTATTAATTGGAGTAATGTGTATATAAACCGAAGTGTCAAAATAAAACCAAATACGCACAACTTATTTTAATGTCTTTGACTCCAGGTTGCCATTATACAGTGAATTTTTTGAGACATTTTCCTATGCAGTTATTTCCACTGTGTTTTTTTGTAGCTGTGATAGTCATGCAAATGTGGAGGATAGTGAACCTTCAAACATATGTTCATATGTTACCTCTTACAGTTAAGAAATACCATTAAGGCAATTTGTATTTTTGTGTACTTTTTTAATTATCATATTTTATCATAACTTGCAATATTAATATTATCAAATAATGAAACCTTTGAGAAGTACTTTTAAATTTTACTTTAGAAAAAAATGGTTTCATCTTTATGTATAAGATGTTCATATATAGTGTTTAAATATAAAGGGTTGAAAAGAAATCTTATAAATGAATTAAAATTGTGCATAAATTTTGAATGCAATACTAGGTATAATTTTCTAGATATAGAAACTTTTGCTTAAATTTTAGGGATGGCAATTTGTTGAAGAATAATCATATTAAATAAATTCCATCACAAATATTCTTTACAAATGGGACTAAACATATTGTGTTTCTTGATTATTCCCCGACAGATGTAACGTGGCAGATGTAATTCTTACTGTAACGTTTTTCATTGAAACAAACATTAATTTTTGCTTGTTACTTTTTTTTTAAAAAAATGGCAATTTTACATTTTTTTAAAAATATCTTTGTTTTTTTAAAAGCTAGAATTGTGTTTTGCAATATTTCTAACAACACATCTTTTTTCGCATTTGAAAAATATTAAATTTCAAGGGAAACAGTTTGTGTAGCTTTTGAGAAATCTTTTTTACCAATCTATCACCTAATCAGGATCTACATTGAAAAGTGTC
This sequence comes from Latrodectus hesperus, assembly GCA_037975125.1. NCBI lineage: Eukaryota > Metazoa > Arthropoda > Arachnida > Araneae > Theridiidae > Latrodectus > Latrodectus hesperus. Next base: position 28,243,499 of record CM075859.1, read on the forward strand.
ATTTACATATAAAGCTCTCACCAAAAGAAATTTGAAGCTAAACATTGAATGTGGCTTGCTGGATATATTGAATGATTATCTTGTATTTTCAAAACTAGTTTCACACTGTATATGTATACTCGTTATTTTGTGTAAAGATCTGCCTTGACTCTTTGAATTTCCTATTTTCAATAGAAAATTAGGAAGAAGACACATTATGATAAATTTGTAATACAATTTGAAAAAATGCAATTTGAAATATGAAATGTGCCAATTCATCATATTGTTGGAGAGGGCAGAAAATGCAGTATATCCCTCATTATTTAATATTTTACAAATGACAAAACCTGCTTGCTGCATATATTTGTAAAAATATTTTTGCAAAAATAAGTTGTAAGTATAATATTATATCATGTGAGTTGAATAGTAAGGACAAAATTGATTTATAAAGGTTATTATTTATGGAATGCTGTTTCTTCTTAATTAAAAATTCCTAATATAAATAAATTTCTAATAAATTACGAATATAATCTTTAAAGTGGAGTTTAAATTAGATGTGTTACCTGTAGATGTTGCAACCTCATTTTTATATTATTAAAAAATGTCATCAAATAAATATAAAAATTCTTTAATGCTAACTGTGTAATAAATGAAACAAATATTTGTTATAATGTTATATTAACTGTGGCATTTAATGTTACAGAGGGCAAAGTGTCAGTAATGGGGAGATTTATCATTGTGAATCATTTGGAAAACTTTGTGTTATTACTATTAATAAAGTATTACATATCTGCATGTGCCAAGGTTTTTCAATTTTTCTAATAGTTATCAGTGTAAATTTTTTATAATTTGAAAATAAACATTTAGTAATTATTCAGTTAATATTGAAAATCATTCTGTATAAAGGATGTTCACATACCTAATTTTACCATTTAAAAATGTTCCATTTGGGACAATTAAAATCACATTTTGCTGAAATTCCTCTGAATTCAAAGTAACTGAAGATAAATTTTCTGTTTATTCAGATCGTTAATAACTTTTAGATGGCTATGAGATTTTTAAAGTGATGAAAAATGTGTGATATAAGAGAAAGCAAATTATTTTGCTTTTTATATAGTGCATATTTTTATTATTTAACTATCTAATATATTCAAGGACTTTTTTTACAAGATATTTAACTATCTAATATATTTAGAGTTGCTCATTTGAATGTCATATGTTATAATATCAGTCATACTGAAAGGGCTGTTTTCTTGATACATTGATAATTACAGTTATTGATAAACATATGATTATTAGTCTTTTTTCACAAAAATCTAATATTCTATTTTATTAGACATGTTTTTAACATCAACATAGATTGCTTGAAGGCTTAATAGACATGCTATCTGACACACTTCTACAATATGTTCAAACATTTTTTTTGCTATTAAGATGTTATAATACATGGTTGAATATTTTAGGTAATAAATGATAATTGATCTATTTTTGGTTCTTGATAATTAATGTTTTACTATAGTTATAATTTAGAACCATGGTTAATTAATGTTTTACTGCATGCAATAATTCAATTATCAATTATAAAATTGACTATAGGGTTGTTTGAAGGGTTTATGGAGAATTGCTTTGCTTTTCACTAATTCCTTTTTTATTCTAAATGAAATTATCTGGAGAAGTTCAAAAATTTATTACCAAATTATAATGTGAATTTTGTTTCGATTTTAAAGGAAAGTAGAGATGTTTTTTTGTAATGGAAATATACCTCATTGGGAGTCTTTTCCTGTACTTCAACTGAATGTGTATTCACTAAATAGAGATTTTACTTCATTGTGAACATACTATTAATTGTTTGCATTAAAATTATGTATCTCTGTTCATTAAATCAGTCTTGATTTTATAATTTACGTTTATAAGTTGTATCTACTCTTCTATATTTAATTTCTTTTATTTGTGAGTGTGTCCATATGTCAGAAGGTGCTTATATATTGTTACCAATAATTTAGATGATCATATAAACATCTCCAAGTTTTTTAATTGCATTTATTTAACTTTATACAGATTTTTTAGTGTCAATCTGACTACTTTACATCTGTATAGAATTGTATTTACTGTAAATTTTCTTGCAATCAATTATTTGTCAGTGAAAAAAGTGTTTTATTACACCTAATAAATTTTTCTGATGTAATAAAAATTGCAATTATAAAATTAATAGGGAGAAATTTTAATTGAGCATTAAATATCACATTTTTTTAGTTTGAATATATTAGAAGTGTTTTGTTGATAAAAAAATATCATTTTTTTTGTTTTTTATTTGGTTGATGTTTTATTTTCAATTTTTTCTGAGTAGAATAAAGCTGAGTGTTTTTAAAATGAAAAGACTTCACTCACTATAAATTATGACTAAACTGAATCTTCCAATGAGACAATCTCTTAAATAACTATCCAGATAGCTTTGCCCATGCATTTTACTTAAAGAAAATTAAGACATCCTATGATATTTTTCTAACTTATTTTATTGGGTGAGTATAAAAAAAACTCCCATCTATCATTTAACAGCATGATATAACATATTTTGATAGGGTGGGAAGTGCATAAACATCAGATGAATGCCTGTATTTAATTAAATAAGTTTACAAAAATATAGGAAATTTCAACAACAAAAATTAATTTATTAGATTTTTAAAAATGTTAATCCATTTTGTAGAATTATTTAATAAAATTTCTACAAAAGTGCCATAGTAAAAATAGTAATTGTTTCAAAGTAAAAAGTTTTTTTTAAGTATTGTTGTGAATCTGATTTCTGAGTCTAATAAACTGGGTATACTATTCTTCTGTGCAGCAAGCCCAGCTGACAGCAGAATGTTTTGCACTCTAGCCTTTGGTTCAACAGTTTGTGGCTTCAAATCTCACCTTGGGTTTGGATGTTTTTAATGGTTCGAAATCTACCTTAACAATAAATCCCAGTCTAAATAACCTTCATGTGCAAAAAGTAACTGTTGAGCAACAAATCAAATCAAACCAAACTTTCTGCTTATCTGATAAATTAAGTGTAACTTTTTTGGCCAAAACTTCTTTATTAAAATTAAGTATGCTTTTTTATTTATGGTAAAAAGTAAAGAAAGAAAAACCAAATTGTATTTTTAAGTGATATTTTGAATAATTTATTCTTGAATATAATATCTTAATAAAATTTATCTGTTGGTCATTATGGCTAAGAAAAAATAGCTAATTTCTTATTACTTTGTCTTGACTAAATCGATGTGTTGCTGTGATGTGGTTAGAATATATTTTCCACAAAATAACTCTTTAATTGTATCACAGTAACTCCCTAAAGGTTGAAAAATGTTTTGTTTCACACAAACATTATTAAAGTAATTGATTAATTGTATAGAAGTTTACTGAAGATTTAAAAAACTTTATAGTTAAAAAAAACATGGGTTATCTTGCAATAGTTTGGAAGAAAATCATAACTTTTCATTGCAAATCAATGTAAGCTATGAAATTGTTCAAATATCCTTTAAAATAAAGGTATATTTTCATGTAAACAATGACCATTTTTTTTCCGTTTATTTTCTTCATAAACTTGGTTAAGGCATCGTGGTCATTATCCGAAGGAAATGAGTTTGAATCCCAATTTAATCAAGATCTATCCTGTTCTCTAAAAGTGGCTGCATCATATTAAGTAAGTTGTTGTCGCAATGTCCTTAAGTGAAGCAATATTTCTGGGAGTGGCAGATCAAGTATTAGAGGGTTTGCTGCAAAGTTAGGTGTAGTTGCTGGGTGGAAGTCATCATAATTGGTAGAGCCCAACTCTGGGCTAGGTACAGGGCTGTATGACAGTGCTCACTCATAAGTTTATATAGTTGCATTTTTTTGATATTATAGTAGATAATATTAAGAAATTTAATTAAAATCAGAATGTATGATATTTTATTTTTGAATTTTCTTATCATATTTTAATTTTTGGAATTTAATACTTAAGCATTTATTTAATATTTATCTCAGAAGTAAACTCTGGTTTGAAATTTATTTTAGAGTTTTGATGGGGAAAAGTAAAGGGTCAGATGGTTGGAAATGGTATGCTGGCTTAAATGACGACTTAAATCATCTAAACTTAAAAGTTATATTTTATATGTTGTTATTCAATTTACAAGTACACTAATCTAATTTTTTATGTTTTAGGTTGCAATGTACATGTTCCACCTGAAGTAATTGTTTTGAATTCTATTGTTCTTCCACACAAGGATCTTACACAGAGTTATAAAAATGAAATTATTTTATAATTTGGGATATGCTGGAGTATACACTTTTCTTTGATCAAACTACAACATTTTATATCACCTGGAATGTTTTCTAAAATTATTTTTAGTGAACTTTATTATATGTACATTTACTAATTACATTTATTTTATATGGTGGGGAAGCTTACCTTTTTATAAGACATACATTTTTTCACAAAATATATTGGACTAATACACATATGTAATTTTTCACTCTAATGCATAGTCTTAATTATAACATTTAAATATCATTACTTATTTGTAATTTGCTTATATTAATAAATTTATACTCTGTAAGAAAGATAAAATTTAAAATTTTTATATTGTATTACAATGTTTAGGGAATAAGTGATTGGTAAAATTACTTAATTAGAGAAAAAATTATCTAACACATTTAATATTTTTCCTTTATTGCAAATTATATTTATACACTTGTTATCCTAGCATTAATTTTGTAAAATTAGTCATTTTGTGGTTACAAATTTGTAATAGTGGTTAAATCTATTAAGATTTAATCTCAATTACAAGAAACAATTAAATTACTTGTTGATGCTATGATATTAGTTGTGTTACTTCAAAAAGTTATTATTTTTTCATTTCTGTAGTTTTACTTAAATATCTGTCCTGCTTTAGTAATCTTATATTCTTCTGTGGGAATCCAGATTTAATATTTGATAAAAAAAAAGTGTTCCAGGGAAACAATTACAAATTATAAAACTGACTCCTAGATACAGTGAAACATTAACTAAATCCCTGAGTAGACTGGGTGTTCTATATAAGATTGAAGAAACTTGAAGTTGGTTATAAAGCAATTTGAAGATTAATTGCAAAATATTATACATCATATTATAATTTAAATTAATTCATCACTAAGCATGGTTTTTATGTCATCGTTTTCACAACAGTTGCTTATAATAAACAATTGTTCTATTTAAAAAATAGGATTTTTTCATGTTTTTATCTTTCTGTAGTTTTGAGGAGAAACTGCAGATTTTTTCTGCAGTACCTCAAAACTTTTCTGTGACATCTTCTGCTGAAGTTTTACACATTTGACCAATTTATTTAGAATTTTCAACTTTTTAAGATATCCTAATACGTGTTTCAGAACAAGATATTTTTATTAATATCTTTAAGAATAATTTTTTAGAAACTAGACATTTACTTATAAATATAAATTAATTTTACTAATCTTTTTAACTTTTTGAATAATTTTTTTGTTCACTAATTATTTGATTTAAATAAAATTTATCAATAATATTTTTTGTTAATTTGATGTGCCGAATAACAAATATTTAAAAATTTTTTTATGTAATTTCTAAAGTGTAAAATTTGAATGAATGTCTTACTCAAAATTGAAGTTTATTTTGCCCATTATAAAGGGGCAAAATAAGTCTATCTGGTAGTCTAGTAGTTAGTGCTCTTGTCTTTAGTTATATGGTTCATGTGTTCAAATCCCTCCTTGGTCTTGGATGTTTGTTGCAGTTCAGCATCCATTTTAAACAGTTTGTTTCAGTTTAATTAGCGCTCATGTGCAAAAATGACCGTTGAGGGACAAGCAACCCAAACCAAATCCCTCAATACATGTAGATATTGACCTGTTATATTTTGTTTTAGGAATTGTATTTGAAAGGAAATGGTTGATTTTGTAATTTTTGGGTGCTATATTCAAATATTCAAAAATTTCTTAACTGTGAAAATTTTATTTTTTGAAAAGTGTTTTTGTTTGTAATTCTAATTGATTTGTTTGAAATGTGTATTTTATGTAATGAGTATACAATTTACATAAAGTGATTCATAAATATATTTGCTCATTTTCTACATACTTAAATACTCAGTGTTTTTACTATAATCAATTTTCTCTAATTGAATGTAATATTTTTGATGTGCCATTTTAATTTTATAATGTAAAAAATGTAAGCTTCATTTATTATATTTTTGTGTATTGTCTTTCGTAATGTTTTGTATGTTTTATGGTTTAGGTTAGTATTCTTTATTTTCTATTTTATGTTTTTTTAAAATTAATTGAAGCTTTGCAATTTAGAAAATTCTGAGAAAAATTCTTTAAATAGAAAATTTAAACTACTATTTTAATAGAATTATTTACTGTAATTTTATCTTCATCACATTTTGCTAATAAGGTAAAGTCTTATAAAAAAAGTCATGTTTTATTAATGACAGTAATTAGTTTATAATTGTTTTTCATCAATTAGCACATTTTCATTTTGATTACATTAAATATTTACATTTATTTGTGGATGAAGCTCATAATCGTCCAATATTGTTTTTTTTCTTAATTACAGCTATAGTCATTTATTTCAAAAATTAGAATTTTTGCAAAATATTTGCCATAAAATTTATTAAATGCTTTCTTTATCAAAACATCATTTTATATCTTTAAAACTGTTGTGTTATTCAATTTAAATGTTAATTCTAACATCCTTTTTGTTAATTTTTTAGATGTAAACACTTCTTTTGAATTATGATGAATTTTTTTATTTATGAATAGAAGTACTCTTTTGAGATTTAGAAGCTAATCTAGAAACTTATTTTCCTTAAGTAAATATCACTTGAGATTAAATATATTAGTTCTCATTTGTAAAATGTACATTTGTCAATCAAAATGCTTCACTGCATAAAATGGTATAATTTCAAGTGAATATCATGCTTTAATTTTCATGAAATTATAAACTTGTAATGCTGTGTATAAATATGTAATTTTAACTCGAAAGAACTTTGAAAGAATTAACATTTTATTGTTAAATACTATTTATCAAAGTCATTTCTTTGCAATGTAGAACTCTATTGTTTGCTTTAATGTCGTCTATTTTTTGTATTTAGTTCTAACAGAAATCATGCACTGAACTTGGTGTTCTTGGTATTCAAATTTGGTAATTATTTTATAAACAATGGTGTGCTTGATTAAAAAATGTAAAAACTAGCGTTTTTGTGAAATGACTTGTTTTTTTAGGGTTTTATGAATGTTTTTTTAATCAGAGTATTTATATATATTGTTTCATATGTTTTAAAATACTAAAATAGTTTAGTTTATTTTTATACTCTGTTTTATATTAAATACATATACTTAACTTTTTAGAAGTCTTGAGTTTATAAATTTTTATATGGATTTGAAAATTGTCTATCTCCTTTGCTTGCTTGATATAAGAACTTATTGTTTTACTAAGTGCAAATTATATATTGCATTTTAAGAATATTGTAATTTATGTTTTTAGTGTCTAGTTAATAGAAATTAAATACTCTGCATTATTAGTGTGCTTTATCACAAGTGTACAAGTATATTTTAAAGTGGTGTACACGATTTTGAATTGCTTTGAAGAGGGGGGAGAGATAGGCATTATTCGTTATGTAAACATTTGTGAGATTTTATATGTGAGATTTATTTAATTTTGTCGAAATACTCATTTATATTTTTAAGTAATGAAAATTTTGTTAAAGTGCAATAAATCAAATCAACAGTGATCAACTTTAAAAAATGAAATATTTATTGTATAGTTAATTACTCTTGTTTTATATATATTATGTATATTTTATTTATGTATAATGTTTATTTTTTGTTATGAACAAACACAGCAATTTTTCCTTAACTGGAAATTATTTGTCAGGAAATATTTCTGTATCGAATTTGCATTTCTCACATTAATTTAGATTTTCTTCAACCAGATTAAATTGCATTTTAAATATTTGTATATGTATGTGTTAACTTTAACTCTCAAGTACAAGTAAATAAAGAATTTTCATATTTTGTGATGGTGTGGAATTAATTTTCGTTGCAGAAGTGTATTATTGAAAGATTTTCGCTAATATTTTTATAAAATTTCAAAATTTGAGTCTCCCATTATTAATTATAAAAGTAATTCGAATCTCCTAAGATTTAATTATTTCACGATTTATTTGCTCATTTGAAGATAAAACTAATGATATTAAATTTTGTAACTATGAGGTTTTGTAATATTAAATACAAATGCGGATATTTTTGCTAAAGTTTGCATATAGTATTTAAAAAGTAGACTAAAAGTTTTTATAATTTTTAATGATTTTTTGAAAAAGAAATGAATTTGTCTTCCTGGTTAGATGTTTCTGTTTGTGGTCAGCAAAATTTTTATAATTTGTTCATGTTATCAAATCAAGATTATATTCATGTCTATAAAAATATTTATTTATTTAATAATATAAATAAATTGTAATTCACTTGATGGTTATTTGGATTAATGGTATAAAATGTAACTATACATGAAAATTAATAGGATGTTTTAAAAATAAACAGAATTTAGCATATTTTTTCACATGAAATAGTCAATGTGATTGCTTACAAGAAATATAGTAATTGTAAAATTCTAGATTCCTTTATTATATAAAATTTTCTAAAAAAGTTCCAAATTGCATGCAAATGGAACAGTCTGAAAACAATGTTTCCGAAGTTTGTGGAAGGAAATTTCTAGTTAGGATCATATCTATAATTAGGGATCATATCAGAGAACAAATATTATTCCATGCGAATTTTTTTTAATGTGAAGATAGAATAAAAACTGTTGAAATTCTGAAATTTAAATTCTTCAGCCTCAACAAGCTACCCTGTAAGCTTGTCACACACACATAGTTGATCTGAGTACATGATAAATATCTTCTACCAATGAAAGTAAAGATCATTGTAAGCTGCAGCGATTTGAATTTTTTTATAATCTATTGAATTCAAAGTGTTAAATATAATAATTCTTTAGACTAGTTTTGTTGTTATTTGATACGAATAATTTTGAATATTTTGAATGTTGAATATGTGTAAAAGAAATAAGTTGTTTCATGATGTCAATGTTAATTTTAAAACAAAGTAAAATATATTTAACTTAAGTTAAAAAGATGTCATTGATGAGTAATTAATATGAGTACATTCATAAATAAATGAAAATATTTTCATTTATATATGTATATATGTATTATAAATATAGATGTATTTTTAAAACTCTAAAGTTAGTTCTTTTATGATTTGCTAATTATAACAATTTCCTTTTTAACAATCTCTTTAATTTTAACTATGTATGATAAATCACTTAATATTGCTTTTTCTTCTATTAATGGAATCTTTGATCACCTCTCTTAAAATGTTATCTCAGAACGAAATGGTCATATTATCCAAATTTAAGCTTAACACATTTTTTTGATACTTCAATTGAAATATAACTTGTTAGTACTTAAAACCTTGATAATAATAAACTTTTAACACTCAAAATTCATTATATTTAATGCATAAAAACAGCAAAAGTAAACTCTTAATGAATACTTTCTAATTGAAGGGTAGAATTTTTTTTAAAATTTATTATTTAATTTTTTTATCGTTCTATATGTATTCGTGGCTTAAGAATTAATTCTCTTATGCAGTATCCAATTTTGAGGATAAATATACACTACTATTGATTTTTCCTATGTAATCGTAAGAGTTTAAAGGCATCGTGTAAACAAGCGACTTCTTATGTGTATACTGCATAAGCATCTTTTACTGCTCTTGTAATATATTTTTTCACATCAAAGCAGGAAATATTGTTAAAGAGTATAGGTGATTTTTTTGTGAAAACAATATATATATATATATATATATATACACACACATATGTATATATATGTATACATATGTATGCATAAGTTATTGTTTATATAACAATGTATTAGAAAAGGGCATTGAAGAAGAGGAATATTTCATCTGGAGAAAAATAAAATAAAAAAGTAATGCTCGTGACCTTAATTAAAATTATGAATGTGCTTAAAACTTATTAAGTCTCAATTTTCAACTCATTAGCTCTAAAAATTGAAATTAAATTTGTTTGTAATGCATTTCTGGTTGCTTATTTATGCTGTAACATTGAAACCGTTAAACACAGCCAATCACCTCGTAATTTTGAATCACCGTCAAGTGATGGGTCGACACCTGAGCTTGTACTCACCACTCCATGCCATGGCACACCAGTGGAAGGACATTGTAATCACTAGATATTTTACTTGGCCTAGTTGCCATTAGTGGACACGACGGATCTTCGATTGGGTAAAGTATAAAACTGATAACCTCACGATCACGAGAACGGCACCTTACCAAATTACCGGCCAACACCGTTGCTGGCTTACTGCTGTTGGACGTTCAGCGAAATTACGACGGTTGTAGTTTTTTGATAAATAATATAGACTGAAGTCTACATTTTTGCTGACATTTGGGTGGATTGAGTCATGGCTTTCTGCCTAGTGTCAGCTACTCCTAACGCTGGGAGACTTGTTTTGGCGTTTGTCATCAAATGCGATAGTATAAAGTACATCTTGATCGGACTTGTGTTTTACGCCAGTACGTTAACAGTTAGACAGTATTGGGTTCAACAAATACTTAGATTCTCAAAAGCATATTAACCGATTTGTTGGATAACCAGCTGTTCCGACTACTACAGAATGTTTGCTGGTGTGGGGATATCACATCGCCCAGCTGGTTGGCGTCAGATGGTCACTGCCCTCACCGGACCTCATGTCATTAGGTTTCTTCAGCGTTTGATTCACTTCAGAGTCTAAATGTATTTTGTGGTTGAAGAGAAGAGATAAATGAGCTCAGCGATCTTTTTTTTCTATGGGATTCGTGATGTAACTTTATAGAACTCTCTTAAGCCAATGTGTATTGGACGATTTCTTATCGTGTTTTTAAGTGCAAAATGTGTTATTTGTACAAAATCTCTGCTCTCCTGTACAGCTCCTTAATCTATTTTTTTCCCGTACCCCATTTTGTTTTCGAGATTGGGATAGCTAATTGCCAAATTTTATCCTCTTGGGACAATATTAGTCCTCAAGTCTTAGAGCGCATTTTCCACCATTTCGCGACACTTTTTTTTGTTTTACTGGCAAACTGTATAGAACTTAAAATTAAACAAGAATACGAAAAAAATAAACGTATAAATTGTAATTTCAAGTTAATAGTACCCTATTTTGCAATTACTGCAATAAATTTAAAAATATTTATTTACTTAAAATTAATTATTATTAAAAATATTAATTTACTTTTTCTAAAATGGCATTTATTATATTGAACTTTTTCTTTCAGAAAACAATTGTATCTAAAACTCAAATCATTCATTACAAAGTGAAGAAATTAAATGGAGAGAAAATGAATGGAAAGAAAGCTTAAATTGGTTTATAGCTTGGGGACGAAATTCGGATGGTTCTGACGGGGTCGTAAAATACCAACTAACGATCTTGACCAACACCTACACCTCTTTTATTTATTTATGACCAATTTAGAAGAGGCGTATTTTTTTTTATCGAAAACGTAGGAAAAAAAAAACTAGTTAGAAAAGGAAAGTCTGAAACAAATAGCAAGCACTATAAAATTTCATTTCTTATGTTTTGAATAACAACTCCTTGAAAAATTAAGAGTTAGTTAGTATCTCGATTTTTTTATGGAAAATACATTGTTCATAACTCTGAGTTAAATTTTAGTCAACTTTTCAAATTAACAATCTTCAATGACCTGAACATTGATGCCACGAATAAAATTTGGAAAAGAGTAATTACAACTTATCCATCTACGTTTTGGTTTGGTTGACACTCCAGGATCATTTTTCACCCATATAGGTTGTGTAGACCAGGATCTACAATTTAAGTTAACAATGAATCACTACTAGCATCCTCACCTGAGGTGTTAATCGAACTCACGAACTGTTAAACTGAAAGCCAGAGTGTTAACCGTTTGACAACCAGCTGTGTTCTGCACAATAACTATTAAGCAGGTAAAATTAAAAATTGAAACGAGTGCATAAAGACATGTTTCTAAGAGAGGTTATTTTTTAATATAAAATTTTCTTTTTTTAAAATCCGAATGTGTGTACAGTCAAATATTGGGTTCGATCCCAGCATGTTTTGAACAACGAGAAATAGATATTGCGTTTCTGCCTTCTGCATGCACATCTGCCTGGTTGGTGATTGGTTATTTTTCAGCTTTCCTCCCTTGTGACACGCGACTGCTTTTTAAAAAGTAGGTTTAGAGAGCCTTCAGCTGCTTTCGGCTATTCTATTGTCCATTACGCGATTCGAACATCTATAGTTCCATCCTTATCTAAGGTGGAAGATAGAAAAGCGTTTATATAGTGATATATTTTTCAACTATTAATGTTGCATGAAGTTTGACGATTATCATAAAAGTGAAAATACTTACAATGAAACTCTCTTTAAAATTGTAGTAGTGGTGAAAACAAACTAAAATACATTCTCTAGTTTAAGGAGAAAATAGAATTTATCACATAAATTTAGTTAGATAAATAAGGGCTTGAGCGCTGAAATTGCTTAAAGAGAGTTGGTTGAAAATCAAAAATTAATTTCTTTGTTCAATGTTGGCATTAGTTTGATTGTCGTTTTACGTATTGTATGAGCAGGATGTAAAATTGATTTAATGTCAAGTTTCCATTCCTAAGTTTAAGAATCGAATTCGCAAGATGTGTTGAAACTTAGTTGCCAGATCGGCTGGATTTGTTATGGATTTCATTCGAAATTGATCATATTCAGACATATCTTAAATTTCCGAATTATTTGATTAAATTACATTATCATTATTTCACTATAATAAAACTTACTCGAAATTTAGTTGTTGTGCAGTTAATGTTACTATTCACTTTGGGTTTTTATTTTAAATGTCCTATTATTAAAGGTAATGGTAAAAAAAAATGTGGAGAGGCGAATATACCAATGTTTGGTGTAGTCGTTTCTAATTGAAAATTTAAAACAAGTAATTTTATTGCAAATTTTTCAGCTAATATAGTTTGTTTTTAATAATTAGGTGAACGAGATTGCGTTAATCGTTTCCTGCAAACCTAGTTTTCATGTTTCGCTTAATCTAAATTTCACTTTGACTTTTATCATCGAAATTTTAATATCCAAAACAACATTAAACTTCTTGAGCTTGGTGTAGGGAGGTTTTCTGGTTTATTTTTCTTTTGGAAGGCATCTACTTTCGAATCTAGGAATTCGAAGCAAGTAGTAAAAAGGGATTTCTCAAACTTTTTCTGGAATAAACACTTTAATTTTTGTTTTTTTCCAGTTTTAATATAATAAATGATATTTTCAGTCAACTTCTAGGTGTTGGAAGAATTTTTATGAATAGTTTAAGCACACATAATGAATCTTGTGTGTGAAATTGTTTATTGTGAAATTTTCAATAACAGTTCTATTTATTGTGTGAACTGTTATTATTGTAAATTTCAAATTAAACTTGGATTTATAGCTTAACATTTCTCACGTTATCTCGCGTAAAAGATTATATACATATATATATATATATATATATATATATATATATATATATATTTATGCAAATTTTGCTGGGTATTGTTCGTAATTACAATCAAAAAACAGTAATTCCTCATATTTTGACTAATTATTTAATGTAACTGAATGATTTGTTTCTAGGATTTTTCTAAGCTTAGATGATTATGTATTAGATCTTATGTATTTATCATCGCTCTTAAAATATACTTTTTATACATTTTTATTGCCCTACCAGTATTTTATGGTTTCCATTTAAAGAACTGTTCATATTTTTACAGAACAATTTTATCCGATTTTTTGCCTTCTAATATGTAGTTAATATTTGACAGCCGTATTTATCACCTATCTTTATGTTATATTTTTATCCTCCACACACAAATCCTTGTCTTATTATTTCCATTTAAGAAAAGTTAATATTTTTTTTAAAGAAATATAACGGTTTTGTTTATGTATTTGTTAACGATTAGTATTATCCTAATTTCGATATGAAATTATAGCAATTTTGATATTTTAGTTACTTACTCTAAATTAAAATTCTAATAAATCTTCAAAAATTTTAAATAATTGAATAGTAGCTAAGGCTTAACTTATTTGAGGTTATGGAATGTCATTTTTCTTTTCAGTTCTTTTTTCTATTGTGATCCTTTAGCTTCGATTAAGAGAAACAGAAATTACTCCTGTCTTTTTTGTTGGTATGCCTTACAAGAGAATCCGATGGACAACATGTCTCATATATTTGGTTAGATGGTGCATAATTTTGGATCATGATCAAGTGACGAGGTCGACACCTGACTTGGCATTTCTTTCTGTAATCTTGTTTCTACAACAGGAGAAGTACATTAGGTGTTAATTAGTCAACCTACATAGGTTCATTCTACACGATTTACATAAGCTCTTTTGACCATTTCTATCAATGTAGACGATTTGATCCTACATTAGCATAGCAAATGTAGGATCAAATCGTGTGCATTTACTACGCCCGTACAAAACAGGCTGCCATAATCTTTCACTTTTGCAATAAAATTTCTGAAATACCATCAATCAAAAAGTTGAAATGTCTACTGGTGAATGGGTTACAAAATTATCAAACAAAACTAGCAATTCCTAGATAATAAACATCTAGTTTGACATTTTAAAGAACTGATTCAAACGTGTGTTAAAGAAATTCTAAAATTACTTGTCATTACTAATTATAAACGCAGAAATGAGGAAAAGTAATGTTTAATAACATTACATCGTCTTACCATTAATAGCGTCCTTGGGTTTGAAAAATAAATGAATTTACTTTTTAAAATATCTGCTTTAAATCGCTTCTTTTCATTTCGTTCCTTTTTTCAGCTTCCAAGGTCAAGGAATTTCTCCTTTCACGTTTTCGCTCAAAAACAAATTAAAATATGAACGAAGTTATATTTTGATTTGTGCTAAAGTGGAGTCCTATATATGAATACATCTTTCATTATAACTTTTAGAGATTTCAAAAGCCAATATTGATTTAATATTGCTTTCTTATCTTTTATCCCTGAAGTCATACTCTTGACTATATTATAATGGTCAATATTGAAAAGTAATAATTTTCAATATTGACCGTTATAATATATATCAGTAATACTTAAAAGTAGCATACTTTTTAAACTTTTTAATTGTTATGAAGAAAGTTGTAAACTTGGGAATAAATATTTTAATGTTTTTCAAACAAATGATATAATATTCTCATTAAACAAATTAATATTCTCATAAAATATTTAATGATACGAAGTAAATCTTTTTAAAATCATCTAAAAAATTAACCAACCTATTTAAAGTTCAAGTGAAATTAGTAATTTATTATTAATTTTAAATTAGTATTTTGCGTAATTAGCTATCGAACATTTTGTTTTTTCGCATGAATGATCTACAACCTTTTATACAATTTAAAGTAAATCATTTTTTTTGTAAAAATCATTTTTGAATTGTTCAGTTGAAAACTATTTAAAAATATACTGAAAAATATTGATTTTATGAAAATGAAATATATTTATAATGCAAAATTATACTTTAAATTAGTGTAGAGAATGAAATGAACGAAAAAGTACAGCTAAACTCATGAGAACTTAATTGTCTCATTAAAAATTTCTAAATAAATAAATAAACATATATATATATAATTTTTATTTGATTGTGAATACTATGTAGTTAATATTTCTATATTATGCAACTTATATGCTTTATTACTTGGTTATAATATACGTTATTAATTAATTATTTTATAATTACTATACAGTTACAATTACTAATTAGACTAAACTATATATATTGGTATAAAATCAAAACGTTAGAAATTTTAACTCTTGGAACAAGTTATAATGCAATTAAAATGGTATGAAAATTTATTTAAAAAATAATTGTAATTAAATTTCAATTTCAAATAAATTCTATCATAATTTTCATAATTATGATAATAGTAATAGAAATAAGAGTATTTTCAGAAAAAAATGCATCTGTTTTTCTCTGAAATGTTTAAAATAAATAAAACTTTATCTTTGTAGGATAATTTCAACGTTTAATGACTGTTAACTAAATAACTTTTCTAACCTTTCAAACAATATCTGCTTTTACAAATTCTTTAAAACTCAAACTAAACACGTTTTATATAAAAGTGAACCCGTTATAATTGTCAATATTTTTACTCCATGTATGTTTTTCTACCAAAGTTACTGGCTCGTAAATTTATTTCGTTAACGAGAAACATGCGAAAATTATAGATAGAAAAGTATAGATAATAATATGCTGCTAACATTATGAACTTAATATCACACGACTTGATTTGATAGGCAGGAAATCCACATTTTTGGAGAACTGAACATTTAAACCATTTATACAATGCTAAACACTAATAAGTTATCACAAATAATCGAATCTTAAAATATGTGGATCAAAAAAGCTTTATCATATAAACTGAATGTACCTTATACTGTAGAAACTAGTGCAATAAATACAAATTCAAAATTGCATGCAAAAATTTTAAGCCTTTTGAATATCTATTAAAGAAATACACTTATCTACTTCTGATGCAACTTAATGTTCTGATACTTTGTTTACTGTCACACAATTTTATGTAGAGATTTATAACGTTAGTTAGTCCTTTTAAAATAAAATACAGTTCAAGCAAAACAAGTGCATGTGTTTAAGATACCATCTATAATTGACCATTTATTATTCCAGATATGATTTAAATAAATACCTATCGTTGCTTCATTTCCAAAAGATAAACAATTTCAAATTTAGGTGTTCAAGATACATTTAAAACATTATAATCTTTTATTCTCATATGAATACTTTTTTAAGAATTCTGTTCCATTCGCTGGCAAATAATCATTCGCATCACCAACTGTACATTCACTTTAAAACATATATGTATCAACAACAACATATACGAAGCATGACCCAGTAAAGTTTGCTTAATCTTATGTTTTTTTATCTTATTAAAACTTTAAAGTCCACAAAAACTGGTGCATTTATAAACCGTAAAAACATTACTATCAATATTTTAATTTCTGTGTTTTATTTATTACATTATTCATTTATTTATTACATTACATATATTCAGACTTGTATGCTTGAGATCCGCTTGTAAGTCTTCGTCGATAATAGGACAAATAGCACAATGACAGATGTACAACCACAGAAGAATAACGAAGAAAACACTCAGGGCCACGGTGGGAATCGAACCCACACTCCTACGCTCTCAAGCGATTAGCGGAGTGATACTTTGACCACTCAGACACGGAGCGCCCTTAATTTCTGTAGTTTTCGATTATCTGTTAATAAAAGTGTCACCAATATACAGTAAAATAAATTTATGTTGGGAATTTAGTAAACTGAGGAAAGCTTTTTTAGGTAAGTGAGAAAACAAGAATATGGGAAGGTATTCTATAATTACTCTGCTTATCACTCTATCTTTTTAAGCGAGGAGTAAAACGACATGATCACCGGTTTATGGAAGAAGTTAACCATTACTGTGGACCATTTTGGTCTTTTGCTATTGAGAACAATGACCATTACTGTTGATAACTGTGTTACAGAGGCATAAATGAAAAAAAATAAAAAAATAAAATGATTGAGTTTGGATAATAAGAAAACTTATTATGTTGTTCCTTTTAATTGTGCAATTATTTTATAATGTTTCATTCTGAATTAATTTTCATGCAACACTATCTTTCTCTCAATGAATGTATGTATAATTTAACTGTTATTATTACTTATTACATTATATATATTCAGACTTGTATGCTTGATTCTTGAGATCCGCTTGTAAGTCTTCGTCGATAATAGAACAAATAGTACAACGACAGATGTACAACCACAGAAGAATAACGAAGAAAACACCCAGGGCCATGGTGGGAATCGAACCCACACTCCTACGCTCTCAAGCGATTAGCAGTGATGCCTTTGACCACTCAGCTACGGAGCGCCCTAATTTAACTGCTGTTGAAGAATTTAACTATGTTTCCAAAAGATAAGGTTTTGATTCTTGCACTCAAATGATGCGATTGGAGGTAGCCTGACTTCATCAATGACATCAATATCCATCAAAAGTTGCGTTGAATTCAATGGTCCTCCGCTGATGTGGCATTACGTGTAGAGGAAGATGCCAGCTCAGGCAATGACTTCGGTGCTTGTTCGTAATTTAAAATTACGAAACGGTTGGTTGTATTATTTTATTTTTTATTACATACATATATTTTCAGACTTGTATGCTTGATTTTTGAGATCTGCTTGTAAGTATTCGTCGATAATAGGACAAATAGCACAATGACAGATGTACAACCACAGAAGAATAACTAAGAAAAACACCCAGGGCCACGGTGGGAATCGAACCCACACTCCTACGCTCTCAAGCGATTAGCGGAGTGATACTTTGACCACTCAGTCTTGGAGCGCCCTTAATTTCTGTAGTTTTCGATTATCTGTTAATAAAAGTGTCACCAATATACAGTAAAATAAATTTATGTTGGGAATACAGTAAACTGAGGAAAGCTTTTTTAGGTAAGTGAGAAAATAAGAATATGGGAAGGTATTCTATAATTACTCTGCTTATCACTCTATCTTTTTAAGTGAGGAGTAAAACGACATGATCACCGGCTTATGGAAGAAGTTAACCATTACTGTCGACCATTTTGGTCTTTTGCTATTGACAACAATGACCATTACTGTTGATTACTGTGTTACAGAGGGATAAATTAAAGATAAAAAATAAAATGATTGAGTTTGGATAATAAGAAAACTTATTATGTTGTTCCTTTTAATTGTGCACATTATTTTATAATGTTTCATTCTGAATTATAATTTTCATGCAACACTATCTTTCTCTCAATGAATGTATGTATAATTTAACTGTTATTGATTACTTATTACATTATATATATTCAGACTTGATATGGCTTGATTCTTGAGATCCGCTTGTAAGTCGATTCGTCGATAATAGAACAAATAGTCATCAACGACAGATGTACATATCCATCAGAAGAATAACGAAGAAAACACCCATGGGCCTACGCTGATGTGGAATTACGAACCCACACTGCCTACGCTCTCAAGCGATTGACGTGGAGTGATAGTTTGACCACTCAAAGCCACGGAGCGCCCTTGGTTGTATATTTAACGGATAGCAGTTATTTAATCTGGCCTGCACTCAAATAAAGATATTTATAAATATTATTATTATGTTTATAAATATTTTACGTATTTAATATAGAATATTAATTGCATTTATGCTCCTATAATCGAAATGATATTTTTCTAGTATTTATCATTAAAACTTTCTAATGATAATTTTAGAGCTTTGTAAAATTTTTTTTTGCTTAATTTGAATTTCAATGAAACAATTTAAATGATAAAAAGTAAATACAAGAATAAAATTTTTTATACTTAAAATAGTATTTGAACTATACGCTTGTAAATTCCGGTATTATCAAATTTTTAAAGTCTTCACCTTAAATCTATTGGTAGAATTACGTTTCGTGATATCATAGCTTTTTCTAGTTATCATATGGAACAAAAGTTTAAATAAAAACATCACATTTTAATAAGCTTGTCGTGACTTCATGCAACGTCTCAATTTGCATTTTATAATTATAATTGAAGTCTGAAATATATTTAAGGATATATTTTGCAATCAAGTGAAACACGTTTGATAGCTGAAATTTTTCTTTTTAGATATTTAAAATATTTTTGAAGGAAGCTTTTTGAAACGTCATTGTGCGTTAAGATTCTCTTAGTTTTGATTGAAGAGAAATGGCAGCTACTTTCTTTTTGATATCTTAAGTCAAGGCCAAAATAGCATCACATCTTTTACTTAAGTTTAAAGTATATTTTATTATAAATATAAAATATCGTTTATAATTTTGATTTATTTTGTGCTTTTGTTTTTAAATTTACCCTCGTGAAGTAGTTTTATTTCTGTATGAAGCTTTTATTTTTTCAGGACACTCATTTTACAAAAAAAAGTAAAAGTAGTGCAGTTAATAATTTAGTTATAAATCTTCAGATTTACGAGTATATTTATAGTTAATATGAATGAAAAATTTTTTAATCTGTTACACTTAATGTTTTGTTTTTAGCGTTAGTTTTTCCACTGCCTAAAAAGCAAGATTAGAAATTAGATCTCATAATTAGGGCAGTACTCCTTACAGAGGAAGAGTAATCCCGAAATTCAATATTTACAATTGTACACTGAGATAAATACCAAATTTTCAAATGCGCGAATACTGTTAGATAGTGTTAAAATCTAAAATTATCAAAGGAATTATAATTTACACTTATATTGAAATATTCATCACTATCATTACCTTACATATGGAAGGTATATTGTTCACTATCCATTGTTCTTGCTTTTCATCAACAGTCAATTTTTTCAATTAATCAGTTATGAAATAAAAGGTAAAATTATTAAAATAATGATATTAAAATTTATAGATTCGAATGTAAAATTTTTTGAAATATCAACATTTATATGATTTTAAGAAATGCGCTTAGTTATTTATATTTTAAGAATTTACCTTTCGATTTATGTAAACGTCAAAATATTTTTTTTCAGCTGATTAGTCCTTTAATACTAAGGGTACATTCTTCACTGTTTGGTTATGATCTGCCGCACTCTCTATTAACATTCAAACTTTCTCCTAGGATACCAGTTCAGATCTAATTACATTAACCATTGTACTAGAAAGCGGCATAGATTCGGGTGGTAACCAAGCACACTTTGAAACGGAATGATGTTTATGAGAAAATAATCACATTGCTTTACTTAAAATAAATCCTATTTATAAAGGATTTGAGTTAAAATGACTGATGATAAAGTCCCTTTCTTCTAAAAATGGCAAACTTATGTACGAGCATGACGATTATAGTTGTTTAAAGTTAGTTTGAACAACTATAATCGTCATGCTCGTTCATATTATATAATACAATATGTTTTATACATTTTTATTTTTTATTTAATTATTTCCAACAATAATTTTAAATATTTAACACCAAGGTACCTTTAACATTAAAAGCAAATGAAAAGGAAAATAGTATGTTCAAGTATATATCATTTTTATGGTGCTTGTTTAATTCGATTCATGAGTTTTTTTCTTTTAAGGACAAATATTTTGATTCTTATATTAATTGAATGAATATTATAATGTTGTGTTCAAGTTTTATTTTACTAAAAATATTCCAAAATTTTGTTTCTCTTCTATTCGTCTTATTAACTTTAAAAATATGCTTGGGACTTATTTTTTAAAATTACCTCAACTTTAGTAAAATATGTTTTTCCAAATTGAATAGTTTTTGAAAAATTTTTTAATTTATTTTTAAAAATGTTCTAATTGTGATATTTTAATTATTATCTACTCTTAGATAAGATTCAAGAACAAATGAACTTTTATGTTGCACGGGTCTTCTATTCTTATTTTGTTTCATAAGTTACTTATGTGTTCAGATATTTTTTTATAAAATTTTATTATGTTCTTTAAAGAACATAAAATTATTTTATTAAACCTTATTCTTTGAAGAACATGTGACTAAAAACGAAACTATAAAATTTTAAGAAAAATTCGAAAAGTAGATGAGTTTCTTTGTATATAATTATAAAATGTAAAGTAAAATTACTTCTTCTTTTCAAGATTAGAAAAGCATAATAATTATATAATATATTAATACAAACTTTTATTGGTATTAATTAGCATGTATATTTTCAAAATATGTGAAACTGTTTTAGGTAATCTAAAATATAAAATATTTTACAGAGTTTTAGATAATTTATTTTAACTTTAATTAAGCATAGTATATTTTGTAACTGGTCGATTATTTCTTGTATTTAATTTTGAGCATTTTTTCGTTTTAAATACTTTTGTTGTTGTTACTAATGACACTTGGACAAGCCAAGCTCGCTATGCCTTGGCTATGCGAATTTAAGTCAATTGGGAGCGTCTTTCGTTTTAATCAGAGCACCATGAAGGTAAAAGTACGACTTTGCTCTACACACATGCTATAGGTACCCGTTTATAGGGTAGGCAACCATTCACAACTCATTCATACAAGGAAAGGACAAAGAAAAGATAGATAGAGAGAAAGTACATCCATGCCCAAACCAGGATTCGAACCCAGGACCTCCTTATCCGCAGTCAGGCATGCTGACCACTAGACAAGTTGGGCGGCTTAAATACTTTTAAATATGTCAATAAATAATTTATTATTTTTGATTATAAATTTCAATTGCTTACAAGATGAATATAATTAAGTGTATGAAAAAGAACATGTATATAAATTTCAGTTAATAAATATTTGAATATATTTGAGTCTAAATCGAGAAAGTAAAGCATAATTGATATATGTAACTATTAATGTTATGAAGAATGTATTATCAAATTATTGTTATTAATTATTTTGACAGATTCAAACTCATAGATAGGTGCAGTTTATTTAAAATTTATATAAATTAATTGCACTGATAATTAATTAAAAAGGGATTTATAGATAAATTATCAAGGAATGTTTATTTGATATATTTAAATAACAAATAAATATGTAATCTAAATTTTTCCTCTCAAGTTTTTAAGTGATTTTTAAATGAAATTTTAAATAATATCTTTAATGAATTGTATGTTGAAAAAATAAATATTAAATTTTAATAATTATTATTAGATAAGTTATTCTACATTTAATAATTTGATAAGCTGGTAAAATATTTATAAAAGCGATTAACATAGATTCAATAAACCTACTAAATTAAAAATTTATTGAATTTGTGTTAATTATCTACGAGAATGTCTACAAAAATCATATACATGTGTTGCATTTTTATTTTTATAAGTATAAATGTAACATTATTTCAAATCATTAAGAAAAGCAATTTTTTATGAATTGCTCTAAGAGCTGCTTTTGCTGTTAAAATGATAAAGTTCAATAACTTCTTTTATATGAAATGACTTTTAATACATCATATTTCTGTCATCATTAACTAATGGAAAGAAAGAAATATATTATATGATATATAGGTTACAGTAACAATAAATACAATTTTGAGATTATCAGCAAATTAAAAAATTGCGTTTATTCAAAGAAAATTCATGTACTTAATTTACAATGTTTACAATGAGTTTGAAGCGATAAAAATGAAAAATATGACACCTTATTGATGCGATTTTAAACGCTATTATTTTGATAGTAAATGAAATGTTTTATGTTCACAAAATGAGAAAATAAATAATAAGATTTATCATTGAAATGATGAAAAATAAATAAATATGCATGGATTTATGAATATAAACATTGAATGACAAGAGTAATGTACAATAATACATAGAAAATTTTCTAGATCTTATAAAACTAAAAAATTATTTAATTTTTATTGTGACAGTTATGAATTAAGTTAAATTTTTTAGAGCTTGTGAAATTTGCAATTATAATTAGTCATTTCAGGATAAACTATTTAATTTAAGTAAATATAATTTAAGATGTAATGATATATCTTTCCAGTTATAGTAGTAGTAAATACCTGTTGCTTAGTATCCAAAAGCAAGAAGTTGCGAATTTTCGTTTAAGACATATTTGAAAGAAAAATTAATGCACCTTCCACAATTACATGAAATTCTATTGAAGTATTATGTACAGTTTCTTGGCACATGGTAGTTGCTTATAGCACCAATTATATCACCCACTTTAAAATGAAGTTTGTCATGTATCGAAGCAGCAATATGCAGAATTATGGAGGATAATGTATAATGGTCTTAGGAAAGCTTGGTGGAACCTTACACATCAACAGGAGTTTTGTCCAGCATAATTGGTTCATCACTGCATAATCTGTGCAAGCTTGGCAGAACCTTACACTTCAACAGGAGTTTTGTCCAACATAATTGGTTCTTCACTGCATAATCTGTGAAAGCTTGGCAGAACCTTACACATCAACAGGAGTTTTGTCCAGTATAATTGGTCCTTCACTGCATAATCTGTGCAAATTTACAAAGATAGCGAATAAAAACTACTTCACCAGTAATTCATTAACACTTTTCCTAGTTCTCATCGACGGTGAATATCACACGATGTCTTGACAACCACAACGAGTATGATTTTCGAATGCCATCAGAAATGTTTTGCTTTTCTTCCTACCATTATTGGGTTCTGCTACACTTATATGTAGGTTCACAATTTCGACTTCGGTTGGTCCACAAGTCAGTCTATCATATCGACAGCAACCGGCGTCGTTATCACATCGATGAAGCATAACGCAGTGAGGTTTATATATGCCATAAGGGATTGGATAGATATCACTTACGACAAAAAGTTTTGGTACCGGCTCGCTGCAAATTCGAGCATTCATCAATCGGATATGCTCTCTAACTTTCCTGGTTGAATTAGAATGAGATGTGACATCCTCCATCAATGGAAAACAACCACAATTATATGCAACTCCCAGAAGCACCAAAGCAAAGAAAGTGAAGAATTTCATCTCTGCCTGTCTTTAGTTGTTTATCTGCAAGTTCAAGGGCTCGAAAATAAATAAGAAATTTACACTGGAATGTAGAACACTTTTAAAAGAAAATATTTTATCATTTACTTTCAAAGCTACATTAAAAAGATAATTATTCTCTGGGTCAAATGTTCGGAAAAAACATCAAGGAATCGTTACTCAAGTGGCCTGCGATCTGCTTCTTCTAAATTAAAATGATAAATATCAGAGATTGAGAAGAGAGTTGTGTTTTTATAAGTAGTAACATCGCGAGTCTGGGAATTCCTAGTTACTCCGTTAACAAAACCGGAAGATGTTTTTTTCGTCAAAATCTATTGCAGAGATAGCAAACACGTAGTTTCCGACTTCATGCCGGGTTACCTAATTTATTTCCCCTCTATTTGTCGCCAAGGCTATTAAATATGCAGCCAAGGTATTATCTCTGATAGCGATATTTTCTTCTATTATTTTGCTCTTTTAAAATTTCTATTCAAACATCGATATCAAAATTAAAGCAGCCAATGAAAAAATTAAAAATATAAAAAATTAATTCCATATTTTCTTCCCTTGAAAGCATGAATAAAATTGTTATATTTAGTGCATTTTGAATTGTACACAATTAAAAGTAATAAATTATGAAATCAATTTATGCTCTTATTATTATTATTTCTATTATTATTTCTCAAGAGAAATCAGCACAAATAGTAATGTAATCAATTACAGTAAAACTGAAAAATTATTTATCAATAATAACTGATTAAATTTCTTGTTAGTAATTACATTAGTGAAATAATCATAAAATGCACTCTATTAAAAGTTTAGTTATTTTTTTTAACAATACTTTCCACATTGCTATTTTTTAATGAAAAAATATGTGTTAAGAATAGTACAAAAATCTTTGCCTTGGTTCTTTAATAAAATTAATAATCAAACTGTCTCTCGAAATTTAACATAGTTATCTTTTCGACATTTTCCAGCGCACACACATACACAAGGACGATTATTTTTAATTAAATAGGTGAAAGTTTTAACTTTGATTTCATATAATGTGCAGCATTTGCACAAGTTTTACTTTGTCAAATGAATGAAATTTAGCAGTCATTCAAGTACCATTCGACCTATGAATCCATCAAAGCGTCCACCAATGATTTGGGAGTTGTGGATTCCCATTTCGGATGCGTAAGTAGCTCGGAATTCCCCTTAAAATGTATGTGTTCTCTGAACTATCCCTTATGAGAAATAATCTGACCGAGGAAACGACAAACATAATAAATTTGTCTCGACCGAACGTCATTTAGATATGGTGGAAGCCCATTATTAAATATAAATTGTACTTTAATTTTATAAATAAACGTATTAATTTTTTAACATGTATATTTCAATGTCATTTGGAATTCCAAGAATATCTGTTTTAATCGGTTAGTTGATAATTCTGCGGCTATTTCTTGCGTACAAGAGCTCATTTAACTGAATCCACAACAGTCTTAAGTGGTTCATTCTCGAGTAAGGAATCGAACACATGAACTAATGAACAGAGCGCTAATTTTTCAACTGTCAGCTGGGCTTAGTTTTTGATAGAAGACTAACTAATCGTTTTACTCAAATTTCAGATTGTTATTTTTTTAGATTATAAGTATTAATCAATAACTTTAATTTCTTATCTAAGTGTCTGAAACATACGAGAAGTTTTTCGAAATATTTTTCCTTGAAATTTAATTATGCTTTTCAGTTTAATAAATTGAAAATTAATATTCATATGTTTATATTATATGTGAGATATATGCTTGGAGTTAAACTCCAGAAAATCTTTTATGGAGTAAACTCTATCGCGTATGCGTACTTGGTATACTAGATTTCGGGTTTCTTTTTCAGTTTGGGCAATTTATGTAATTTACATATGACGCGATTTATTTTGTGCAGTTGATTTTTTTCTTTATAGAGAGCAATTCCAAATTTACAGATTACGAGTTTCTAACACAATTTATTCGTAAAAAATATTTTTAATATTAAAATGTTGACCGATCGATGGTTGAGTGGTAAGCGTTTCTGACTCCTGAGGTGAAGGTCCGGGGTTCGAATCCCGGTTCGGGCATGGACGATACTTTCTCTCTGTGTTTCTCTGTCCTTTCTTCTGAGACGATGTATGAATGTGGCCCACCCTATAAACGGGTTTGTGGTGGTATGACGCGGGTAACACTACTTGCCTACGTGACTTGGCTCTCAGGTTCTCACTGAGTAACGATAAATGAGCAGCAGCAGCTTCCGGTCTTACTGTGGCAAACGGTTAGTCAACCAAGTTTACGTAATTTTTTTTTTAAAAATTAAATTTTGGTTATTTTATAATGTTTTTTATAAATATTTATTGATATTAGTTTCTAAATGGTTACGGTTGTTTTTTCATTACACGAAATATTTTTAAGACGCATAAAAGGATTATGTAAATATGCTTGTAATGATATGGAATGATAATGTATGATTTACAAAATAAGTGATTTTAAAATACTTCTTCTGGATTGAATACTGTAAATGACACTACTGGTAACAAATATTTCTGTGAAATACACAGATATTTAAAATCTAGACTGATTAGCAGGAGACCAAAATTACTGCTCTGTAAAATTTTTGATAAGGCCCACAGCCACATAGGCTGCTGAAATGTAGGCGATGACCAAAGTAATAAAGGACTACTAGCAGTTTGTGAAACAAAGATACTGCCAAGTATTTTAAAAGATACAAAATGGAGAACAAGAAAATAAATTTGGAACTTTATTAATTAATTTGATTTTTGAGTAAGTTAAGTCAGAATGTCATCGGAATTGGCGTATCATACGACCGATATCTGTCAGAAACGGGGCCACATCTTTAATTTAAATGTAGAAAATGTGATTGATATTTTGACAGGAGTTGTGATTGACTTTGAAATTTTTTTGAAAAGTTGTCCAGTTTGTTTTGCTTTTGAATGGCACTTAGAGCAAAAAGCGCTGAAATTTTTATTTCGAATGTAGCTCACAAAGGTGAATGTGCAAAAAGGTATTAAGTCTCGTCTGGTGGAATAGAGATTGTTGTTGAAGATATTATGGGGAAACGATCTATTAGTGACTGTAAAATTTGGTATATGAGATTATAACTTGATGGTGACAGAACAACTAACATGAACTCAATAAATTGAAAGTAAATGAAAGTCATAGAGATAAATAAAGAAGAGTGCATAAACCACATCGTAAAACGATTGAGTACATCTCTTCGCGGAACAAAGTAAAAAAATGGTAAGCGAAAAAGTTAACACAAGGATTAAAGGATAGATAAAAGGCAGTCTAAAATCAGAAACTATTGCAAAACTACAGAACCACTGTGGAAAAGCTACAAAATATAATGCCTCAGATATAAATAAAATGAAGGCATCAATTTTTGCATCATTGCTACACCGTATGTCAATAACTACTAAGCCTCAACATGGTAAATGCCCTGAAGGTACTGATTTGTGCTGCTTTTCTAAACATGCCATTTTTATTTGTTCGAAACCAAAAGATCATAAATTTATGAGAACAAAGCTTTCCCAACAAGTGGGAGAAATATTGCACCCCTTTATAAGAGACTAGCTTCAAACGAGATCCTGACACGATGTACAGCAAAGAAAAATCAAAACGGAAATGATAGTTTGCATTGTAAAATTTAGAGAAAATATCCCAAAGAAGTATTCCTTTCCCGTAAAAGACTTTAGCTTCTAATAACATCAGCTGTCCAAGAAAGAGAGAATTTCGGAAGAAGAATAATTTTGGATACATAGGTACATTGATGAACAATCACAATGAATTTGAAATCAATGGCATTTCCGTATCCATTGCTAACAAAAAATACAATCGATAAATGCGCAAAAGAAACGAAAATCAACTGAATTTTGCCAAAAAGCGAGAAATGTAAAAAATATAAAAATTCATAAGTCGTAAGACAACAACAAAAATTAGAAGGTGTCATATATGCAGCTGGTGCATTTTAAATATCTATTGATATCTAAATTACAGTAAATGTGAAACTAATTGGCATTTATTGGTTATCTTCAAATAATACATCACTTTGTATATAGCATATTTTTTATGTTATATATATATAGTATATATATATACACAAACACTCTAATATCCCTTTATTTAATATTTGAAATAACATAATTTAAAAATTGTTAACAATGTATATTTTCAAAACTTCACACGAAATAAAAATATCTTGATTTCATAACTTATAAATTCTCGTTAACTGCAATACTTTTTATTCAACTAAAAACCTTATTAAAAATTTTTATTTTAAAACCACATTATTGAACTGATTTTACTCATTGCCATACCACTGCATTATATATTCTATCTATAATTGATATGCTATGTTTAAATATAGGGTGTTTACGTATCTAGATTTGTTTTTTAAATTAATTAGTTTGCGCAAAATGGCTCTTAGTTTTAAAATAGATTCTTATTAGAATATTTACTTATTGTGTTTCATCTACGCGAAAAATTATCACCTCAAACAAGTTGTGCTTAATGATATTTTTTTCAAAATAATTTTATTGTTTTAATATCTATTTTAAGTTTTTTATTAATCATAAAAGTTGAATAATTAAAACTTTATTTGCCTCATTTTACACATATTTGTTCGAAATATTTAGCTTATTAACTTAAAAGAGTAAGTTTCTCTAATAAGTAAGTTTTTCTTCAAAATACTCTATACACAACAAATTTTGTGTGTGCAAACATCACAATATTTCCCACATTTATTCTTTAGATGGATATAATTATATTGTTGGGAACAGAAATTTGATACAATATATTTTTTGTCATTTTTAATCGCTTATATTATTATAATGACCGTTTTATTCATAAAATTAAATAAAAAATTTTCTATTATTTTCAAAGTTTTACAACAAGTTTTAAAAATTCTTTAAAGGAATTCAATGATGCATTTTTTAAAACAAAATATAAAAATTTATTATGCAACTTACAAAAAATTATTATTTTTAATTAATTAAATAATATTTAACTCAAAAATTAATCACGTTATTTTTCAAATTTGTCTGGAGTTAGATTTCCAAGTGTCGGCCGTTGTTAAAAAATATTTAGTAATTGTTGAAAAATATAAAGAAATGAAATGTGGTATAAAATTACCACCAACACATTTCTTAAATTTTTTGTATGCAGCTTTTTAAAGAGGGACATAGGTTATTAATGGGTATAGAAGAAAGGATTAATTAGAAAAGTTATCATATCTTCAATAATAATTCTCTCTTTTATAATATGTCATGTTTTTATACTAAGGAAAGCTCTCTTACTGTCTTACAAAATATCTTTGTAATAATCTTAGAATTTTTAAAAATGGATTTTGTGTTTCCCATTAAAATATATAATCTTTTGATTTATAAAATTAGTTTCAGATAGAATTTTCATCAATTCGAAAACTTTTTACAATTTTATGAAAATTCTAAGTATTCCAGGTTAAGTAATTTCAGGTAAGAGCACCTTATTTGAAAATTATATTCTCAAATAACAGTTAAAAATCGTTCTTTCCAAGCCTTTTATATTTATTTGTATATCCGAAATAATATTTATACGTATATATACTTCTCTCTTAAAAATATTTTTCTATATTTTATGTTTTATTATATGAATCATATACCTTGATTAAATTCTTTTTATTTGGATGAAAAATTGCTGTGACTAATAGCTACATATGTTTTGAAAAATGCTTGAATAAGTAAAGAAAAATAATTCAATTAGTATTTACTCCTATATCTGAAAAGATAGTTTTTTTATTTTTATTTGATTAAAATGTGCATTTAATAAGCGAACATGATCATTACTACACCATAGGCAGCTGTGTCTATCCTTATTTTAAATAATTCTGATTTTTTAAGTTAATTACACACTGACAGCATACATTTTTATTCAAGCTAAACACAAAAATCTACGATAGTTCCTAATCAACTATTATACTGGAAGTTATCACAGAATAATTGAAATGCCCATGAACAGACATGAGATTTAGGAATGCAGTTCTTAAGAAATAAAATTCTTATAAATTTTTTTAAAATAAAAACTTTGTGTAATGATTGCATGACTTGGCTTTAGTAAATTTATATACGCATTGGATTTTTGTCAAAAGCATAAAATTGCAGACTTCATTGACGCTCATAGTAGCCAAATCCCGAACAACCATAACCGAAACATCCAAAATTTCAGAAGTTTCTAGAGTTATGGTATCTAATGTCATGATTACGTACACGGCAAAATGGATTAAAGGAGAAGCAGAATGAAAGGGACAGACAGATATTGAAGCGGATATCTAAACAGAAAAGAACTGCTAGCAAAGTGACCGCAGAGCTTCTGATACTCCAGGGCCAATAATTACAATTTTAAGACATCTTCACAAATAGAATATTTATGGCAGAGTACCAATTCTTAAGTCATTCGTTTCAGATGTTGATGTTAAACATCATGTACAGTGGTGCCACAACCACATAATCTGATCTCCATTGACAAAGAAAAACAGTTATATGGTCAGACGAATAATATTTCTCACTTTTCTCTATTACAGGACGGGTGCTCGTTTTTAAGACATCTGTTTGATTGTGATTCCCTCTTCCAACTGTCAAGCATGGAGGAAGAATCATGGCATAAGGGACTGTGTTGTGATTTTCTGTTAGTCCAATCGTAACCATGAAGGGAAGAATTATTTAGGGAGAAATGTGGAGAAGTTTTAGCTGACAAGGTTTACCCCATGATGCAGATTTTATTTCCTGCAAGAAATGGATTTTTTTTTCAGATGATGATGTTCCTATTTATATAGTGGGACTTATCTAATGAAATGATCACTTTCTTGGTTTGCACCGTCCCTCGGACTGAATATAATGAAACCGGTAAGATGTATTTTAGTGTTCAATCCAGAATTTATATCCTTCTGTGGGCATCTCTTCCGGAATATCCAAAATTTCTCCATGAAGAACGGAACAACATTCCTTTAAGAACAGTTCATATGATGGGGCACAGGAGCCTTGTGGTAGAACTGAGCTCTTTAAAGCATAAGATCCCGGGTTCAATCCCAACCTCTGTAGAAGAATAAGATGTAGATTGTGCGTTTCTGCATGTCTGACGGGATGGACGTTTAGTAGTTTCCTCCTTTGCAGCGCGTGAATAGGGCCTTTTATCCATGAAATGTGCTCCCGGTATGTAAATTACACAGCTGATATCAAAATGCTTTAATACTGTCCACAATAGGGTGTCAAAACACTTTTCAGAGGTTTCATCGTGACCTAGTAAACACCACTATTCAAAGTGTAAAGTCCTGGTTTCGATCCCAGTCAATATTGAATAACGGAAGATGAAGGATTCTTCAGCATGCACATCTTTTGGGGTGGGTGCTTAGCAGTTTTCCCAAGTTACTTTCCTCGCACGAATACTGCCTACTACATAATAATAGTCTTGCGGAAAATACGCTGCGGATACTAAAATACCTTATAATACCTATAGTCTAAGGTCGTTAGGTTACCTCCTAAGCGATGTCAAAACAATCTTCAAACTTGTATAATTTAATTCCTAAGAGAATCCAAAGTGTATTACATGATAAAGGAGGTACGAGGCTATATTTTAATGGACTCCTTATAAATCAATTTTATCCTTTATTTTGATACCTTCTTCCGATTAGAAATAAAACAAATACATAACTGTAAATTCATTGCGAGAAATTAAAATTAAAATTATGTTTGGGATCACTATTTACATGGGACACATGTTTATTATACACTGCTCAAAACAATTAAAGGATATTGAGGTTGTGAGTTGATCTGGTACATAGAGAATTGTTTGATTGAGTGATACATTTTCGACAGACGTAGAAATATGAGATTAATATACATTTATTTGGCAGAAAAAATTTGTTTTATTGAGCATTTGTGTATAAAAAGGAAAAACATCGAGTCAACGAGGCTATTAATGAGGATCTGTGGTCCCACTCCTCCAGACGAACTTTTTCCAGTTCTTAGAGATTTTGTGCGGGTACATGTCCAGTAAATCATCTCCCTAGAATAAATCAAACATGCTCTATTGGGCTCATGTCCGAAGAACATGCTGGCCAATATATTCTTACGATTCCTTTTTCCAAAATGAAATTATTCACCAAGTTAGCACGATATGACCTGCAGCGGTCATCCATTAACTTGAAGTCATCTCTAATTGCAGCAGAGTAAGGGATTACAATAGGTCTGAGGATCTCATCCGTATATAAGCGAAATGGTCAGAGTTCTATTTCGAATGACATGGAGATTGGTGAGACCATCCATAAAGGTGCCAGCATTGACCATCACTTTCCCACCACCAAAACTGACACATTTGTGTATGAACACAGGATTGTTTCTCGTGCCACGTTCCTTCCAGATAAAAACACGCCTATTATCAGGAAGAAGAGGAAAATGGGACTCGTCAGAGAAAAGAATATTGTCCTATTTATTTCTCCTCCAGCTCACAGCTCTGTTGCCCATTCCCCGCGGGTGTGACGGTGCCTTGCTGTTAACGTGACACACACCATTGGTCGGCGAGCATATAGCTCTACAACCTGAAGGCAGTTTTGGACAGTTTGTGTGCGAACGGTACCACGCTGGTACCAGTAGCCGAGCATTGTTGCAGAAGAGTGGTATTCATATTTCGGTGAGCGGTTAGCGTTAAATAATGGTCTTCATTTGCACGTCTGAGACCTTGTCCTGTATTAATAGTTTTCAAATAATGGTTTTAGATCCTAGAAATCACACTTTGCGAAACTCCAATAGCTTCTGCTACTTCGGATTGATTTAAACTCCCTCTTACTGGCCAACAACTCTCCAAGCTTCTGATTCGGTTAAAGGACTTTGTTAAGACATAGCACTTATCGAAAGAACGAGCTTGATGAATGTCAATGATTCTTTTAGACTTTGTCTAACATTAAGTTGAAAACCAAATCACATTCTATGCCACTACAGCACCGTCTTCAACGTCAGACTCAATATTAGCATACTACGAAGATTGAAAACGAAAAAAAAAAAAAAAATCATTTGTGACTATTTTCTTCTATTTTATGCAAAAAATTGATTTTACCATTATTTTAAAAGACTCACATTATTTTTTAATTGCTTTGAGCAGTAAATTTCATTTCTCAAATAAACATTAATTATTACTGGTATAGACTCGTTTAATACAGAGATCATCGACCAAAGATTGCCAAGCTAAATTGTTAGTTATTGCTGAATTGTTAGCGTTGTGGCTGCTAGTTTATGTGTTTCGTATGATGCCTAGACGTTTGTAGTGTGTCGGAATCCACTTAAATCTGTAGAACTCGGTTGAATTTATCCTTTTAGGATACTCTTTCAAAACCAAACAAAAGAAAATCCACACAAAATGTATTTTGAATCAAACAATATCCAGATTTCCTAGTGACTAATATTTTAGTGGAATTTTACTAAATTCTACAGATTTATAATTATACGATAGAGAATATTTAAATTTAACTATATCCAAATTTTACAAAAATTTAGATTTTGTAATGAAAAAAAATTGTAGTAACATGAAGTTTATAGAATAATTTATTTCTTGTTAGTAGCTTTTTAGGTGATACATTGAACCAAAATTTTGAAATGGCTTGTATATTAATGAGTGTGTGTGTGTGACAGAATTTATATTTAAATTAAAGAAACTTTAATATTTCAAAAAGTGTTTCTTATTTCCTAATGATTTCACAACAGGTAGAAAATTTTATTCTGATGTAAATAATATATGAATCAGTTGTAAAGTGTGAATTTGTGATAAACAGGTAAAAAGATGGCAGTTTATTACTGCATTGTGTGAACAATAACTTTTCAAATGAGTTATTTTTACTCTAATATGTACTTTTAATTTTCAGGGGAATGTTTATTATTTAAAGTTAATTCAAATACTCTGAACAAAATGTATATTAAATATAACTATTTTAATTAATTCGGATATAGACTGTAGGTTGATAAAACATCTGATTAAGTTTAAGAATTATGCTTTCAAATGAAAATTTCGGCAACCACTGAAAACAGAGAACATCATGGTAGATGGACGTACCGACCTTCATGCGTTCGATAGATGTTCTCTGACAGGTCAGCGGCACAGGGATGAGATCCTTGCACTCTATGTGAGACTTTTCCATGAAACATATTCACCAAATTTCGTCTTTATGGATGATAACCCAAGACCACATAGGGCTCAGTTGGTGAACGAATACCTCCAGTAGGAAGATATTCAACGATTGGAGTGGCATGCGATGTTCTCTGACCTTAATCCCATCGAACACTTCTGGGATGCCCTTGGATGTTCAATTTCAGCTCGAAGACCAGCTCCAAAGAACACCAATGAGCTCAAGTGTGCCTTGGTGCAAGAATGGGTGCAGTTGCCACAGAGATTGATTAGGACCCTGGTAAACAATATGAATTCCTGAGGCGAGAGTTGAGTAGCGGTCAGAGGGGATAAAACATCCTATTAAACATGGTTTTCTTATACATTTTTCTGTTTACTTTCTGATTGGCAAGATGTCGGTTAGTTGCTGTAAAAGCATAAGTTACCAGTTTCCTTCTTTAGGGTCCATGTCGTAGCCATTTTTTCCCTTATATTGTTCTTATATCGGATGATACTTTGGCCAGGATTAGCTTTATTTGCTTTGTTAGTTTTTCTTTTATCGCCAAGTAAATTATTCGTCAATTTAATTGTTTTCATCAGTTCAGTATTTTTCCAAAAATAATTCACATAAAAAGTTTAGTTTTAGTAATAAGTAGAATAAGTGGAGGAAGCTTCAAGGTATTAAATTAAGAGATTTTAAATATATTTTGACCCTAATATTGTTTCTTTCTGTCCAATAAATGAAACTTATTTTCTCTTAGATATAATCAAGAAAACTTAAATCAAATTAATGCAAGAGTTTGAAACTAAGCCTGTTAAAACACGACTTCTTGTTCTTTCTAATACAGGATTTTGCTTAAAATTCAGAAAAGAGGTGATTTTACAATGACCTTCTTTCAAATTATTATATTTTTTTCAAGTTTTTGCATTATTGACTGTATATTTATATATATATATATATATATATATATATATATATATATATATATATATATATATATATATATATTATATATATATATATTTGTAGGAAGCTAAAGAAGAATTTAATGAATAAATTGTCCACAAAGAGAATTATATTTTATCTGTTTCTCTATTTCTTAAAGTAACTACTTTTAAGATTTATTATTATGTTAAAATTAAAAATTGATTTTAAATTCTGTATTAGATATTAATATCTGACATTTAGATATCTAAATTATTGAAATTTGTTATATTGCTTAGCATTTATTCTTAGAAGAGACTAATTAATAAATCCTTTTTACAAATGGATTAATCTATATACTTTGACAAATGCATGATTCATCTACCAAAAAATTTCTAAATCAGTTTAAATTTAGGTACTATCTTGCTTGGTATAAAGTTGAAAAATTTCTATATTAACTAGTCTATTTTTTAAGCAAAAAATTTAAGTATTCAACTACTGGAAGAGGATTTAATTCTTTATATTTTAAGATTTCTTTCTCTTTATTACAAAATTAGATACAGAAGTGAAAAAGGAATCATGTAAACTTTTAAAAATTGTAACATGGGAATGATGGTCAATACAATTTTTATATTCAATTATAGCCTGGTTGTTAAAATATTATAGAATCATATACAGCAAAGTGTGCCTATTTTATTTATTCGGATAACTTAAAGGACAATTTTTATTACTAGAATCTGCCGTAGACAGTAACATGTTGTAAAACATCCTTCTAGAGTATTGGAATATTATTAATAAATTTGTAAACTCAGGGGTTAAAATAATCCTTATAATAAATTACAAGGATGTTTGGATTACAAGGAACATTTTCAAAATATATTTCTCATTAAGCGTTACAGTAGATGCGCCAAAAAAAAAAAAAAACATTGTATTTGCACTTCAAATAAAAAATCGAAGTAGAGTGTACCGTTTATCTTAGTATGGTATATTATATACCTTAAAATGCTACAATTTAATATTAAAAATAACGTATTATATATTTTCAAACTTTCAAGTAGACTGAACATTAAATGTCTTGGCAAACAGATTATGAATATTTTTCAAAATCTGGATAGTGTATTCATGATTTTAAATGTTATTTATTTTTTTGCATATTAGCATAAAAATATTCTTGAAGTAATTAAGAGAAAAAAAAAAGATTACATTCTTAAATGACATACATAATCGATTCATTACGTGAAGAGACAGTTTATTAAATTATTAATGTATGACAAATTGAGTTGTTGTGATAAATTATATTTTTTCGCTCGTTCTCTAAGTTGTTTTTAACATTTTATTATCCTGGTAGAGCCCAACTCAGGGCTAGGTAAAAGGAAGCATGCTTGTGTAACAACAACAACATTTTATTATCTGCTAAAATGCTGCAAATTATGTTTCATGTAATAAAACCAGAAGCAGTATCTGTAAATGCGGGTTTGACTCTAAAAATCCTATGGATTAGCTTCTGGCATGTCAAAACTGTTGCTATGAAAGGGAAATACTTCGAAAGAATTAAAGCAAATGCACATAATATGGTTATTTATTTTTCCGGATTTATTTGAATCAAGATGCTATTTTTATTCTCTCTAAATTTTTTTTGTAAGGTACTTTAAAATTTTGTTATTTGTGTTTTCTTGTTATAATGCATTCTATACTTTAAAACCTTTCTTTAACTTTGTTTCTTATAGGCTTTGATTGATTGACAGAGGGAAGTATGCTGCTCTTTCAAATAAAAATTTAATGAAACTTCATTGAGAGACTTTAGAGTTTGAAAGCATTAACCACTACAAGGATTATTTATTTACATTATTTTTGGTTCTATTAGTGTTTCAATTCAATATTCATTTTTAAACCTAGAAGTTTTCTGTACAGTAAGTTATTAACTATGATTAGTAGTTAAATAACAAATTCAAATATTATATTCCTAAAAATGATTTCATTATTTTTTATTTCATTCTTATTTAACTGAAAAATAATTTAAATTATAAATATGAAAAATAGAATTAAAATATTATTTTTTAAATTTTAGTATTATACATGAACATTCTTTTGTACATTTTTTGATAGAAAGGAAAATATTTAGGCTTCTTTTAATGGCATTCCTAGCTTTAATTCCTTTAATATTATATAATGCAAACGAAGTTTTTTATTATTTATTTGAAACTCAAAGACAGTTGGTGGATAATTTCAGCTAAAATAATTTCTTTTTCGTGAATAATTTTTAAGTTCGCTTGTTTTCCTCGCGTATCTAAATGATACGTATTTGAAAAGAAATATTCCTATAATTATTTACTCCCTTTACAATTATTATTTTAAATAAAATATAATGATTCCTAATAAGATCTTTAAGTTAAAGACTGATGGATACTGTGAAAAGGAAACATATTTATGACTCACGTTTCTGTATTTTTGTGACATCTAAAAGGATTTTCTCATGAAGATACAAACGAGCTTATCAAAGAAGCAGGTTTGTAATCCCCAGGAATGTTATGCAATACACGTCCCAGCTGGTTTGTTTAACAACTTGCTAAGCGTGCTTTGCTCTGTAAGGGACTTGACATTCAACTTTTTCACTGTTTCATAAAAGTCGGGCTGCTTTCATTGTAAGGAAAAGAAAAAAAAAATGAACTTAGATGCCTCGAGGAAAGGAAACGTCACTTAGATGGTGTTTAAATTATGAATGCTCATCTTCTTGAGCTTCTCCATTGGCTTAGCTATAAATGGTTCCTGGAAACTAAAAGGAAATGCTTTTGGTTTATCTTGTCTCAATTTGTGGCAATTACCCTTGGCCTTAAACTATATCTTATCAATGATAAGTCGCTGAGATATTTTCTTTATAAGCAATTTGTGGGAAGTGCATGGAGGGAAATAATGAAAAATAACACACAGGGGTAGTTCTGTTTGAGACTTGTGAAACTGAACAACAAAAAAAGACAGACAACATTTTTTTTTCAAAAATTCTTTAATAGTTTCCGGAAACATCACACCTATATTGACGCCAATAGAGGATTTTTATAGAGACAAAGAAAATAACATTGTTTTTATATTCCATAAAAATAAATTTTAGTTACAAACAAATAAGTGGAGTGCTTTTCTAATAGACAGAGAATATTAGTTCAGTTTAAGATCATTAGAAATTGCTGAATACCTTTATAAATTTTTTTATTTTATATAAAATGTGATCGTGTACATGAATTTACTTTAATGTATAAAATTACAAGTAGTTATAAACATTTTCTCATTTTCGTGTTCCATTATTTTCCTACATTAAAAAGATATCGAATTCGGAATTAGCATATTGTTAGTTAAATATAAGTGATTATAGTTTTTGATGTGTTTCTTATTTAGTATAATAAATTACGGACGCATGTTTCTAACAGTATTTTAGTTCAAAAGCGTTTTTGTAAAAGGTTGAATGTTAGTTTTTATAAAGTGTATAAATTAAAAAAAATCTGTTTGTAGTTATTTCTTCTGAATTAGGAAAAACCCGTTTTCAAACTTGTGTTAAAATAAACATTTGTGAAGTTATGAAGTTTGTCTCTTTCAAAATACTCATGGCTTAGTAGAATGAATGATTAATAAAATGGAAAAAAAAAACCACTTACATTTTTAATATAATGGAATGTATTGTTTGTATTTATTGATTATGGGCGTTATTAAAATCATATATTTACATTTAATTAAATGAGAAAAAATGAAAAAAAAAACATTCATAAAATAAAACTGGTTTAAAAGCGCAAACATTGTTTGTCTCACTGAAAAAATTAATTCCACCTCTTTTGACCATTGCAATTACATACACCAATAAGACAGCACACCCATTAAACAATCAACACGAAATGCTAACGACGTATAAGTGAGCATTTTAAGAATGCATTGGAATGTTTTTTAATGCCTACCACAATCCCATCACCTTTTGGAATATTCTTACTAATAGGATTACTTGACAATGACATTACACCACCACAAAAGAGCAAAATAGCCAATCACAAAGAGCAGAAATCATTAAGTAGTCACTGTTATTCTGATATCAAACTCTAATGGGAGCATTACATATATCTATTCTCATACACGAAACATTTTTTCACGTTTAATGTCACATTTGACTTTCTATTCTAATAAATGTTAAGTTACCGTTAAGTCAACACATAGTAAATTAGTTTAAATAGATGAATGAAAGAAATTAGGGAGTTACTCAGTGACATATGTATACGTATTTGACATGACTACGTAATACGTATATTTACCATATTTACTAGGTCAACACAAAATTTATTAAATAATAATAATATATAAATAAATAATAAGTTATACCTGTTCCAGATATACCAAAAAACACAAATATTAAAAATATCTAAATTAAGTGCATTCTCAGAAAATAGTGAATGTGTGCAGTATTGATAAAGAATTCAATTATATATATATATATGTATGTGTAGTGATGTAAAATGTAAAGTTGTCCTGCGGCATAAACTGATTAAAACTTCAAGAGGCAAATTTGAATGCGTTCAGCAGGTTTTTTGTTTTAGCTCATTTTCAACAAATGCTTAGTTTACGTTATCTCACATTACGCTTATTGTGATAGATAGATTATGATAGCTTACGCTTTTTGTTAATGATAGTTTAAGCTTACTGTTAATGATAGCTATTAAATGCATATTTGATGTATACATTGAAGTAAAATCTCATACTTTACAAAATATACAAATGCATTTTTAAGTTTTAGAATACATTACTTTGTTGTGATCGGCAGGATACTGCAGAGTTATCTGTTGTAAATGACAAGATAATGAAAGATAAGTAGCAATGATATCAATAAAGCATTCATGAAAATACAGAACATTTCTAGAAAGTGCACACAAACAGACACAACAGGCGGAAGAGCTTAACCATCAATAATGAATTCTAATAGTTAAACAGGTTTCACACTGAGATTCTTGACAAGATATAGCATAGAAGCATAGAATGAGACGAGCTCAGACAAGAAATTATAGAACACAGAATATTATAGAGATGCTTCTTCTTCTTTTTCTTTGTAAGACCTTCTCTAATGATATGCAATATCTTCCATGGAGAAAAAGAAACCACCGAGAGAGTAGTAAAGTTCTGCAGAAGTGGAAGGTTAAAATGCCGCCTTCCTTGGAATGTTTCTTTTTAACTGAATCCAAATATCCACTCATTGGAATTCGCTTGATGCGAAATCCCTGTAAAAGTTAAAAAATTTGTGCTGCAAAAATAAAAAGGAAAACAAAAAGGAGGAATGCAAAAATTTCGCTTCCATGGAAACAGGTAGTGTTACTGAGGTTTTCAGACGATTACTCTCACTGAGGGATCAGATTTGTCCCCATTCACATCATCGTGCACGACAGATAGTTGAGCCCGCAATTCAGCATCTGAAAGAAAATTAGAAATTTATTTGGAAGAAGATATTTAAAGAGAAAAATCCTTGGCTTTATTGAAAATATTTCTAAAAATTAAAAGAATGCTTTTATAAAAGGTTTAAAATATGGTTAACATTTTAAAATTATGGAGTTTAATTTTTTTGTTTTCAATTTCAGAAATGCTTCGGCATATGCAAAACCATCTAAGAAAGTCTATCGTAACTATTCTGAGAATCTATTATTTCATGTTATTTATTGAATTTTGAATTCAATTAATTTTAATTATGTACAGGAAATAATAAATAATTCAAAATAAACAGCACCATGAAAATGTGGATGCATATTTATGCAGATTTCTTGAAATATGCCATTGAAAGATATCTTTCCAAATGCAAATTTGGTACACGATAATTTAAAAAAAATGTAAGTTGAAAGAGTGCTAATATTTTTAAATGGTGTATTCCAAACCACTACAAACATCCATATTTGAAATGGGAATTACGCCTTCAAGTTATTGAAATGAAGGGCAAAGAAGTAACTACTCAGTTGCAGCTTGGTACGTAATCATAGAGATTTTGAAGATAGGTTGATATAATTTTATATTCATTCTAAAAATTTCCTGCTGTGAATGTTTCTTTAAAAAACATCCATACAATGGTAGTTTTCTTAAATTGTTTCAAGTTTTAGCATGACAAGCATATTTGAGACCTTTTTTATCATTTGTATTCACTAAGATTTTTTTAAAAAGAAATCTCGACATGTCTAGGCATGTGAATTTATCTAATTTCTTTCTTGCGAGGGAATTATCATTTCAAATAACAAAGAATTATTGAATTACACTTTTCAAATAAGTTTTATTAAAGTCGTAAATTTTTGTAGTATGTTTAAAAATAAGCTTGTGATTTATCAGGAAATTTAACTAATTAAGTCTCGACCTCTGAGTCTTGTTAATGGATTGCTGCCTGCCATAATTTACATGGATATTTGCTCTGCTGATTTAATTATGTCTCTATAATAAGTAAACTTTAGTACACTTATGATGTAATACGTTATGATACAAAACCATTTATTTGCTTACATAATTTATGAAATAATTATTAAAAATTATTTTTTATCAATACAAGTATGGTAAAGAAAAATGTAAACATTTGATATATTTCATGGTTAGTTTGAAATATTTTCGAATAGCAATAACATAGCAAATTATTGATTCACTGGAAATAAACTAAAGCCTCATATATTCTTTTCTTAAACTAGTTCTTTTAAAGTTAAATACTCAGAGCATTTCTGACCATAAATCTAAGTTTAAATCATGAATCTATATTAATACTGTCTTCAGAATCAAATAATTTTGCAAGTAATTTTTATACACAAGTAATTTTTTTATTTATAAATAAGTAAAATTGTATAAATGAAAAAAATAATAGTGAAGGACATTATAAAACTGGTATTAAAATTCAAATAAAAATACAAATCAGTTATAGAAGAAAGCCAGTAAAATTAAATTTTAAGCAAAATGTAATAATTTAGGCCCTTGACTAAATAAATTTCTTGGTTCCAGTTAATTTAGATGTATTTCATTTCATAATTTTATTACCTTTATGAGTTCGTTCTTTCCATTTAGCCTTGTTGTCTTCCAAATGATATACCCATGGTCTTTTTACTTTGGGCTTAATGGGCGGTGTTGTAGTGGGCGATGGAGAATTGCTGGTAGCAGTATTACTTGTACTCTCATTACTGGTACTGGCATTAGTGTCAGGATTAGTACTAGTACTTGGGACAGGCTCTGAAGCTTCTGGAGCAGTATCGGAAGAATTTTCTGTCCTGAGAGCGCTGACTATAGCTCCTGTCAAAGATTGAGATTTTCTTCGTAATGCTGGAAAATTTAAAAATCATCCACTTTTTTTTTAACAACTTTTATAGACATTAAGTAAATTATCATGTTCTGAATTTTAAATTTATTAAAAAATAATTTTATTAGATATATAAAGTTAATGAAAGTTAGTTTTTATAAAGCTATATATTATGTTATTTATATAAATTTCTTGCTTTAATTATATAAAATAGGTTTATTGAGACAAAGGTTTTCTGTAGAATTTTCACACACATAGTTTAGTATTTAATTAATTTTCTGTATCAAAGCTTTACAATTACAATTTTATTTTTGATTTGTGAAAAAATGTTGTGCAACAAAAATTAAAAGATGATGATGTCAGGGCTCTAATTTGATTGATTTTTAATTTTCTAACATTAATTTATCTAGCATTTAAGTTTTGAATAGAATTAATTGAATTGAAGGAAAAAATGCTTGTGTGTGTAATGCAATTCTATTTTCTTAATTTATCTTAATTGCTACACATAAAAGTAATTGAAATTAGGTTTTGTTTACTGAAATTATTTTTAAGACAACTATTTGAGAGAAAGAGATCTATTATGAAGCATAGTTATAAATGCTATTGAGTAAAAAGCTTCTCAAAGCGTGGTAAAATGTTATATAGATTATTCTGTATATTCTTTTAGTCATTTTTATTCTTTTGTGGATTATTTTTGGAGTTTCTAGACAAATCAATACTTTGAAACCAGATTCTTTTGCTAGCAATTTATTTTTCAGTTTTTCTGTTATTTTCTTCATGATAGTGTTAGGAAGTGAATATAGCGGATGAATGGTTAAATTAAATTACTTTCTTCAAAGTGACATTA
The DNA here is from genome assembly GCA_037975125.1 of Latrodectus hesperus. Classification (NCBI taxonomy): domain Eukaryota; kingdom Metazoa; phylum Arthropoda; class Arachnida; order Araneae; family Theridiidae; genus Latrodectus; species Latrodectus hesperus. The sequence continues at coordinate 28,287,223 of CM075859.1, forward strand.
TACTATCACCTCTTGACAGAATAAATTAAATTTACAACGCATAAATTTAAAAAAAAGAGTCTTAGCTGAAAAAATTGCTGACATATTTTCTTCTGAAAGTGTATTTGATCCTTAGTCTTTAGGGTATTTAATAATAATAATAATATTAATAATAAAAAGTGATTATATTATTATTATTATTAAGTGAAATTATTTACAGAAATTTAACATTTTGTATTGTAATTATGAAATTCCTTTGTTATATGTTATTAATTTTCCAGTATGTGACCTCTTTAAAATATAGCTCATCTTAAGAATGTAAGTTAACAACCACGGGATTCAACCGACGAGGAGATTTGGATGTTAATCACAAATCAAGCAGAAAATTGTCATCAAATAATGATATATATATATATATATATATATATATATATATATATATATATATATATATATATATATATATATATATATATATATATATATATATATATATATATATATATATATATATATATATATATATATATATATATAATATATATATATATATATATATATATATATATATATATATATATAATATATATAATATATATATATATATATAATATATATATATATATATATATATATATAAACCCAATCAATTCCATAGGACTTTCCCTACCGCATGTAGCGTTTAGACTTCCAAATTTGGAAAGTTATAGATAGAGAAAAAGCTATTGAAAAGGAATTTCCATTTAAATTAATCGCTTTAATAATTTCTTTTTTACTCAACGACAGACTGCATCAATATTGTGCTAATATATGTATGTTTGTGTATCATAATTATTTTTGTATTCTTATAAGCAGGCACTTATTTAGTAAATTATTATGTAAAAGAATTAATATGCAAGAGTTAGAAGTGCATTAAACTATGTGTGTGATAAATGTGTTGTATTCCATTATTCCTTCACCTGAAGCTTTGTTGTCATCCGTGCTTGTATCTTCACTTGCAGATTCTGTTATCGGCGGAGCTCGGTTGTTTTGAGTCTTTTGCTCGATTTTTTCCAGCAGATCCCCACACACTTCTAGACTCGGGGAAACGATGAAATCAATGAAACCTAGTGAAAGAAGATGGGAATTACAAAGTTAGTAGTTAAATAACATCACCAAGTTCATTAGCATGAATTTTGATGAGAGTTATAATGTATTTTACTCCATATTGTTCTTAAGTATTGGAAAAAAAGACAATTTATTGTATTTTTAAGTGAATAAACTTTGAACAATTTATCAAAAGTCCCTCTGTCCAAGAAAAGTTCTCCCGAAAGGGAAGGCGTAGGAGATGTTCAAATGTTCTCTAAAACAGCTTTCAAGTGTTAGGCTACGTGAAATAACTTTTATATGAAATCTTCTCTTTATTCTTTTTTTCCCTTCTTTTTACCGAAAGTCTTTTTCCGAAATGCGCAATAGATTTACTCAAACTCCATTTCCGCTAGAAACTTTTGAAAATTGAAAAATGTAAAGCAGACTTTTTATACAGAGGATTCATTTTACTTAAGATTTTTGTAGCTAGCTTTTTCAAGCACTTTCTACATTTAAATGCAAAATTAGTCTTCCATCATTAATTTAGTCGCTTTCATCAAGACTTGCTGAGTATTACTTTTACCTTTATGCTCAACCATGTTCTTAAATGCAACGATTAGTATATTAGGATATGCTTTAAAATATCGTTGGGGAATGGTGTTCAAATTTCTGCACTTATCGCGATTCAGCTCAAGATGGAAGTCTATCTAGGAGGCTAACCACATTCTGTTAGAGACTACAAGCCGGTGATTAATGATGGCATTAGGACGAAATGTATTATGTATTTCATGAGTTTCAAAAAATTTCATCATAAGCTTCAATCCATTGAAAAATTTCTCGAAAGGTCGACAATTCCAGTCTTTCGAATAACTGCAGAAAGCAATTTCTGACCACAACAGGAAAAGGAGTTTTCTCAAATGACTGTATTCGACCTTATGAATGATTGCCTAAATGCTCAAGGCAATGTCGCATGATTAGCATACTAAGTCTGAGTGCATAACTTTTGAACCGGTACCTTATGTCTAAGTCGTCTCTTGTCAGTGAACAATTTTGGTATTTTTTCTTTGGCAAAATAAACTTTGACACTTTATTATTATTATTTCATACATTGGATTCTTTGAAACTGCAATATGACGGCAAATATTAATTCATATTATTTAAAGTTATATAAGGTAAATTAGTTTTATAAGCAAAAAATGACTTTAAAAATGCGCAGATATTTTTTAATCCACTTTTTTTCATTATAGAAAGCAGAAATCTTTTTTAAAGTACTAAATCATGGAAGGATTTGATGTAAAATTGTTCCTTAAAATTCATTATTGATGAGACTAAAAGAAATTGATAGAGGTAAATTAAAGCAAAAGAGTTTAAAAAAAATCTAATAAATGTTATTTTTATGCTAATATTATTTTATATTAATGTTATTTTAAATAAAGATTATGAAAACAATAAAATTCACGATGCAATGGATATTTATAGCAAAATTAAAAATAAAAGTATATTAATGTCCTTTCTTATATGCAATAAAAATTAAATATAATTTGGTTAAGCAAATCATTATATTAAATTAGTAATAAGGTGTAAACTTAAGCATCATATATATTAAGTTAAATTTAAAGAATTTATTTCTAAGCCTGCTTATTAAAATGGAAATTGTAAGTTAATTTATAAGATATGAATTTTAATTTTATAAAAGAAAAGACAGATTCAGATGTCTAACTTTTCTTTTGTAAAGTTTCTCTTGTAGAGACAAAGTCACTTCAATTTTGGTTTAATTCTGAAGTCTAATAGCTTCATAGCTTTGAGAATTACTTTCCTTCTTTATGCTAGTAAAAATGACAGAAAATATAATTCTTTTAAAAGAAAAAACACACTGTAATGAATTCCTTGCCTTTTGGCAGGACATTTCTGAAACTTAATATCAACTATGAGTTATAGCTATAACTAGAGAAAGTCAGTTTTATATCTTGAAGTTCCAGAATTTATAGATAAGATTAGATGTCTCTAGATTTTTCATTAAGCTACGAATAACTTTCAAGGTCTTTTCTCCCGAAATATATGTTATTGTAGATACGTCTCACTGTTAAACAAATTTGAATAATCGTTAGAATTTTTTCTAAATATATTTATATGTTTGTTGATTTCTTCAAAAAATAAACAGAATATTTAGATATGAAATTTTGAAAAATGTTAAAATAATCACTCATTGCTTATTAAAAAGTTCTATAAAAATTTATATTAGTTTACCTAGTAATCTTCAAAAAGTCTTTAATTTTTCCCATAGTATAGTATATATATATATATATATATATATATATATATATATATATATATATATATATATATATATATATATATTGATTGATTGATTTCTTTACAAAATAAATTATTTATTAAAAAAATTGAATATTTTAAGGGAGTATTATTATACAGAGAAAAATTTTGCTAATTGAAAACTAAGATTCTTTGCTAATTGAAAAATTCTATAAGTTATTTTCAAAATTTTAATTTTTCAATATAATTATATTTTAAATAAATTACTTAAATAATCAAATTTTGTGAATAGAAATATTACAGCTTTGAAGAAATATTTTATTTAAGAGTTTATATATAAATCCATGTAACTCTTTTATTTAGTTTTGGAATTTCTAATACAAAAGACATGCGCATAAAAATGTTCGATGTATTCTCACTCATACATCAAGTTTTTATCACTTCCTGGATAGAAATGTAAGCTGAAATTGGGGAATCTGAACAGTTTTTATATTTATATAAAACCATCCGATATCTTATTTCAGTCGTGGACGGCAAACCGTTTCCTCTCTCGGTAAGTTCGAAGTCAGAAAATGCCTGCGAGTGCTGTTGAGCTAAATCTTTTCCACTCCCTAAATGATGATGAACCTACAGCCCACTAAATCCATCCTGAATCTTACCTCCGGGTATATTTCATTTACGTGGTATCGAATAACATGGCTTCTTATCTGCTCTCTGTACAGCAAAAGTAAAGTATAAGTAAAAATAGAGGTTATTTTCTTCGCCATTACTCGAAGCAAAACCTAAATCTCCAATTTGATAAAGTAGTTCCAACTGTGAAAAGAAACCCTTTTTCACTTAATGATTTATATCGAGCAAACGCTTTTAGGAATTTACAAATAGGATTGTATAAAAATCTAGTTTGTTGATAAATAAATAAATATATGTATGTATTTTTCTGTATTGTTTATGTATCTATCATAAAATATCTCGCTCTTAACATTTCTTCCTTTTCTGATGTTAAATTTAAGCATTTTGGATTATATTAGCATAAATATGCATACATTTACACACACACGTATGCATATGCTATTTGAAATTAATTCATAAGATCAAAAATAAAATAAATTTTTTAATAGAAAATAATAAAAATGGGATCTCTTATATCCAATCAGGATTCACCACCCTCTACAGAAAAACGTATTTTAATTTTTAAAAGCCATATGTTTCTTACGCATAATTTGATTTATATTTATAATTTTGGGTGATGGTATGTATAGTTAATTTTTTTATATTATTTTATGTGTTTGGATTTTAATTATGTTATATATACAAATATTTTTTTTTAATTTTTTAGCATTGCTTGGGTATTGGAAAAATTAATCGTAGTTTTGGCACAGCTTGTCTTTTTTGGATCTTGCGCCCCCAAACCCAGCCAACCAACTAATCAGGATCGAATATTATCAATGGGCTTAGCTAAATCAGAAATTTAATAAGGACTTTCCTCAGATTTTTTTAATTATATTTTTGATATACTTATGTAAAAAAATATAAGAAATGAGGTTTCTATAGATGTTTTCTTTTATAATATACTTTCATAAAGAATAATTAATCTTGCTTTAACAAGGAACAATATTGTTTGATTGTTTCAAACGAAATGCAAATTTGGAATAATTTACATAAAGTGGATTTGTGTAAAATTTTCATAATTAGAAAAAGAATCGCTAGACACAAAATGTCTTACCGATTTGAGATTCAGCAATGAGGGTGGTATTGCGGTCACACAGAGGCGAATAAGGAAGTCCAAGGGCCTTTTCTTTGTCACCCTGAAAGAGAAAAATATCACCTAGTTTAATTAATTTTTACACTGATAGATTTCCGATAGTACTCATGCTATTCGCTATAACAGAAATAAATTCTATTCACAATTTTTTATTCATTTTTTATCTATTGAAGAATTTATTTATACTAAAAAGATAAACTCAGTATCTCTCTCTCTCTCTCTCTCACACACACACACACACACACACACACACACACACACACACACACACGCACACACGCACGCACGCGCATGCGCACGCACGCACACACACACACACGCGCGCGTGCACGCACACACACACACACACACACACACACACACACACACACACACACACACACACACACACACACACACACACACACACACACACACAAATTGTGATTTAACTGATTAGTAATTTCTCATAACATTATATGCAGCTTTTATTGTGTTAATTTTGAAGCATAATTTGAAACAGGAAAAGTAGATGGATTAAGTAGATGGCTTCTTTAGTTCCGAGTAAAAGTTCTTTTTTGTCTGGAGGGTTAATTTTATTTTTAAAAATTTTTGAAGTTACATTCATAATTTTTATAGAATTTCATTATTTTTGGAAATTTAAAAGCTGACGATTAAAAAGATTTTGCTTATTAATATTTTGCATTGAATACGAAAATGGTACAAATCTTTTCAGCGAAGAATTTCGAAACATTTTTAGCTAGTGAGGATTTTTTTGTCTGGAGTATAGAATTTGTTGAAGCTCACTGGCTTAGTGGTAGCGCTTCGCCCTCCCAAAGCACAGGTCTAAGTTTTGATACTCAGGCTAGATAAGGTCGAATCAACCTTTCATCCCTTCAAGAGGGTAGATACCCATCCTGCTTGGGAATTAAACACTAGGAGTTTCGTGTCAGGGTGACCCCCTAAGATGGGGACATATGCCTCTCACACCAAGGCCCTCGGTCAGGAAAACAGATATAAGCACTGTAGGCCTTGGCCCACAGGGGGTATCGTGCCACAGGCTTAGTTTTAGTTTCATGAAATGTGCGGAAAACAAATCTCTGTTATTGCAAGTTTCTCTCATTTCCCATATTCTATTCGCGAAACACTTGGAAATTTAAATTTGTTTGAAGTCATTATATTCCATAAATATTAAGAAACTGTTGGCATATATTACATAAAAATATTAAATTAATTTCATAAAAAAGAACTGGTGAATGATTACCTGAAGAAAAAACTCCTCCATCAACAGCAATGTCCATCTGTGGTGCAAATCAAAGTTTTTACTTGGATGACTGATATCACAACAGTGAAGTACCAAGGAAAGAGCTTTTGACTTCTCAATACTGCCAATAAATAGAAACATGCAAGTGTTAATTCACATATATATATAACATCCTTGGCGTAAAATACAAAGAAGTAACTTTTAAAATAACCTGTATCAAATCGGGTTAATAGTTTAATTTTGTCACTCTACAGTTATATTTTGCACACGAAGGGAATTGGACAAGAACTACAGTTTAAAATGGACTCTAAATCACTACAAACATTCATGCTCGAGCTGGTTCGTTTATTATTCTTTCTTTTCTTCATCATATAGCTTATGTTTATAAATGCATTTTATTTTAATGTTTTCATTTCTTAATATCGGTATCACTGTAATAGCCGCACTAAATCTATTGTTATGTAACCTGTACCATTTTTCACTATTGTTATAAGATGGGATAGTTTTGTGAAATTTAGTGTTATCTGTTTTATTTCTTGTAATGTAACCTTCATTTGTATTGTTATCTTATCCATACCTTTCCAATTATTTTACAGCATTGATGCATTCTTTGTGGATATAATTTGTTGTTCAAATTAAATATCTTTTTCTTTCTGAAATTTTTATCCTTCCCAGTGATTTCCTATCATACTGGTAGAACGCTATTAATGTTAGGTACAAGGAAGTTCACTGATATTCACCTCTCCGACCACACCCAAAGTGGGAATCAAACCCATGAATGTTTGAACTGAAGGCTGGAGTGTTAACACTTAAGCAACTGACTCGATCAAAATTGTGTGCAAAGAAATTTCAATTAGTTTTATTGATTTCCTCTCACACTACTATTTCTAAGCAATCACAAATCAGTGATTAAGATATATCCAGAATCGCATGTAAGGTTTTCGCATTCCTTTCTGATAAAATTATTTGGTTGACCAGGTTTGCCGCAGGTGTATGAAAAACCGCAGGTTTTGTTTCCGACGATTACAAACAAACATATTTACCATTTTTGTAATGCTTAAGCTTTATAAATTGCATTAGAATATGGTTAAAAGTAGTTCTCACTTCTATATTTAATAACCTCGTAATCAAAAACAGACTCTTCAACTATTCCACGTCTCATTTGATTTGTCTTCATCTGATCTATTTCGTAATTAAAGTGTTTGGAACAACTCTAAATATAAATGGTAAATATCTTTAAAATATCGTTCATTTTCCGAATCACAATATTTTTCAAAAGTAATCGATTTCCACTGGAAAATACGAAAGCTAGCGGGCTTACAACACGAGTTCTATACAAGAATTAAGGAGTTAAGGTGTAGAAACAGGTACGCCTTGGCTTGGAAAAATATTTGACGATGAAATTTAATTTCTTGCATTAAATCTTATTTAAGCTTTTGAGTAACGGCAGCAGGCATTTTGTTAGTCATACCTTGGCGCCTATCTTGGCATCAAAAAAATTGCCAAAATATCTAGGGTTACTACCCGTTTGCAAACTTTCACCGAATTAAATAAAACAAGCAATTAATTTTGCTTAATCTATTAAAGCCACAAATTAATGTAATAAAATTAATTAATTTTCTATTTACCTGAACTCTGTGTGACTGATCAATGATTTCACTGATTTAATCTGTTGAAAGTGGGAAGACATGTCTGTGGCCAGAACCATCTCAATGACCAGGCTCCGGAATTCCCTGGAAGTGAGCAAGAGTAAATATATCATTTCAGATTTGACATTCTGTTACTTAACTGTTTGTTAACGGTCATTTACTTACTTGTATTCTTCTTTACTCAAGTGGAAAAGAATATTACAGTCATCTTCTCGCATCAAACGGAATGCAGCGCTCACATGATGGTTCTCAAGGACAGCGCGGTCATTATAAAGCAGAGCAGTGTCAGATCTGAAAGAGAAAATTACAGTTATGAGTACCTCTGGAACAATTTGCGAGGAAAATTCTACAATATATTCAACCTTTACTGTATAATAACTATTATTTCTTGTGGAGGTATTTTTTGCTGTTGCGCTTTTGCAAAAAAGTATTATAAAAGTTACATCCTCTTATAAAAAGCAATTCTAAAGTAATTTTTTTAAGTAAATATTTTTTAATGATTACTAAAAAGTTAATTTTTTTACGTAATTATATTTTCGACCCTTTCTTGTTTAAAATTAATTTTTATATAGTTTTAAAAAACGTAACAAGTATTTCTAATTTATAAAAATTTTTAAAAAGAAGGTAATTTTCTTCGATAGAAATATTTATTGTTTGATATATTTATAAGAGATGATGGATTATTTGTTTTTAAACTTTTGAATAAATTATTTTCTTCTTTATTATTGAATTAAAAATAATAAAACTCAGTTAAACACACTAGAAAACATTAATATTGAGTCACATTTCTAGCATTGCTTTAAAATTTCGGTGCCAAAATATTACATAGATACACTGGGTATAAATTGTAGGAAAACGTATAGGCATTGGTTGTTGAATTTTTATACTCAACTGTTGATTGCATAGTATGAGTTTTCATTTGCGTGTTGGGACTCTGTTGTAGGTTAAAAAACCAATACTTTTTTGAACTTTTGAATAATGTTTCAAACTAAAAATACCCACCTAATTTAAAAGTTTTTCTTTAAACTAACAAAATAGCAAAGTAATAGATGACCTCTTTCACACTAGACAACTTTTATCCTACCATAAAAAAAATCGTTCGAAATTTTAAGATAGAAATTATTAAAAAACACACAATAGACTGCCCTCTTTCACACTGAACGGGAAACGATATTGTGTGACCAGTCTATTGTGTGGTTTTTTAATAACTTCTCTCATAAAATTTCGGACAATATTTTTATCGTACGATAAAAGTCGTCTAGTGTGAAAGAGGCCTATATATATATATATATATTATATATATATATATATATATATATATATATATATATATATATATATATATATATATATATATATATATATATATATATATATATATATATATATATATATATATATATATATATATATATATCATGAGAGCCCATTTTGGTTAATCTAACCTCACAAATCTGTTGTAAGCCTTCCTAGCACATTTATTGTATGTTTCCCCCTAGAAGAACTTTTCATGGACATTAGATATCACTCACTTGTCATCAAAGAAGAAACCAGAAAACTCTCAGGTATGCAGATCAACAAATGATATTCTGAACAACATAGAAATACAAAATTTGTCTTCCCTTTTTAAGCAGTGGCCAGAACCCAATATGAGACCTTTCACTCTGAAGTCCATATTCTTATCTGTTCCACTAAGTAAGAACTATTTATGATTTTATTAATGTTGTAATTATATAATCAGTATGTAATTATATAATATGTTGTAAGAGTAAATTGCTCTTTCGCGGCTAATATATAAAATATAGGATTAAGAACTGTTCCGCAGCGATAAAGAGAATAAATTATTCAGTGATTTATATTTGTCGAAATATATACTTTGCATTACATTGTTGCTAAAAGCAGACTTTGAATCGACCTTGAAAATTTCTTCTCTAACACTCAAATATAAATTTTGGTTTTCTTCCTTTCAAATGTATACTCTTACTTAAAACACAAAAGGTATTTTCATGTTGTTTTATAACTACTCATATCGTAACAATCTTTTAGAACTTATTTAGTTTAATCAAGTATTCTTTTATTTCATCAGTCCTACCATGAGATCAACTAACATAAACAATAAATGAACAATTACTGGTAAAAAGTGCATGCTGAATAAAGTCGAATTTTTCTTTTTTTAGGATATAATTAATACAAGAATAATTTCAGACTTTGAATTAATGAATTAGTTGACCTTCGTTTTTTATGTGTTTGAGAATAACTATGTGCATTTTATTATATTTTGTAGACATAAATTTTTATGTATTTGGAAAATTATAACAAAGTTCACTTTATATTATTTATGAATCATAAATATTTTATAGACCGTAAGTTTTATTCAACCAAGTTTCGCAATGTTGCATATCTAAAATAAATGTATATTAATTTTGAGTTGTGAGAGTTAAAAATATCAATTATCTCTTGACATTAATAATTTATAATGTAATAAAACAGAAACACAATGTTCATTATGTATTTGTAATACTGGTTTCAACAATAAAGTTTAAGCAAAACAGTTTATAGAGATCAATAAAATAAGACCTAAGCAGCAGATAGAAATATCAAATAAATAGGACTTCTAACACATCTAATTACATAAGAAGTTTTCTTTTATTTTTCTGTAGAAAAATGAACCGATTCCCATGTAAATGTCAGTGATAACACACACACATTTACATGGGAATCGGTTAATATTCAAAGTGATTGAATAAATTGAAAATAGAAAAAAAATTCATTGGCAGCAAAGAAAACTGATTAAAAGAAAACTGATAGCAAAGAAAAAAAATTGCAAATAGTAAACGACATTTCATTTATTAACAATTTCGCCTTTCTTAAAACTGGGGAACTCAGACTTTTATTAGAAAATGCAAATTTTCATAGGAAATAACATTTTCATCATTTTTCTGCTTGAAACATAAGCATTTGTTTTTATAAACCTACGCCGGGTTCACCATTACTTATTGGTAGCACAGCACTTTTCATTTTGGAATGCTTTGTTGCGTTGTTACTTATCTCCCTGGTGTAGGAAAGTCTACACCATGTCCAAAAGGCCCAGATCCCCATAGATCAGGTCCTGCTCATCCCACAGCTGCCTTCAGGAGGCTCCAAGACAACCAAGAAGATGAGCAGATCTGGCAGAGAGGGAACAGGAACAAGGAGAGAAAATCCTCTCCCTCTTCAAGAACCTCAAACATTTTAGGTGGCCACTTCTAATTCTCGCCATGACCGATTGAAGAGGCATGGGGACCACTGCAGGATAGGGAGTGACCAGGACTGCTGGCAACATGCCGAGGGTAAACCGGTGGAAGACGCCATACAGAGAACAATTGCTGTCTGTTTAAAAAGTGGATTTCCGAGGGAATAAGCTCATAATGGTGGAATGCTCTATACCAGGTATTATTAAGCAACGGGAGATAGTTGATTTTTTGTGTGTTTCTTTTGCACATATATTTGTTGTGTTATGGTGCTTGGGTGTTTTTTAGGTTTTCTTTTGTGCCAAGCTGGAGAAGTAATGGACAGGGACTACTTGCCCCTTTGTGGGGTTCTTTGCTTGCTCAACGGAGGAAGCGAGATATTGGGAGGCAAGATCGCTCCTTAGGCAAATGACTTCGGTCTATTTTTTGTAGTTTACTTTTTTGTAACCTTTGGTTCTTTGTATTTTGCCCTGGCTATGGGAAATAAAAAAAACTTTGTGCCACGTAAATATGATCTTTATCTATGTAAAGTACTCTCCACAGGCAATAGCCAGCTGATAAATTTTTTTCTTAAAACGACTTTCAGCAGTTAAGCTCTCCACAAATTAGTAACAATTATCACATATAAATTTATTTCAACGATGCATACGAAAAAATTAAAAGTCATTATCTCTGATGCATAATTGATTCTTTCTCTCTTATTCCCCTTCCAACATATATTCTAATCTCAGATAATGGGTATATATTTGAGCTTACGATGATGCTTAGTATCTACTTGCAATCGCTTTTGAGAAGTAAAATGTATTTTCAAATAATTCTCAACTCCCAAAGTTAATAAATAATGCAAAGTTTAACATGCAATTATTATTTTCGATTTAACGTGTACACGAATAAAACGAGCTAAATATGCTATGTTAATATTTTTCATTGATGTTTTAACGTAATTTGTTAATATCCGAATACTTCATGGAAAGGAACTGTCATAGGTAATATATACGAATGGTTGAAAAATGTCGCCTAAATCACAGTTTAAACACATCAACAATTACTAACATATTTTAAAATTGTCATTAAATGGTACTAATGAGATGTCAATAATTTATTTCGGTATTTACATTTGCGTTGAATGAAAATCCGGTTTTAAGCAATGAAAGAAGACTTAGTCGCTCCGAGAACAAAGGAATTATTTACTGAACATTTATTTTCTCATCATTATGTATTTTAGTGTCCTTCATATTGATGCACTTAAAATTCTGTCTGTAAAGCTCTTATTAAAAGATTAATCCGAAGCTCCTAAAAACAGGATCTGTTAGAATTAAAAAGGGAGCTAATTCATGTGTGGTAGAGGCAGACTCTTAGTGATTATATTTATGTATTCTTAGAACTTTTATCTCATTCACAAAAATTCTGATTGTAACATTCTCTTTGATGAGAAACACTTTGCTTTAATTATCAGTCAATGTAAGATTAACCGCATGGTAATTAACTAGTTCCTTAGTTATTTTGGTTCGGTTTTTAATTTTTTTATTTGTTTTTCAAAGGAAGAACACCAGAATCAAAATAATTAGAAAAAAGAGCTTTCAAAACTGAAGTCTCATTTTCCGAAAGTTGACATGAAATTCATGTTCATTCAATTCGAAAGTTGACATGAGAAAAAAAAATCTCTTCGTATGAAAAAGTTGTTTAAAAGACAACCAGGTATTCAGAAATAATTCTTTGGAAATGTATTTTCTTATCATTTTTCATTCATCACGCCATTTGACACTAAAGTAAAAACGATACGAAGATAAATTTTCATGAAATGATTTCTGTAAATTATTTTTTCAGAAATCATTTTATTAAAATTCATTTTTTTATAATTTTTACTTTAGTGTCAAATGAAGTAGGTGGTTTGCAGAAATCATTTTTAAAACATTGAGTTTTCCTTTTTATTTTTTTAGTGCCATTCATAACATGATCAGGTTTTCAGAAAATATTTTTTGAAAATTTCTTTTCTTTTATTTTATCTTAGTTTTATTTACATTAAAGAATTGGTTTTCAGAAATTATTTTATGAAAATTTTATCATCCATAGTTTAAATATCAATTTATACTAAGCTGGAATAAACCGGATTTGAAAGTCTTTATTTTTAATCTTTTTTATATTAATGTTATTCCCATTGATCAAAATAATAAGTGATTAAAATGGTATTACGTTAATTATAAAATTTCGAGCAATTTCAGTGGTTTAGTTATTCAATTTTAAATATGATTTATGGTATTAATATAAAATGGTATTACGTTAATTATAAAATTTCGAGCAAATGTTATGATTAATGTTATTTCCATTGATCAACATAATAAGTGATTAAAATGGTACGTTAATTATAAAATTTCGAGCAGTTTCAGTGCTTTATTTATTAATTTTAAATATGATTTATGGTATTAATATAGAATGGTATTATGTTAATTATAAAATTTCGAGCAAATGTTATTGTTATTATATTATGGTATTACGTTAATTATAAAATTTCGAGCAAATGTTATAATTAATGTTATTCCCATTGATCAACATAATAAATGATTAAAATGATATTACCTTAATTATAAAATTTCAAGCAATTTCAGTGGTTTCATTTACTTATTAAATTATAAATATGATTTAAAGGACTTTTTTTAAACCTCTGCAATCTAAAGTAAATTTTTAGTTTTCTTTTGAATTTTCAATTTTTTTCAACACATTGAATAATTTTACTTAGTTCAATCTAAAAAAAAGTAAGAATATATAATTATATAATCCTCATTTAATGTTTAATTATCTTCTAAGTCTCTATAAAATTACTCAATGAAGGATTATATTTTATACAAAAAACTTTTCTTTTTATTAAATTATTACAGTTATATGATTGTTACATAAAATGGTTGTTACATTACTATTCAAATATAATTTTACTGTTTTAGTTTGAAGCAAATAACAATATCAATTTGAAGACAAAAATAAATATGTTTTTATATGTAAAATGTCTTGCGTAATTCACCATATTTAAAAATTAGTGTTATTGAACGTAATGCTCTTAGCGGATATTAAAAATTCTAATCGTAATATTACAATAATCAATTTTTAATATCAAATCAATTGTCTTTATAGTTTTATTCTTAAAATTAGAAAAAATAATATATACATGCTTGATATATTTTGATATGTATAAAATAATTTATTCATATATATATGATATAATATATGAAATAATATACGCGTTAGTCCGATACATATATTTCCATATATACACAGAAATTCTATTTGTTAATTAGAAATGAGATACATCGAAATTTCGTTAACACGAATATAAATTTTAATTCTATGAATCTCATTTAGTTAAGAAGTAGAGTTAATAAGTTTCCCTAATTTGAATCAATGGTTCAGATGTATTTTTAATAATTTAAAGTACAGTTATCTTCTCAAATTTTGAACAGTAACCAATGGTATTTTAAGAAATTACATTAAAAATAAACAAAAAAACATTGTTAACTTTTCTGAAAAATTTGAGAATGCGAGAATCATAATTTCATATTTTATACTTCAGTTAGTAATGATTTTAAAATTTGTTAATATTAAAGTCACGAGAAAATTATCAAAGTTATTCCCGTTAGGTAAGATTAATAAATATAATCTAAGCATGAAAATAAAGCCTAATTCTGATGTGAGTTCAGTGAAAATAGTCAGTTATCTAAGAAAGCTGCTTAATCCTGCACGTTTATTCTTACATTGAGTTCTCATTATTAAAGAACTGCATTGTGTCTGTTTCCACAAAAACCTAGATAAATTATCCCTAATTTCTCATTAAGGAATTATGTTTCTTGTTACTAACTGCAAACCGTGTATGTGGTTAAATTATTCACTGTTCCTCTGTAAAGAATTACATTGTCTATCACTCACGAAAATCTGGCTGAATAATCTTTAATTTGTTATTGTAAAGAACTACATTGTCTATTACTAATGAAAAAATTATTTTGTCTAAACTAACCACAATTTATTATTAAAGAACAGCATTATCTGTTATCAACAAAAAATTGGCAAAATTATTCAGAATTAGTCAAGTTAAATAAAAAATATCACTCGATTCTTTACATATGTGAGTAAAGAATGTTTCGTTGTTGTTATTTAAGTCACTTGGACAAGCCATGCTCGCTATGCCTTGGCTATGCGAATTTAAGTCAATAGGGAACGTTTTTCGTTTTAATCAGAGCACCACGAAGGTGAAAGTACGTCTTTGTCTTTAAATCCTCCGATAGATGGCATCACCAAAGGATCCACTCCGTCAGTTTTGACATTGATATGATGGGGGAGGAAATTTTCTCCAGACAATTGTACCCATGGTGACTGCTCATTGACCGACCACAGGACTTTCGATTCCACAGATTTAACGAGCATGTATATCGCCTGCAGTTTTTTCAAGTTTATTTTGATATTCTTGATATAATCCTCCGATTTTTAACGTAGAATGATAATATTTTCTTTCAAAATTCCATAAATATATGTAGGAGCTACGTAACTATGGTATTTAATGTTTACCTGACTCAGTAGCAAAATCTGGTAAACCATTTTCTTACTTACTTTTCTTATAAATGTTAGCTCACAAGGAAACAGCAGAAAATAACTTACCTTGACATGACATGGAAGTTGTTGGTGGTCCCAGTATGCTCATAATCATGAACAATGGCTGCAATGATGGCTGCAAATATTTCCAAATCAGACAACCAGTTCTGAAAGTGCAGAAAAAAGACATTTTACACTGGTCAATACCAATCATTTTTTGAGACTTCCTTTAAAAATGAATTCATTTTAAAATCTAAGTTTAATTTTCCACCTTATGCTCTGCATATATATTCAGGCTTACATTAGAGTCTGTACTAGTTTTTATTAGTATTTTTTAATCAATGCATAGTACATATAATGTAAATTTGTACTTAAAAAGATTTTAGTTTGAACTCCAGTCTTTAATATATGAATCCTATTTAAATATAAATTGGAACTCACATCATCCTTTATTGACCAGTGTAAATGCTTCCAAACTATTTCACAAATTTGCTAAAATTAATTTTAAAATAAGGGTAATTTTATACTTAAAATTATCTCTGTTATTCTTATCTATAGATTTACATGCTAAGATTGCAAGCGAAAGTAAATTTTTAGGGTAAAATGATTAGCTGGAGCATAAGGTGTAAAATTAATAAATATACAAATATATTGCAAATAAACATATAATATTTGAGATGCTATGGGATTATGTATAGAAAATATTTTTTAATAATGAAAACTCAACATTTGCACTTACTTTGTTCTGCTTTATTTAAAATCTTCATAGTTTTGATGTTGTCAAAATAAACAAACATATATACGGCAATAACTTACCTTTTTGGAAAAAATGACAATGCTAATTTAATACGTCTATGACAAAATATTATATATGGATATTTATATTTTTCGAAACATTGAAGGAACTATCTTATGTGACATCAATGACTTCAGAATATATATATATATATATATATATATATATATATATATATATATATATATATATATATATATATATATATATATATATATATATATATGTAAATACACAAGTTTATTTTTTGAAAACAAATAAATAGTGTAATGATAACTTTATTATTGTTAGTATTAACATTTGAAAAATACTTTGTAAGCAAATATTCATTTTGACATACTGGTATTAAAAGACCAAACAATAAATGCAAACAATTAGCAAAAACGTATTTTGCCTTTTCAAAATAATAACAAAAGAATCTGCAAAATCATCTGGCAGGGATATCAGAGGGAAAAAAAAAAAAAAAAAAAAAAAACTGAAATTTTCAGGCACAATCTGCTTTTTAAAAATGAATATATAAACTATTTTTACTATGAAACCGAAATATATAAATGTTTAAGTTTTAACATGAATCAAAAAGCGAAATTGAAAACTGAAAGCCACTCAAAAAAACGGAAACATCAGTTACGATTCCTCTCGTAAAAGTGATAATGAAAGTGAATGCTCCAGACATGCATCAAGTCAAGTATCCCATTAAAAATTATTTCATCTGTGTTAGACGGTTGCAGTTTCATATTTCCATCGATTACCATAAGCAGATGAAAATGAAAATAATAAATATAGCTATAAGCAAGCACTAACACATTTGAAATATATAACACATTTGAAAATATTTATACAATCTCTGAAAAGGTTTCTCTTAATCAAGTTTCAATTTATTTTAATAAGAAATTTTTCTGTGTGAGGAAATAAAAAATTATGTAATAAATTAAAAAATTACTTTTTCTAATTTTAAGTAAAATATTATAGAACGGATATTCTAACAAATGAAAATTAGTGAGACAACTTTTCATTCACCGACTATTGCCTTCTGGTAGGACTTTTCAATCAAAAGTGTATCTTATTCATGTATTGCAAAGGAGGAAACATAAAAAAAAAATTCCCGTATTCAATCTGACAAATATAGACTTATATATATATAGTATATATAGTTGTCGGTTGTTAGGGGATGATTGGGAGCATTTTATGCTTTTTACTTTGTCACACATGAGAGTGATCTTATAGAATGACCTACTGAAGAACTGCATTCTGTGGATATTCAAATGTCTCACAAAAGACCGCGGTTTTTAGGGTATTTGCTACGACATGTGAGATTGTCCACGGTAAAGTACATTATATATTTAATTTTAATTTTAATGAGTGTTGAAAATAAGACAAAATAAATTTAATGGTATCAAGAAATGCTGCCATCAACTATTCCTAAGTTATAGTTTTAATTTCAATGCATTGAATAAAACAATATTGAAATTTCTTCAAGCCATAAGTTCTTTTTTGAAAAGAGTATTGAAGTGTGGTGCGGTAATACAAAAGTAAGAAAAGGTGTTCTATTTTATATCCTGATAAAGTTAAATTTCAAATAAAGGATATAAAGTTATTGAATTTGAAATTCATAAACCATGATTAGAGCACCAGGAATTATTAAAAACAATTAAAATGTAACTGTACTTTTGTTTTTAAAATTTTACTTAAAAAAATAATTTTTTAGGTGTCAATTACATGCAGCGATTTCAAATAATTATCACTTAATTTAATGTCTTGTATATACGTTGATATTTCATTTTTTTATTTTGTAAAATGTTTCAAGTAAATTAATTTATTAAAATTGAAAATAAAATCTTATAAAAATGCTATTTTTAATAGTATTATTAATTGCTTGTAGTTTTAAATTTATCATATTTGATTTTAGACTTCAACTGAAAATTAATCTAGTCAATTAGATTTTGATACAAATTTCTTTTTTTGCAATTTATTTAATTCCAATTTTATTTCGGATTATATATTCCAATACAATTTTATGTTTAAATTAGCATATATATATATATATATATATATATATATATATATATATATATATATATATATATATATATATATATATATATATATATATATATATTTCTCATTATAGATACCAGTCTTGAATAAAATAGGAAAAAAATTTGTTAATGTATTTTTGATAATCGCTATTTTTTTAAACGAATTGAATCCCATGTACTTTTATTTAACTTCGTTTACATTTTTTCAATGAGTACACTGAGAAAATGATGGCAATATTCATTTGAATGATATCTTTAGAAGTTCTGTTTTTAATGGCTTATTTCTCGGCACATATGACGACTTTGTTGATAATTTTCTTTCAGTTTGAATTATGTTAACAATAGTTTTTTGACTGCCTTAAGAAACATTTTATCAAAAAGTCCATTGTAAACAAACTTTTTGTCTGAAATGTCTGAAATAGCAGTATGAATTTTTGGAACATATTTTAACACGATTACCATATTCTATTTGTTTCATGAATATATATGGTGTAATGTAAAATAAAATGGTTAATTTTAACATAACAGCCTCGCTAAATATGACATATATTGTTAATAATAAGTTAAAGATGATTAAGATAGAGTTTTTAACTTTCTTACTAATTTAGATATTCTTTTAAAATAATTTGAAACACTGATATATTTAATTTAATGTGTAACTTATAAAAATAAAATATAAATTAAAAAAAATGTTTAAAAATTTATTTTACTTGTTTTATAATAATCAAATATTACAAAAATTTTCTTCACAATTTTCGGGTATAGGAATAAAAAATATTAAAATTTCAAAAATCAAGGATTTTAACACCACTATTTTCTTAAATTCCATACTTTAAACTAAAAAACTTATTTTGAATACAAAATTAAATTAAAATATTTGAATAATGGGTTGTTGTAATTTTAATTATTTATTTTCTACTGGATTTTAGATTATTCATTTTAAATTAAGAAAAATTATAAAATGAAATGAGAAAAAAATGAAGTTAAATTCGTGTTTGGTTGACTTGAGTGTGATATGAGGTAAAAAAAAACTTTTCTATAAGAATTATCTGAGATTCACAAGATATTCTTATTTTAATTTAGTTCGACACAGAAAAGTAATTTGATAATTTAAATCAGTAAAAATATTTATCATAAGCGAAAAATTTCTTTCCTGTCTCTTTTTATAAATGTTTTATTGCAAAATTGTTTCTTAGTATGAAAAACTTCACAAGAGTGTTGTAAAATAAAATAAATAGTGCTACTCTAATGGTAGGGAAGGGTTAAAATTGTTTCAAAAAATATATTTTAACCACCATTCCCCATGTCAGAGAACAAGTCCAAAAAGTTTAGATAGAATGTTAAGTTTTTCTCCACTTTTCTTACCAATATTTTTGAAAATAAAAAACTACAAAAAATCACCACATTTTTATTTTTTACAACTCAATTAGTATTTTAATACTATTTGTTGAAAATCCAAAACACTACTAATATATTCAGTGTTAAAATAACCGAATATTTTTTTTCATTTTAAACTATATACAGTCAAAATAAAAAAAAAGAAGTGTGTTTAAACAAATTTTACTGACAAATTCTGTGATTGAGATACCTCAGAGTAATAATTAATTTCAATATACATAATCCCCTGAGAAAACTCAGTATAATCTAAGAAGTGGTTAATTCAGTTTATTTTCTGAATATAATTTCGCTATAAAATAATTTATTATTATTCTAAACATATCTTTGATAAATAATAGTATGATGTTTTCAAAGATAGTAATATTGCTTTAAGTCATAAAAAATAAAATTATTATTATGACTAAAACAGTAATTTAATTGCAGGAAGTAAGAAAAACAGATCAATGAACTACCTCGGAACTATTCGGTGTCCTCCGGAAACATTTAGAAATATAAAAAAATGCATAAAAAACCCCAGATAACTCTCATTTTTTTGTTTGTAATAGGAAATGACAACAAAGCTATTTCAAAGAAATCAGATTGTTTTTTCCAGAAGATTATTTACGTGTGAATGACGAGTGGGGCAAAAACGTAAAATTGTCATTAGGTATGATGTTTTTACTCTTTATGATTAATAAATGTAATCATTGGGAAAAAAAACTTTTTTTTGGTATTTTTAATTTTAGCTATTTCTAGCTGCTTCTATTCCTATTTTTAAAGTAAATAAATACTCTTGACCAATTGTTATATATATTCAAAAGTTAACTATAGCATTTTTATATTGAACAAATTTTATCAAATAATTGTAAACTAGGTTATTAAATTACTGAAAAATTAAATTAAATATTAATATCGATTTTATTATATATTTGAAGTTCAGCTATGTATTTATAACTAAATGTGATTAGAAACTCATACTCTTTAATGTTTAAACAAGAACATTTATATAAAACCATGTTATTTAATTAAAATTTTTTTCTGTAATTACTGAGAAAAGGTTGGCAACTCTCAGTTAAGATAATTAAATATTTCTAACTGTTATGCCATTCCAAGTGTTGTTATGATGCTCATAATAACACACACACACATTACACGAAAATACATACATACTAATAAAACAATATTGAAGATAAAACACAACATTTAGAATGTCTTCTAATGTCATCATATGTATTTATGAATGTCATTTATACACTTAAATTATCATGACCGTAGTTTATAAAAATAGTTTTTTTATAAGTGTCTTTTTGAAACTACTTATAGAAAATGTCAGCAACTCTCAGTTAAGATAATTAAATTCTTATTAATTTTATTATGTCATTCTAAATGTTATTATGTTCTAAATGTTATCGTTAATGCCCATAATAACATTTAGGTGACATTCTAAATATCTTCTAAATATTATTACGTGTGTTTATGATTGTCCTTTATGAAAATATAATTTTTTTATTAATTTTCTTGCAATTATTAACAATTCTCAATTAAGGTATTTAAATTCTCCTAAATGGTTCTTAGTAGCATTTACTCAAGCTAAAAATGTGAAAAAAACTTTTGAAAAAGTCTAATGTTTAGTTAATACATAGGCTATTAAGGAACATTATAAAAATGTGTACATACAATTAAGAGTAGGAAACATTTTCTCTATAGTTTCCTTAATATTTATATACATTTCTAGAGAATTGAATTCATTTTAAAAACACCATCATGAAAATATAAAAGTGTAAATCAAATTTTTTTTAATTTTAATGTCTGTAAATACTGATGATACTTAGTTTTTTTAAAATTATTTTTAAAAAAATTATAACAATGTACTTTACAATTGAATATAGAAATTACAGATACAAGAACATTCCAAATATGAAAAACTATATTTCTTAATTATAGTCAATATTGATCAATTAAGTTAAACTAAATACTTTGTAAAAATATCTTTGAATCAATGGTAATCAAGTTTTCTAAATAATTTTATAATTAATGATAATTTTAAATAACTTTACAACAAATGAAATGCTTTTGACTATCATGTAAACTTGTGTTATGACGTAATTCATTGTGTGGATGAGGAGAGTTACCGTTAATTTATTCATTTTATAACTAATATATGATCTATTTGATATCAATATAATGCTAATTGTAAAAAAAAGTAGACATTTCAAAATGAAACAAATCATAGAGCAAACTACATTAAAAATATCACTTTGCGGTTTTCTAAGATATTTTTTAAGCCAAATTCGAGGCCATTGGACGTGTTACCATAGAAGTTCAGTTTCAGAGCAGTTAGCAATTGTGAGTTAACGTATAAACATAAAGAACATTTTGTTTGAGTATATGTTTACATGAAAATGTATACCATTCAAGGAATTAATTAAAAATAATATAATTATAATATAAAAGTCATGAACAATTGACACTATTAGAAAAAATATTTTATAAATAATTCCGTCTCTATCAGTATTGGTGCTTAATATGAATTTTATTATATTGATACGTTATTTATAAACGAGTAAGCAAATACGACAGTGATAGAAAACTAATATATTTTCATACGTTTTTTCTCAACATTGTAAAATAAGAGTATTTTATTGACAACATTAGTTATAAATATTTATTATTATATAGATCATCACAACAGCTATTTAAGCTGTTAAAATACGTAGATAAATATTATAAATTTATAAAAAAGAATGCAGAAAGGAAAAAGTTATCATTTTTCGTAGAGACCGAAAATTGATGAAGATAAAGGGTTATTTTAAAGAAACAAGGTTAAGCTCCTTGTACACAGGAAAATACTTAAATAATAATATCGTTAAAAATTATACTCTCATGATGGTGCGTAAAAGTCAAGAAAAATTTATTTTAAGGAATTGGCTGAATTCCAAAAATAATTAAGAAACGAAATGTTTATTAAAAGTTATAGATTAATAAAAAATTAATCTATAATTTATGATAAATATGAGTTAAAGATTAATATGAGGAAAGAAGAAATGCGTTGAAATTTTCTAAATTAATCGGGTTACAATTGGAATTTCTTTCTTCTATTTAAATTTTCATGAAGATTTTTCTTACTAACTGATCACTCAAATATTTTTAAAATAAAAGTTTGTCGGGATATGAAGTATTTTTTTTCTCTCTCATGTCGTTTTTAAATGATTTTATTTACACACTTAAATTTCTTAAAAAAATATTTCGCTGATTCATCTAAAAAAAGGTAACTCTCAATCAAGTATAATTTTTTATGCAAAAAATTAAATAAATTAATGAAATATTTCCAAAAAGGAGGGCTGCTATTTTAAATAAAAATATTTCTTTGTCTTTAGAATTAAAAAGAAAAGTGAAATCCAGATAGAGTTAGTGTACTATTGTAACTTAGTTTTGTTCAAATAAAGCAGAAAATTTCTTTATAAGACTTAACATAAGTTAGAATTTAAAACAGCTGTATGCCGTTAAAATTAGCATAAATAAAAGGAGTTCCGTAAGGAATTAAATTTTTCTTTAAGAATGTCAAGAAAATGATTGCGTAAGTTTTAAAAAATTAAGTTTTTGTCTTTAAAACAGAATATTTAAACCTAAATAAATTAAACAGGTCGATAATTTTGTAAGTATGTTTTTGAACCATACATTGTACAAGAAAAGCATAAAAATTGCTTATAATAATACTTAAATTAATTTAAGTGGTAATTATTAATTGTGAACAGCCAGAATAAACAAATAAAATCTATAAGCTAAGAAATTATATTTTCCAAGTTTAAAAAAAGACGAAATATTTTTAGCAACAGATTTCATGATGCCGAATCAACTTTCAGTTGCCCAATGTTTTGTAACTTAATATTTCTTTCGCGAGAGTAACTGCTATTTTTTTCCTTACTAAAAAATGGAGATGATTCAAATGATAGCTTCCGTTTATAAATTATTTTCGCGGTCATCCGATAAAGAAAACATGTTATTTAAGCAAAACACCACAAATTAGTTTGGCAGAATTCAGAGAAGTTTTGAGAAATGGAAAATCAGAAGGTTTAACACCTACCGCTAAGCCTAATTGGCAGAGCATAAAGTGTACGGTTTGAGTGACATCCGCTGCATGAAGATCGTTGTGGTAGGGGTTCTTGTGTCTCACGTAACCATGAAGAACTTGAGTCATAAAATTTTCCATTGTAGACGATGGTATCTAAAAAAGGAACAGAAAATTGCTTGTTACTCAAAAAACATTTCGCTATAACCAAATAGAAATGTTTTGGTTAAAAAGTTTCTTGTGCAATCTTAACTTAGATCTGAGATTTTGCTAAATTCCGTATTCAGAATTTATTTCACAAATAAATATGCAATGATAATAAATATGGAATAATGATAATGAAATTGATAAATAAAATAATTTCCGAATATAGCTTTTTAAAAATTTCATTTAGCATTTAATGTATTTTAGCATAAGAAAATATGATGAATGTTATTTATCAATTTATAACTGAACTTTTGCGAAGCTTCATACAGGCTTAGTGATAGGACAGCGATCTTTAAAGTGAAGGGTTCCCGGTTCGATCCTAGTCACTGTTGAACAACAGGAGATGGGTGTTGGGTTTATGCCTTCCGCATGCATGTCGTTGGGGTGTGTGCTTATGAGTTTTCTAGGTTTCTTTCCTCGCGACATGTGTCCTTGAAAAGTCCTCCCAGGAAACAGATTGCGAGGGGGTATTGAACTGTCTTGCAACGGAGCCAAGGTCATCCATAAGGTGTCAATTTCAATCGGCATTATTTTTTAAATAAAAGTATGATGTTGTTTATCAATTTAAAATAAACTTTTCTTGAGCTTCATTTAGTATTTATTTTTCAATGAAAAATTCAATGGATATTATTTATCAATTCAGAATTAAACTTTGGTGAAATTTCAATTAGCATTTATTTTTTTAAAAAGAAAATACGGTGAATATTATTCACTAATTTACGAGTAAACTTTTGTAGACCTCTCCATTTAGTATGTATTTTCAATAACACAAGTAAAGTTATTGTTTACAAATTTAGAATTAAACTTTTGTATAACTTCTTTTAGTATTCACATTTCAAAGAAAATTACGAAGAATGATAATTTATCAATTGAGAATTGAAGTTTTTGATAGACACATCATTAACTTTTTAAAGAAAAAAATGTGGTGAATGGCATGTAATTGCCATTCATGTAATAAAAAAATAATCATGTACTTTTTAATTATGGAGAGTCAGTATCTCTCTCTTCTCACTCACACATATGCATGCACACTCTCACATATTGATATATTAAAGGACAGCAATATAAAATATGGTTTATGAATTTCTGCAACAACAAATTCATTCTGGTGAATATAAATACCCTATAAATGTATTCATGTGAACTTACTACGACTATACATTATATCATTGCACAAGAATCATTCATTGATTTAGCATTGATATAAAAAAACCGATTTAACGTTCAACGCTTCTTGTTTCGCAAGCAACGCTTCAGTCTATTGAAAGTATGTTAAAGATAAAAAGTAAGAAAAACATTGCTTTTGTTTCTTAGGAAAACCCTGATTTATCTAAGTGTTGACAGTTCCTAGATATGAAATGTCTAATCCTAGATACTGTTTAGGTATCATTTTTGAGTTTAACAAGCTTCACAAGTGCTTAAATGCTTGCCTTCATTGACAGTATTACGAAGTGATAACAAGATGGGTTTTTCTTATCTGAAAATTAAACCATAGTCACTCAACACCTCAATCACTAAGAAAATGAATGAAGTTTCACAATTGTGGAGAGGTTTGTCTCGGGATGTAAAGCAGCAGTAATGTATTTCCTGTGATGTAGGCATTTAGAAATAATGTTTCATACTATGAATCACAATTGTATTTTTAAAAGAAGTATTTTTAGTAATACTTAACTTTTAACGAACTTAGTAATTTTTCTTCTTAAAAGTTTTGGTTTGTAAAAATAGTTTACTATATATATATATATATATATATATATATATATATATATATATATATATATATACATTTATTTATTATAAATGAGTTGTGCTATTCTCAGGTACTAAAAAGGTTATTAATGCTTCTTGGACAGTCCCACCTGTTTACCAATGATACCAGGGAAAGTGTCCTGGAGGCACGTTATCACTCAAGTGTAGGCAGGATCAGACGGCCAACACTAGGCTTATCAATGGACACTTGAGATCTGTGTCCTGTTCTTATGGAAAAAAGTTTTTCCAGCCTGTTTGAAGTGTGCTGACCATCAGGGTACTCCTGACCATATTATCTGGGGTTTTCCAGAATTGAGGGATTATCTGGGGCTTTCCAGAATTAGGGGATTATCTGGGGCTTTCCAGAATTGATCTTTTCATAAGCTCAATTTTTGTGTTAGGTATTATGAGAGTAACACATTTCATAGACCTGATTTAGCGTTGCTAAGCCCCGGAGACATTTAACAACATCTAAGATGTTTTTTAATAATACGATACTAAAAGTATTTAAAATGAATTTGTTCAGTGTTAAAAAATATATTCATAAAATATGATGGTAAATGTAATAATATTATAATAAGGTGTTTAAACATTTTTTTTATCTTTGATCAGGAAATCAAGCAAATAAAACTTTTTCACTGTCATGGAATATAAAGTTTTTCTTATGTTTTATCACTTTAAGTTTATCTTTTCTATCTAGTTGACTGAGCAATGATACTGAAAGAATAACTGCTCTATTCCAAGATCCCATTTTACAAAGAAAGATTAGTTTGTTTTCAATCATTTGATATTGTTTAATTTAATGTAATGCAATAATTTAATTGTTTTATTTTTTTATCATGGGTATTATAGAGTGCATCACAAATGACATTGTACCATTAGGAAATGTTTTAGGAAAATATTGTCGGTTATTTATAATTCCCACTGAAGTTAACAGTTTTGAATTTTGTACAAACATGGACCTTTTTTTACTTGCTGACGTTTATATTTTTAATTTTTTAATGGCTGAGGTGAAGGGAATAAAAGTAAATTTCACACACACGTTTTTCCATCATTGGTGAGACGAAATTGCCAGCTAAATAGTTATTACTCTAATTATTGATTCATCAATTCATGGGATTCAGCATCTCCTCGGAGTATTTAATTACAGAGAGTGGTTTGGAATCCACTTTAATTTGTAATACAATAAGTCCCCAAATTTGATGATAAAATGAAAGTTTGATCTAATTCTTTGATTTTTCGTCATGTAAAGCATGAAGAGCGAGCATTTCAGTTTTATGACTTTCTGACAAATGACAATATTCAACAAGATAGCTGCATGGTTTTGAGCAATCAGGTGTATTACAATTGATAAAACAGTATGACTAGCTGTTGTAGCCAAGTTCCTCTCTCAAAAATTTAGGTATTCCTTTGCTTGGTAAAGTTTAAAATGCTGATGTTTTCCATTGCAATGACGATATGAGATTGCATTGCTATGAGATCTTCCAAGAAATTTGAAATACTAGTGACATGAGGTGTCCAAAAGGGGTTAAAGTCTGGAAATCGTGGACTCGAAGCAACAAGTCCTTCATATATAATCCCCTTTTTTGGATACTCCTCACTCGAGTACTCAAATATGATTGCAAATTGCGCTATAATCTTGCTAATCTGAACAGTTTTCTGAACAGGTCAACGATTGCTTACTATTTTGTGTCTTCACCCGTGCAAACGGGAAATTTGCATAGTCAGAGTTTTTTCTTCTCGACCACATTGAATTTTCTTTTGTCTTTTTCCAAACATTGCACGGTTTTGTAGTGTCTATAGGCATGTATTGCTTCTGTTTTGCCTGTGTGGCTTTAAACTATGGCATTTGTGATGTTCACCAATGTAGACATCTCTTTCTGTGATAATGAGATATCCACAATAGCACCGACTTCGCATATCAGTCATGGTTTTATACACCAAATTAATCAGAAGGACAGATGTTTTACGCCTAAAAGACAGCATAATATGTTACAATGGGCAAAATATATTAATTAAGTAGTGCTGATGGTATGTTAAAATGATGAACTATAAATTTAAGGGAATAAAATGAGGGGTTGATAAATTTTTGACTCACAATCGTATTTTGCTACGAAAATTGATGAATATTAAGTAATTGATAAGAAATACTGTATATTTGTCATTATTTTCTTTGTAACTTTCCTTTCTTAGAGAAAAATGTGTTCAAACTTGTATCATGACAAGTCGCTCAACTTTGTATTCTTTTTGTTTTTTTATGTCAGTGCTTGATGTAGTTTTCATTGTTATTTATAGGAATGCCTTAATTATTTCAACAACTTTTAGAACGGTGTGATATTATTTTTTAAACATTTTTCAAATAATTTGCAATTAATGTTTGTGAAATTAAGTGCTAAAATTTCGTTGGCTGTTGAAAACTTTCATATATATTTAGACTCATATATAACATTATAAATTAAAAAAAAATATTAAATTTTATCTCAAATAATCCCCCAAAAAGAAATATTTTACGCTTCATTACCACTGAAAAAATCGATACGCTGATTTCCTTTTATGTCTACTTAAAACCAAAACTAATATTAGAAAAAAAACTTTTAGCTTCACACAGAAATGGTTTTTTATGGCTGTAGAGTCCTTACACCGTGAAGACGCGAGAAGACTTTGATCACACACTCCTATCAAAGATAACAAGTAACTTTATGTTTATTTTATTCTGTTTTATATGATAAATTGAAGTTTTTGAAGGGCCTGATGAATAAATTGTGTTTAGAATTTTCCTTGGAATTTCTTGAAAAATAAATAAGATATGAGCAATTTATTTGTATAAGGGATAAGTATTTTAACTCATGCTTTGTTGTTTTAATAAAATCTGTAGAAATTTAATTTATAATATAGGAATATGAAATGTTTTACATAATAAGCAATTTAAGTTTATTTAATGGATAGGCATTTTACTTTACTCTTCTTAATTTAATAAAATCTACAGAAATATACTTTACGATGTAAGAATATGAAACAAAAATAGTTCAAAAGAAGGTTTTAATTTTAGTCTGAAAAAAGCTTTAATTTAGATAAAAAAACTTTTAATTTTAAAATGAAAAATTTTTTTACTAAGAAAATCTTTTATGTTAGGAATCAAAATATAGAGAATGAATAAGGAATATATTTAAACTAACTTGTCTATCAAAAAGTTTTTAAAATGCGCAAAATGTTTAAGGAAGATCTTAGTTTGGCTTGTATGTTGCTCTTTGGTTCACATTCTGTATGAAAGGTATAAGCCAACCGGAACTTTCAGATTAAAGTATATTATAAACCGTGGCAAGCAACACGCAAGATGGCATTCAAATCCAAACATTGTTAAGCAGAAGGTCAGAGTGCTAACGATTCTGCATTTGAATCCAAGAATTGTTAAGCAGAATGTCAGAGTGTTAAAATTCTGCATTCAAATCCAAGAATTGTTAAGCAGAAGATCAGAGTGCTAACGATTCTGCATTTGAATCCAAGAATTGTTAAGCAGAATGACAGATCGTTAAAAATTCTGCATTCAAATCCAAGAATTGTTAAGCAGAAGATCAGAGTGCTAACGATTCTGCATTCGAATCCAAGAATTGTTAAGCAGAATGTCAGAGCGTTAAAAATTCTGCATTCAAATCCAAGAATTGTTAAGCAGAAGGTCAGAGTGCTAACAATTCTGCAGCTAGTGTGGCCAGAAAGATTATACATTTAATGTGTTATTTTATCCTGATCAAAAATTATGATTAAATGTGTATCGTGCATTGAAACAATTTTGTTTGAGATAGCACAAAATTAATTAGCCATTTAATAAAATATTTAACATATTTAGGAAAAGAGCAACATGTTTCCGAACACAAGTATTGCTGTGGTTATATAATTGGAAGGTAACTAATTTGAATTTTTAAGGAGCGAAAATTGAAGTGCTAATAAATAGTGAATCGTATAATAGCTGAATGCTGATAAAATCAGCATTCAGATACGTCACTTTTCGGGTGATTTAATCAAGCAACCATGGACAAAACTACGAATCATTCTCTGCAATGTATGTTTCATATCTTTGATCATGCTTTTAATTTAGTTCTAATAAGATATAAGTAGACAAGAATAAGCATCATATCACTCCGTTTAATCTTTACTATGTTTCATTTGCGTTTCTATTTTAATTTTACTTTCCAGATTAGACCTAATACTTCAATTTGAAACAATAGGGTAAATTAAACATTTTAAATACCTTAAAAGATGAAACTGACTGCTTTTTTTATCTAAGATGATGACAAATAATTAAATGAATTCTTGACTACTTTGATTGGTTGAGGTGAAGCTTAATCACACTAAATAATTTAGTTGTGAAATTTATATCATAATTTTCGAATGTGATAAAAAAGGAAGACTATTCAATTTTATTAAACTTTATTCTTATTACGTATGTAAGTCATAAGCAATGGAATAGTTTTATTTATTTTTACCTTGAATTTATGGGTGAGACCATAACGATTGAGAAGATCATATGCTAAATAGCGAAGTCCTTGTCCATTGGCTTTCTCATTCAAGCTGAAGACATCAAAAGAATATTCATCCAAGCCCTAAAACAAGGAAAAAGAAGAATTAATGTACAGATTTACATGTTTTTAATCTCACTTAAGACAGAAAATCAGCATAAATTCAACTTGCCTTAAGGTAGAGTGAAATATGCGTTGGGATGTAGAATAAGGTAGAATTTGACATTCTTCTGTAGAGTCTGAAAAATAAAGTGAATTTTATGTTATTGTTAAATAATATAAAATAACTGTGTAGGTGATAGGCAAATAAGGTAATACATAAGAATCTTAGGTAATTATTATTTGCATATCTTTATTGGGAAAGGGTTGTCCTAGACACACTTACATAAGTCTAGGAAAGCATAAAGTGAAGCAACTGATCCAACATAAGTGATATAACAGATTTCAATCGAATTGATCTGACCCATATAATACATAAGAATTTTAGGTAATACATAAGAATCTTAAGTAATTATGTTTTGTTTATCTTTATTGGGAAAGGGTTGTCCTAGACACACTTCCATAAAACTAGGAAAACATGAAGTGAATCTACAGACCCAATGGTTATATGTCATATAAAGGTTTCAACCGAATTGATTTGAAAAAAATGAAATGGGTCACCACAATCAAAAATCATGTTTACTTAAAAAGAGGAGGATCGGGTATTTTTTTATTATGAAAACAAGAAGTATAAAAATCTGACAAATACTCAATGCTGTTGAACGGTTTCTTATAAGCGTTTTTTTCGATTAAGTTCAAAATAATTTTTGACCTTATTTTTAAAATTTACAAATTTCTCAAAAGTGGAGAATGTTATCGTGTTATATTGGCTATAGTTAAATAATATCAATAGTAAACAACTATATTTTGTGCAATTGTTAAAAAGAGCAGGGCATTTTGAACTCATACTAATTAAATGTATTAATCATTTAATGATGAAACTAAAATCTTTGAATTAAATGCAATGATAAAAAATTCTTTAATTTTTTTAATGCTTCTTTATAAGCGCTTTAAAAGTGCTTTCTTTCTTTGTTCCTTACTTTATTGAATGTAAGACGGGAATTTTTTTTTATAACTTTTTTCTAATGTTCTATTTCTACACTCACATAATACATGCTTATCACATCTGAATTAAAATACATGTAATAGAAAATTTTAAGGAAGTTTAAAAACTCTTGTCCTCTTTTTGTTTAAAATTAACTTAGGATTAGTTATCCTTTTCATTTAAAAAAAGCAAATGTTATTCATTTTTAAATTTTTTTAATTAAAGTGCATTAATCATGAAATACCAAAATAATTGACTGTGAGCTAAATAATTTCAAGTTCTATTCTTAGTAGGTACTTAGAGAATTTTTAGACTGAATAAATCTTTGCTCAACAGAAAACTTTATAAAAATATTTTTTAACTTATAAACATTCGACCAATAAAAGAAATAAATTTTTAAATGTATAAATTGGTTCTATTGGATCAAAATAGTAAGAGTAAATTTTATTTTGTGTAAGTTTAGCAAGAGGTATGAATTTTTTCCATTTGAATGCTTGATAATCAGTTTAAGAGATTTTTTAATAATTAACTGAAGAAATTACTTTCCGTAATGATAGAAAAAAGTTAAGGAACATTAAGAAATATCAAGAAACAATATTTAATAAT
This sequence comes from Latrodectus hesperus, assembly GCA_037975125.1. Classification (NCBI taxonomy): domain Eukaryota; kingdom Metazoa; phylum Arthropoda; class Arachnida; order Araneae; family Theridiidae; genus Latrodectus; species Latrodectus hesperus. The sequence goes on from CM075859.1 coordinate 28,319,441, forward strand.
ATTTCAGAATCTTGAAAATATAATTTAAATTTTATGATTTTGGAATGTTATTAAATTACATCTTATTGAATTTTTGATTTTGGAATACTTTTAAAATATTCTAATGGAATTTTAAAATTTATGCATACGAAATTAATTTCAATGTTTGAGATTCAAGTTGCTTCTTAAATAAATGCATTTTTCCAAGAAACAAGATAGTTGTTGGGAAAGTTTTTCGATTTTGTCACGTGACTGCATGCTATGATTTATTTTATACCAGAAAGAATCTGGTAATCTCTTTATGCTTTGTCTATTTTAGAAAAAAATTTAATGAACTTTATCTCATGTTTCTTTCAGAAATAAATTAGGGAAGATTATTAAAATGTATTTTATGCATTAAATTTTCATTTGGAGATTTTTTGTTTAATTTTTTTCCTTTTTTTTATACTTTGAATGTTTTCATAATTCTTTTTTCTTCCAGATTTTAAAAAGTCAATAACTAATAATTAATTTTTTAAGCAAAATAAAATTTTTAATAAAATAAAACAAATTAGATGACTAAAAATATTTTATGTAAAGTACTACAATATATTGATCAAACACATTTATGCTTCGTTGTTTTTTTAGGCTTAATAATTTACTACAAAAATATATGTATGAAAATTCCAGTTATCAATAATCAATGAAAAGAAATCGTTGAATTTAATGTCGTTTATTTTGATATAAAATAAATTGTATATTCCTCAAAGTCGAAAATGAATGTATTTGAATCTTTAGAAAAATTACAACCTGTATTTACTGATATTTTCGATTTCTGTTAAAACTGAAATTTAGGATTTTAAAGCCCAATATGATTCAATTTATTTTTTATAATTTTCATCGAATTTCGGATTTTCTTATACCTCTGGTATTTTTCATCTGAGATCATGCATTTTGAAAATAGATGTAAAATTACCAATACATGTCGAAGAATTCGAAGAAAAATATTTTCTCCTGTCATCCATTAACGATTAATCGATATATGGTTCGGTAAATAATTTTTTTGGATACTTTTAGCCTTAAGCATTGATATTAAGTTTATTCTACAGAGCATTTTGTCGATTTCTTTGGTTAAAACTGAATTATTTCTTTCAAATAAATATCCAAGTACTTCATGTGCTTCAATAATCTCAAATTTGTGAATAATATCGATGAATATTTTCGCTTGAAGCATTCTACAAAAATGTTAAAAAAGAAAAATATGAAACTCGATTTAAGATTTCAATCTCAAATTGTGGAGACAGTTTGGAGAAACGAGATACTTGGAAATTATTCTTTTGAATCACGTTTTCAATCTAGGGAAGTTATTTTCCCCTAAACATGAAATAATTTTCGAATGTTAAATTCTTATTTATACTTTTGTAGTATTATACTTTTTGTTTTTATAGAGTTCTCTTTTAATATTTATCGCATTTTAGTTACATCAACTACATTTTATCATATTATTCATAGATTTTGAAAGATTAAGAAAATTTAATAAAACAATAATAATGAGATGAGAATAATTTGTCTTACTTTATAGAATTTTATAAATTAATAAGCCGATAGATAGCTGGAAATTATACTTTTTCAATCAAATTTTTAATCTAAAACGTTATTTTTCAGTAAACATGAAATATTTTTCGAATGTTAAATATTTCTTTTATTTTGCGTACACTAATTCTCTTTTAATATTTATTGCATTTTAGTTATATCAACTATATTTTATCATATTATTCATAGATTTTGAAATACCATTAAGAAAATTTAGTAAAACAATAATAATGTGATGGGAATAATTTGTCTTATTTTATAGAATTTTATAAATTAACAAGCCGATAGATAGCTGGTAATTATTCTTTTTCAATCAAAGTTTTAATCGAAAACGTTATTTTCCAATAAACAAACTTTCATTTTGCATACATTAGTTCTCTTTTAATATTTATTGCATTTTAATTACATTAACTACACATTTTATCATATTATTTATAGATTTTAAAATATGATTAAATAATAATATGATTAAAGCAATTTGATAAAACAATAATATGAGTCTTAGTAGAGCAGATGAGTGATGGTCTTCATTTATACAATTTTATAGATTAATAAGACGATAGATAGACCGACAAACCAACATTTATAAAATAATTTTGATGTTAAATTTATTGGGAATATATTTGAAAAATACATGTTTTTATAAAAGCGGAAACTTTAATTAATTATAGTTTAATAATTTTCCTGGTTTATTTAATTTTACTAATGCCTGAATTTATAGAAAAATAATTGTATACTATAATACTGTATGTGGTATTGTAGTGTTAAAAATTCTACTCAGTCATGTCGGAACTATGCTTTTGTGCTATTTTTATCGAATGTTTACTCTGCTTTCGTCATGTTACAACTAGAATTGTGATCCAGTCGACCCCATGACACATTGTAGCATATCAAGTGCCGAAATCCTTTTTTCTTGTGGAAATCGAAGATGCTTATTCTTTGCAGAGAATAATAATGCACGAACGGTCCTTCAACCACCACATCCAGTGGCAAGCAATGTATCCAATCCAGTCAACCACCATATCCAATGGCAAGCAATGTATCCAATCCAGTCAACCACCACATCCAGTGGCAAGCAATGCATCCAATCCAGTCAACCACCACATCCAGTGGCAAGCAATGTATCCAATCCAGTCAACCACCATATCCAATGGCAAGCAATGTATCCAATCCAGTCAACCACCACATAGCAGCAATGTATCCAATCCAGTCAACCACCATATCCAATGGCAAGCAATGTATCCAATCCAGTCAACCACCACATCCAGTGGCAAGCAATGCATCCAATCCAGTCAACCACCACATCCAGAGTATTTTTATTACTATCTACTTTTCAGTTGATATATATCCGTATATTTATTACTTTGCTTTTTATTGTTATTCTATTGTTTTACTACCTACTGCTTTTTCTCAGAGTTGAGTAATCTTTGAATATCCTATCTCATAAGTTCAGATTCTATTTACCAGTTATCTTCAAGCAATTTAACTACAAACGTTCTTTAGCTGATAATTCCTTTTAACATTAGTCTGTTCTAGATTTCATTAATTCTACGTTAGAGGTCATTTGTCTAAAAATGCCAAGTTATCATGATAATGAGGATAAATTGAGTTAGGAATTCCGTGTCTTAATTAATAAATATCAGATGTAATGTTATATTTGTAATATGAATATGAAGGTCAATAATATGTCAAATGGATAAGGCAAGTATGACTCAGAATTTTAATTTTGTCTAAATATCTGTTTTTAGACAGTATTATATCTTGTCTAAATATTATGAAGTTTATCTAGTAATTATAGTTTTAACGAACATTTTCACATGCTACTAAATTATTACACCACTGATGTTAATTAAAATAACGTGAGTAAAATTAGCTAACTACAGCCAAATTATATTAAAAGTATTGATGTTTATAATTAATGCATCATCAATTTTTTAAAATAATGGTTTTTTTACGTGTGATTTAAAACAATATTCCAGAAAGAGAAAAAATTAAAATTTTTTAAAAATGACTTAATTGTTTATAAATTACCTTAACAATAATTTTGTTTTCATTGTTAAATAAAGTGATGTAAAAAATTAACTAGAGATAATTAATTTAAAATGCCAATAAATTAAATTTAAATATTATTATATTAGAAGCAATTCTTTAAAAGAACTAAAGATATTGCTTTTATTATCAGAGTCACCGCTTTTGAAATGTAAATAAACGGCAATCCTTTCTAGGATCAAAAGCATATGAATTGTTAGTGGAAAGTCGATTCTACAAAAAGCTAGACTGACCATGCTGTCGGCAGTGTTGTTGAACCCTTAGACGACGGTCTCAAACAGGAAAAGAGAAAAAGGAGGGAAATAGATGGTACGTCTTGAAAATGAAAAAGGTGACTATTTCGTGGTATGAATAAAACATTAGAGTTTATTCTGGGTGATCCTGAATTTTCTGTGATGTATTTTACTTATCAAGCAAGAAGAAAAGTGGAGGTCAGGAAGCTTGTTTATTTAAAATCATATTGTTGTGTGAATTAAAATTGAAGTTCGATTAAGTTAAATTAACACAATAACTTTCTTCAGCTGTATGCAGGATTCTTGTAACTGAAATAAAAGGAAAACTATCGAGGATATTCTGGTAATTTAAATATTCTGAATTTTGAGTTGTGTTTCAAAAAATTCTGATTGAAACCATATTGTTAAGAATGCTGGGAATTCTATGATAGCTTTCCCATGCAATATATATATATATATATATATATATATATATATATATATATATATATATATATATATATATATATATATATATATATATATATATATATATATATCCGGCTGAAGGAAAGGTACGAGGGTCACTCTGAAATTTTTGAGATACAACTAGGTTTTTAAAGTTATACTTACAAAATTTTAGGTGTGTTCAAAGTAGTCTCCTCCAGCATCAATGCACTTTTGTAGACGAATTTTCTAAAGATTAAATGCCTCAAGCCATTCATTTCTTCGAATAGATGAAAAAAATTTATTTATAGCCACATCAATCTCTTCTTCTGAATGAAAACGAAGTCCACGTAAGTTCTTTTTTAGATTAAAGAATAACCAAAAGTCGCACATTGCTAGATCAGGTGAATACGGTGGCTGTTCAATCATTTTAATTTGGTTTTGCTTAAGAAACTCAACTGTTAATCCGGCTGTATGTGAAGATGCATTGTCATGGTGAAGCATTAGTCCCCTAACATTCAGTTCTTGTAGAATTTCTGGAAGACATTTAGTGGTATACCAGTTTGCTGTTACTGTCTTCTGTCCTTCCAACTTGATGGCTATGACTAATCCCGTACTTCTGAAGAAAACGGCATACAACACTTTGTTTCAGTGCGCGTTGCTTTTTCACCATTGTCGGCGTGGGATCATCTTCAAAGACCCATACTTTGATGTGTTGGAACGTCAAAAAACGGTATGTACGTTTCATCACCTGTTACAATTTTAGAAATGATGCGGTGGCCACCATCATTCAGCATATTAAGAGTTTCTTTACTGCTTCTGACACGCTCCTCTTTTTGATGCTCAGTTAGATTATGGGGAACCCAACGGCAAACTACTTTTTTCATAAGTAATTCTTCATGAATGATTTTGTGTATGGCTGCGGATCCAATGTTAAGTTCCTTCTGTATCATTTGATAGATACTGAGATTATCATCCATTAATATTTTTCGTATGGCAGACACATTATCCGGGATTACTGCCGACGGTGGTCTTCCTGTGTGTTCTTCATCCTGAAGAAAATTGCGATCTCTTCTAAATTCTCTAAGCCATCTGAACACAGTAGCATGAGCTGGAGATTCATCACCAAATGCTAATTGCAACCGTTGAACGCATTCTTCTTGATTTAATCCTGCTTTGAAATCGTAGAAAATCATAGCATGAAAATGTTCTCGCGTCAACCCCATTTTCTCTTCTGTTTAAAATTTATTCCACGCTAAACAAGTTGAAGAAAGTCAGTAAAAAATCGTCTTCTGTGTTAAAATACTTTGTACTTTAAAATTAAACCGTTATTTTTATTTTGTAAATTCTCGCGTATGCACGTATCTCAAAAATTTCAGAGTAACCCTCGTATCACACACACACACACACACACACACACACACACACACACACACACACACACACACACACACACACACACACACACACACACACACACACACACACACACACACACACACACACACACACACACACACTATATATATATAATACGATTGTATATTATCAAAAAGAAAGACTAACATCTAGAGCAATATTCAAGTATTCTAATGACAGAAATATCCTGAATTATAATGTGATTAAAGTCATATTGCAATGAATGTTGGAAATTAAAATAGTTCGATTAAATTCAGCAATTTTTTTTTCTCTGCAGTGTGCATGAGTTTTATGATTAGAACACAAATAATAATTTAAACATACGATTATTACTATCAAAAAGGAAACAACTTCTAGAGCAACGGTAAAATATCTTTTTGACAGAAATATCCTGAATTCTGAGATGTCTTTTTATATTAAAAGAAAATTGGAAGTCAATTCGCTTCACCGAAGTTATATTTATAAGAATGTTGAAAATCAGCTAAGTTTGATTATGTTAAATTCTGATTGTTTTCCCATGTAGCATGTACGATTTTTTATTATTTAAAGAAAAATAACAATTTATAGATTATGTTTAAATCAGAATGACTCTTTTTTGAAATAAAATATGAGCTGTATGAGCTGTGAGTAACACCATAATCTAGTTTAATTAAAATACCACATACGAAACAAAAATTTTCGTTTTGTATTTGTTACTGGAATGAAAATTAGTTTTTATATTATATTTCACTTTTCTTTTAAAATAAAATTCTAGGAATATAATATTTGTAAATTCTCTTATTGGCTTTAATTTTTTTATGACATTTAATAAAAGATTCACTAGGCATTTGCTCTTTTTTATAAGGAAATAAATATTTAAGCTAATACTTTTGGCTTAAAAGTCTCCCCATTTTTAAAAAAAAACATTTCACATAATTTTTTAAAAATATATAGAATTAAAATTATGTTACATGAACATAGATTCTAAATTTTAATGCTTAAAGTTTAATTGAAAAGTAAAAGGCTTTTTTATTCTACTTGGTTTTTCCTACTGACAATTTTAAGAGTTTTTGTATTAAACCTTTTTAAAATAATAATTCTCTAATAGATAAAAATTAACTTTATATTTAATTTGAATGTTTGAAATGGGCACAATCTTAGACAAAGGTTTTTTATGTGTATGTGAAATTTTTTATACTCTTATTTATTAAATAAAGAAATATATATTTTATAGAATTATATGATTTTCTCTATTATATTTTTAATAAAAATTATTTCATTATAAGATTAATTTTTTTTCACTGGATGCATTATTAAAACAAAATGTATACTAAATCCTTGATTTCTTTCAAAGTATTTTAATATTTTATAAAAAAAAAAAAAAAAAATAACGTTTTTAAAAATTTTTAGTGACATTAACTTGTTTGAAATTTTAAAATTTATAAGATAAGAAAAATTAATGTTAAAAATATTCAAATGCTTATTGACTTAATCAAATTATTTCTATCATATTTATCATTTTGTTTTGGTAATCGGTAAGCGAGAGATCAGTTGATTTTGATATTAACTGAAGGCAACAAAGCCAAAACTAAACAAACTAAATATTTTTCAACAAGTTAGAAATATTTTCTCATATTTGATTATACTTTGATTTTTGATTTTCAGAGTTACAATTTTTAGACATCATATCTTCCGAAAACTTTGGATGGTATTGAAGATTCAGAAAAATTAAAAGTTAAATTTTATGAGATCTCAGAGTTTCTTTAAGAAAATATTGAATAGAGCTTTGTAATTTTTATGAACTCGCTGAAAAAGCTTTTTGAATATTAGAATGAAACATTAAAACAGTAATAGCAAAACAATAAAGCAAATTACAAGAAAGAGAATTACATTTTTCTTAAAATATTTTTTGAAATATGATTTTTCAAGAATTGAAGAAATAAGAAGTAAAGATTATTTTATTCAAATATAGCACAAAAAATGCACGTGTAAAAATTGAATTTATCTCACATATCAAGCAAAAAGGATTTTTTATTTCTTTGATATACAGGGAATCTTTCAATTTAATTTTACTAAAGAAAACAACACTACTTTTCGTACTTAGACACCAGATAAATCTTATTTTAATATACAGAGGTCAAAACTCAAAAATATTTTGTTATCTATTGCGTTTTGGATAGAATCTGAAGAAATGTTGATTTTTTTTGTACGTAAAATTTCTAAGATAAGAATGCGTCCGGTATGTTGGGAAGTGTAACCAAAAAGAAAAATGGTGCTTTTAAGCATCATAAAATGAACACTGTATATTGATCAGTGATTGGTTGTTATCAACCAATCACTGATCCAAGTGGGGTGAGATGATATCCTCAGTACCAGATTGGAATTCTTTTCTTCACATGTGGTAATCAATATTTTAAAATGCATTTCTTAGAATTTTACATGATAGGCTGCATATTCCAGAAGATATTTATTGAAAGGGATTATGTGAAAACTTTAATGACTCATCAAAAATAAGAAGTTTATATATATATATATATATATATATATATATATATATATATATATATATATATATATATATATTCTTATTATTATTATTGTTTTCTTCATGAAATTGTTGATCTTCAATTAAAGACCAACATTAACATTTAATAAAAGTGAAGTTTACTTTCAATTATATGTTAAATAAAATTGAGACATATCAACTAATATTTTAGAAAAGAATTATATAAAAATGTTGTTACTCAAGAAGTTACGACAAACATAACTATTCTCTAAGTATAAGAAGCCTTAAAGTATACAGGTCTACTGAATTGCTTACCTGTCCACCATAATCCCTGCTCTAATTGCATTGGCGACTGATCTGAATCTGGGTTTGTCTTCTGATCGCCTGCGTTGAGTGGCCGTTTTCTTAGTGAAAGTAGATGCCAACCATTCTCGAACTTCCGTAGGAACCGCATTTGGATGGAACTCGGAAAGCTCATCATCCTCATCTATAGTTCTACGGCTGGCATGTAAAAAAATCAGTTAGTTAACAGAAATTAGCAAATATTAATTAAATTTTTAATTAAAATTAATATTAGAAAATCAGTTTCTATTGTCTAAATGGCAAGCTTCAATCTAAAAAAGCGAAGAGCTTAGTGGAAAACTACTGCATGTTGTTGGATCACTAAATAAATACTGAGTTTGTGCTTGAGGAAATTAGTTATAGATAAGTTATATATTATTATCCACAGAGAAAAATAGATTTCTAAGAATCTTCTAGACATTTTTCTGTACTACAAAATCTATTAATAGCATTTCATTCATGACACTTTATTGCTGAAATTTGTGAGTAATGAAGTAGTAAATTCTGTGACAAAAGTATTTGACAAAGAGAGATTTGTTTTTAAATGGAATCCACATTAAAAATATCATAAATGGGGAATATGTTTTCAAGCGTTACAGGAAAACAAAGGTAGGTATAGATAAAGCAAGCAAAAACAGGCATATTCTAATTCAATTACTAGTAAATCTTAGTAGAAAAGTTTTCAATAGCAATTGGTGACTTAATTTTATGTTTTCATAAGGATACTTAGACGCTTTATTTGACTATTGGAAATGTTTATTTTACACTTTTTCCACTTTATTAGAGCGATTATACATGCATTCGATTGAGAATTAAAAAATCAGTTAGGCAGTACAAATCTAGTAAGAAAAACGGCTTTTAGTACCATAACTGTGTAACATGCATTCTGAAATAAAAGCAGTCCCACGTGAATAAAATAAATTTCTTTGACATATTTAATCTTTTAATAATTTAAAATTTAATTTTTTGATATATTTTATGCAACAAAAATTCCTGAATGAAACTTAATATTCAAATTTTGTAGAAAAATACATTTTTGTGTGTCAGACACCCGAATTCCACGTTTTAAAGACACTTCTGTTCTTACTTTAATAAATATTGTTGGGCTGAATTATCTCTACGTTTTCTTCTTTCTTAGTTTCTGTTTCTTTGTAACAGAAAAATAATTTCTATTCTATATTTATTGACAAGAAATGAAAGTTTATTTCACATTATGTTCTAAGAAAACTTAATAACCATCATTACTTTATCTTGTAAATTATAATTACTCTTGAATTGCCACGGGGATTTCAATCAGTAGTTAGATTTACATTGCTACCTATTAGAAGCAATAATATTAGGATTAAAATATAATGTTGCTGAAATGCGATTACAGTTAAATAGATTTGATTCAAAGATAAACTTTATTGTAAGAAGAATTAGTGTGGAATGTAACCGATATAACAAGAGTATGAGTTACAGGCTATTTGTTTAAACTAAATAGGAGCTATTATTTAAAAATGAAAGATAAAAATGCAAAGAGACATGCTGAGATTTTTCTTGCACCATTATAAAAGTAACCTTGCAAAAAACAAAATTAAATAAACGAAGAACATTTTGTAATTACCAATGGGAATTGAAACTTTTCATTAAATATGTTAAAGAAATGTCGACTTAAAAGAAGAAACAAAAACATCAATGGAAATTAAGTTTAGAATTGAGTTATTTTTTTCTTTTATACAAAAAGTGTCCCAAGTGCCATTAGTAGTCATTCTTTTGGGAAAAAAATGTTCTTTTAGCAATTCTTCACATCTTTTTTTTGTCATTAAAAAAAAAGAAAGAAAGAAAACGGTAATGGGTATTTTGAACACAGTCAGTCGCCTTGTAATGCTTATCTTAATATTCCAAATTAAGAAGTTTCTATTTTCGGCTATATCTCGCACAAAACTCAAATTGGAATTTGAGGACAAATAAGTCTCAAATTAAGAAAACTCAGTTTACTTTTTTGATTCATTTACACTACAATATATGCTTATGTGTATAATTCAATGAATTAATCACAAAATATTTGGTGATTTGCTATTTCAATAATTTATTAGTTTGAATTAGTGCAAAGGGAACTTGTGGCATAAAAAACGAAATGTTTGTATGTATTGCGAAACTTTGACTAGGTTATATAGTTTCTTGCACAAGATAGAATTGTCACTATTTTAGCAATTAAAATTTGTATCGGTTTTCCTCAAACATTTTCACTTTTATTTTAAAATAATAAATTTCAAAAAAAGAAAATATATTTGGAAAAAAGTTAGGTTAACGTTATTCATTATGATATGGTTCATTCATAAAAAGGTTTTATTTGTTTTAAAATCAGAAAAGAGTTATAAATCTTTTTTAATTTCTAATCTATTTAGTTGAAAAATTTTATTAATTAATTAAATTCATAATTATTCTAAAAAATTTTAATGAATGTATAACTACTATTATATAGCTATGTTTATTAGTTAAAGGAAAGAAATAAAAAGTATGTAATTTAAGGAATGGAAAATATAATTTAATTTAAGAAACACAAATCTCAGTTCTTGATTTGTAATAGTTTGAGTATCAAACAAAAGATGGCGCCACATCAAACTTCCCTAAGTAAAACTGTTTAGTAATTTTGAGATGAATATTTTGTTTTTTTATTTTAAAATTATATTTATTTAAAAGATAATTTAATTGTTTGAAGATGATTAAAATTTTCGCGTAAAGTGGAACCATTTATTCAGTGTACTTTTTAAAACACGCAAATGAATTTTAATATAAACATTAAGTATATATTTTTAATTATATTTTTTAGAAGTTTAGATATATTTTAATCATATGAATATTACAAAGAAGCAAAATTATTGCGAGATTAACAGTTATGATGGTGAGACATACAGTTTAACCTTTTGTACAAAAAGATAAACAAATAAATACAAAATAGTTGCGAAAGAAAAAACTGAAGGGAAAAATATTAACTTCCACTTTCTCAATATTTTTAAATTTCTTATATTGTTTTGACAAATTCTGAGAGAATATAAGAAAATGGCGTTTATGCGACGAATTTCATTGACAAATTCTTTTCATTCGTATTTTATATTTCTATTCAATTCAATTTCTTTAAAAAATGTTTCAAACTGTATGAAATAACAGAACATTTTTTAGATTGATTCGTGATTTAAGAAAAAGCTGCTGTAGAATAGCAAATAAATAGAGACAACCAGGACAGAAATTGAGGGGCCAGTGAAAAAGTTACAGTGTAAAAACATATAATTCCATGAATAAAAGTGGACCTTGAAAATATGTTTAATTGGGTGGTCCACGAAATCTATGCTAGACTCTATAGAATAATTTATTATAATTCTTTTGTCCACATAAATGAAAGAAAAACAACTGTTCACTAAGTGAAATACTTTACTTAGAAAAAAAAATCGTTTTTATATGATCGAAATTACTTGATAAATCTCTTCATAAAGCCATCTGGTAAACTTTTACGATTTTCTTTTTTTAAACAGTTTTCAGTTCATAAAAAGAATGTATCCCTACACAAATGGCAAACACTTCCAGGTTTCCTCCCTTGCGATTTAGGTATACATCTCTTTACTTATCAAACGTCCTACTGATGGCAATCCGTTCCAGTTGTTCAGATGCCGTTCACAATTGTTATCTGTTGCTAGGTTATACATTTTGCATTGCTATGCATACCAATATAAATATGGTCTATATTTAGCGTATATAAGTAAATTTTTTGACAAAGTTCAATAGCCATAACAAAATCCGAAATCATTCTAATTGTCCCCAAATAAGTAGTTTTTTTAGCTATTGACATTTTTTGACACTTCTTTTATTCATAGAGAGTAAACTTTTTAAACATTCCATTCGCTTATTTCAATGATTTTTTTATTGACATTTCAATTATTCTTCTTCGAAAGTAATTGCATATGAAAATTTTTGAAATCATATTTTATGTCTTATGTATTTGGCTTAGTCCACTCAGAAATCTCTGTTCAAAATTAACAACTGATGAAATTCTTATAAGAATTACGAATATTCCTAACACAAACTCAATTTTAATAAATGTCCCTGAAGAAGTAAATAAGAATTTTCATGAGACCTCCTCTAAAGGAAGCTTAAACCTTCAACAGATACGAGCTAAAAATTTTAACTTCAACTTTAATCAAGATAGAGGTTTTCAATTTATTTGTCGTCATTAAATAAAAGTTAATTGTTTTCAGAAGCTTGTTTAACTCCTAGCTTGCCAGACCTAAGAAGTACTTAGTCAAATGCGCTTTGTTAAATGGAAATTTAATCCTAAATAATCCCAAACCTAAGTACCGTGCTAATCCTGTATAAGTATTGAGATACGTACTCTCTTCAGAGTTACCAGGAATAGAAACGTTTCCTCTTTACATAATTTGATAGATGTTCAAATAATTATTTAGTGATTCATTGTTTGCTTTTCATTAATTTAGTCTTTCGCCATACTTTTTGAAGCTCATTAAATTTTTATGCTCTCAAAATTATGCAATGATTTTGAATTCCAAGTATTAAACAAATTAAAAAAACGACTTATTTCTCTCATAAATATAATTAATTGTTTTTAGTGCTTTATTATTCGTAATTTTTCTACTGTAATCATTAAAAATAATTTAATTTGCTTGGAGAAACAACATGAAATTGAGTTACTCGAACTGAAGTGTGAAATACATTTTCTTCGCTATAATCAGTTTCAACAGCGTTCTTCAGGGAACTAAATAATAGAAAAAACTTCTCTCGTTTCCTTCAAACTCCATCTTTCAAAATTCCATTTCTGACTGACTATAATTATTTACAAAATGGGAAAATCATGAGAAAGATGTAATGTTTATTAAATAAAATTATGATTGTAAATTTGCTACATAAACAAAAAAAATCGCGATTAGCATTTTATCAAATATATACCAAGTGAGGCAAAAATTCGTTAAAAGATTTAAAATTTTGTAAAAAAAAGGAAGGAATAATAATAAAGATGTCGGGTTTACAAGAATGGGGTCACAAAGATGTTGAATTTCGCTTCGAAACATTTAACAAAATATGGATTTAACTTTGTCTTTTCGTTGTCGGACCATTTCATCTTTGAAGAATTATATCCAAAATCTGGCTCGAAAATGTTCTCACTCTCAGCTTGTTCAATCAGTTCTTGGATTTAAGTAAAGAGGCGTGTTATCTATTATCAGCTTTTCAACAAGAATGTGCTCGTCAAGCTGGGAGTCGAATGGTTTGCGCTATTGCCTTATGTTTAAATGTTCGTATGCTTGAAGCCCATCATGAGTATGAATGTTTGTAGTGGTTCGGAATCCTCTTTAAGCCATAAGTCCTAATCTAATTAGCTCTCGCGTGCAAAGAATGACCTTTGACTTTGAGAGACAAACAAACCAAATCAAACCAAAATTGTGCTCCGCCATATTATGCCAATCCAGTGAAATGTCATCTGTTGCAAACCTTTGTTCAAGACAGTGATCAGCCTAAATTGCATGATCATATGGTCTCCACTATCACCTGACCTCAAACCGGTTGATTTCTAAGAGTGTGGTTATTTGAAAGCACTTTTGTGTACCATTCATTCTCTTCAACATTGGCTGAACTCAGCTATTCTGCCTGTTGTGAAGTTTCTGTAATTCATTCCGTCATATTACATACATGCTGTTGTAACACGGGTATTGTGAGTCGCCTTAAGAATGTCGAAAAGTATACTAACGATTATATTTAGCACGTACTACCGCACGAATATAACTTTTCTAAAATTGTACCCACTGAATTCCATTCTTGCTTATTTATTGTTACACATTACACACAGCTAATATGAGGTAAATAGTAAATTTAATTTTGATTTCTCGAACTTGCGTTTTTCTCTGCAGAGGAAGTTTGTAATAAAGAAAAACAAATGTTAGCGATCTAATCAGCTATATCATCAAGAGTTGTTGAAACAGAAGCGTAACTAGTAATAATTTGCATAAAACAACTGTCTACTACACAGAAAATTTTTTGTTCCACGACAATGCACAGCCAAACAACTATGAAGAAGAGGAAATTAGAGTTTCTGGAACACCTTCTTAATAACACGAGGTCTGTTCAATTATGTGGATTTTGCAACATCTAACTTTTATTTATTCGTTATTCTGACAAATGTTTTGTAAGGTTGCTAATTCTTGCAAAAAGAGGGGACAAGCAGCTTCACAACCAACCAGCTTCATAACTTTTTATTTGGAAGGAATACATAAGCTTCTCTTGTTCGTTGGTCAAGTTGGATTGATAAGGATAGAAAATATGTAGAAAAATAATGTGAAACCATTATTTAATATAATTAGATTCTCAACCTCGTCTATTTAAAACACATTTGAATTAAAAATACTTTTTGATGGCTCATGTATTCGGATATGAAAAGACTTATCAGAATGCTTTCTAGTTCTAAAGCACATGTTTCTAGTATTTGATTAAAAATGGTGCCGTTTATTTCTATAAAAATGCTTTTTCATTATATGTAAAATAACGAAAGCGATGGTGTTCAATAAGTTGTATAATTAAATCATAATGTCTGGTTAAATATCGTAATTTGTATGCTTTAAAATTGTTAATCAATGGTTTATGATCTATAACCCATTGTCCCCTAAATGTCCATGAGGGATATTTAACGGATTTGTGATAACAGTATGTGTGTGCATTCCATGTATTTTTTGTGCATTATGAATTTGTATCAGATGCCTAGTTCTGATATCAGAGATATTAATATTTGAAACTATTGAATTTCAAATATGATATTTTATTTTGTTTCCCTTTTTAATGGAGTTTACACTTTTCAGAGAGACAAACAAATTATGTAAGAGACTGATAACATTTTCTTTTATAAAAGCAAACTAATTCTCAAAAGTATACAAAAAATGAAGCCATTTGCTTTCCACTAGCGCTTAATAAAATGGAAGATACATTTTTCAACAAAAATCATTTCTTCATTTTATTAAGAATGTTTGGAACAAGCACATGGTATGGGTAAAATAAATGCGTTTAAAATAATAATGTCACACTTAATTACATTTTACTCAATTATCAACTCGTATTTTACTTGCTACAGTATTTTGCAATTATCAAGTTTAAGAAAATAAAAGATGATACTCAACAAAAAATATTTACTTGTTACCTTATGCATGATCTAGTCGTAGGTTTGACCAAGTCCATGAGCCCATGAATCCTCAAACATAAACATAAACAAGAGGACTGTTGAAAAGTTCAATTCTAACTGAATCTGCTTAGGCCAATCTGTGATTAAAAGAGTCCTGCACCGAGTTGTAGTGCATTTATTTATATAAGTTAGAAAAGATAACCTTATTCACCCTTTGTCAGTACTAACAAGGCATAACGTAAAGGTATAACTGACAAGGCATAATTTTAAATGCATTGTGGTTAAGTCTACATGTGAAATAAGTCCTTTTTAGTGCGAAGATTTACTTTTTGCTTGCAAAAATAAGTACCTATTTAATAGGCGCTTATTGTGTGCTTTGCTCAATATATTTCTCAATATTAAAAATTATTTCATTCGTTACAATAATTGTGAATATATGAATGCTTCTTTTAAGCTTTGTGTTAAAAACCACAGAGACTTTATTACTAAGTTTAAAAATAAAAACAAGAATTAAACCAAAAATTCACTAAAGCTTAGTAATAAAATCTCGATGGTTTTATTCTAAGCAAATGCTAACTCAAAATCAAATGGAGTGATGATATTACTGCTAGAAATTCATGAAAAAATGATATTCGAATTATTGGGAACATTTTGATGCCAGAAGCTACCTTACAGTCACATTCATCGAATATTACATAAGTCAAGTAGATTTTAAATGAATATCATTTAGCTGTTTTTATATAGATGTGATTGCTTTTGATTTGATATAAACTACTTTTTTTCCCATTTCGTCTGGTAATATAAACTTAATTCTTAATTGCTAAACTCCTTTTTTTGACTTTTTATTTTCCTAATTCTAGATTATTCTGCGAAAATCTGCATCAGTGTGAAAAATTGATTTGCAAACTTCCTTATAGTGGTTATGAACCTCAGCTCTAAATGAGTGGGCTCGGTTTCGAATCCCGAATAAGGCATGGATGTAAAACTGAGAAAAAAGTCGGATTTTCTGCTGAAATGGATTCCCGTTTCAAAATAGAAAGCAGCGCCCCCTGCTGTTCCTGTTTGGAGTTACCGTCCTCGTCAATAAAAGCTCTCTACTTCTGCTTGTTTGTTCTTTCTCATGGACACCGGATGGGGACACGAAAAAAAAATGAAAGTTCACTCGCTGCTTATGAATGGATATTAGTAATATATAAGTGAAAAAATTCATAGAAATTTCAAAATTTGTCTACATTTTTCTTCCAATAACTCGCATAAATGATTCTTATTTTCATGCATTAAAAGTTAACCTTTAAGATATTTTTGTTATAAAAGATATAGTATTTACTTTATTCTATTGTAATTTAAAAATGAACTTTTTAAAGTCTTTCAGAAAATTGTTCATTTTTACTCTATATTAAAAAGGCGCACATTATAGTTCGTTAGTGTAAATGTTAACCTTGAGAAACTACATATTTTGTGTCATTTTTAAACATGTTTAATGCAGTCATGTATTTAGAATACACCATGTAAGCAGCCCAGAAATAAAAAAAAAGTTGCGAAATCCCATTTTAAAAGTACAGCAATTTTAGTTGTGATTTTTTTGCTTTGAAATAAGCTAATGAAGTGAAATTTTTATTTTTCTTGATTTAAAGAAACAACTAAAGATTGGGATTTAGAGTTCTTAAGACACGTTCTCTCACCTATTTCTTCCAGAAAACCGTCTGCCAGCTGTTTCAACATTCATCGATGTCAGTCAGTAAATTCAATCAATTGTGTGGATAAATTCATATTATTCAGTAAATTGAAAAACAAACCTAGAAACACTTAAACTTTTTAAAAATGTTTTTTGCATTTATTTCCAGTTATTTTGAGTAAAATGTTTTAATAAATGTAAAGAAGTTCTTTCCATTCATTGAGTATAATTTGTCAGTATTTACTTTTGATTTCAATACTCAATGAATTAAAGGATAGAAACTAATCAAACAATAAATATAATTATTATGTGTTCTAGGTATTTTTTACTTTTTTTCCCACTGCAAATCTTGTATTGTAATGCAAATAGTTTTTTAAATTATACCCTTCCTTTCAAGTATAGTAAGAAATTTTACTTTACCATCAATTTTCATAAGGATTCGAAAAGGAAGACAGTTGCAATATACATAAATATCACTAAGAAACATATACACTAATTAGAACGAAACAACTATAAAAAGTTGTAGTCTAATGAAAGAAAAGAGATGTAAAATTTAAAAAAAATGGCTAAATGTTCTATTCTATGCTTTAAGACATGCCATGCCGATGAAGAGGAAAGGATATAAAGGAATCTACAAGCACTAGGGAGATAATTATGTTAGTGAATATAGTACACTGGCTAAATTCTATGATCAAAAAAGTAGTTAGCGTGCAACTACGAATCTGAAACCTTTTAGATACGAGGCGAGTAAATGGCCTTCTGTGAGCTGCTGGCCGTTCTGCGGTCGGAGCTGGACCAGAAGGACTAACGTTATTCTCTGGTGGCTTGACCCTGAATAATGACACAACACACAATTTCCTCAAAATGGATCAAAGAAAATACATTTCGATTAAGATTAAACATCAGAGAGAGCACATCATTAGGGAGAATGCACTAACTGCGCATTGAATGTTAAAGGCAGAAAAATATCCTAAGCTCATTTCGTATAACAATTTAAAATTAGGTAACTTGCTTTGCCAATATTTGGTTGATAAATGGATGCTAGTGATCTCAAACTATTTATGAAATATAGTACTTTATTACACCAATGAAAGTATCATTTTTATACACATAATAGTTAGTTTCGAACGATAATTTTTGGACAAAAATTTATAAATGTCAACATCTGCACTAAATAAAATAAGATACATTTCGATTAAGAATAAACATCAGAGAGAGAGCACATCATTAGGGAGAATGCACTAACTGCGTATTGAATGTTAAAGGCAGAAAAATATCCTAAGCTCATTTCGTATAACAATTTAAAATTAGGTAACTTGCTATGCCAATATTTGGTTGATAAATGGATGCTAGTGATCTCAAACTATTTATGAAATATAGTACTTTATTACACCAATGAAAGTATCATTTTTATACACATAATAGTTAGTTTCGAAAGATAATTTTCGGACAAAAATTTATAAATGTCAACATCTGCACTAAATAAAATAAGTCATGATTCAAAATTCTAATTTATTACAATTTATAAATCAGAATTAAATAAGGTTACTATACATAAATTCACTTGAGATACAAATATAATCAATATGAGGAAACACTCTGAACTTAAGATAAATTTATGTCTTAAGTCACTTTAATCAAAATAATCATTAAAACATTGAAATGAGTAATAATTATATAGGGATAAAAGAATAAAATAGAAAAGGTTCAATATGTAGAAAAAGTACTACCTAAAATAAAGAAGACAAAAGATAAATCAATTTTTGTTTTGCTCAATAGACGGTTTTGAAAAAGCATTTGGAACTTAAAATACTTTATTTCAGTAAATTAATTTCGTTTTCTGTATTCTACATGTACAGAAACACTCGATTTGCTGAGATTTCTGGGTTCCATAAATAAAAATGAGTTCAACGTCTGGAGGATTTTTCTCAAGATAAAATTTTGAAAGAATTGTTGTAGCGAGCTAAGAAATATTTTATTGATTTAATATATAACTATTTTTATCTCACTCAGGTACAGATTTTTAATGATAAGAATTTCAACTCCTAGTATTAATTTTTTAAATAAATGTAAAAATTATTTAAAAATTAAAACACAGAATATAAAACTTTAATAAGATATACATTTAACAGAAGTCACCATTAAAATAAAATACTAAGGATTGTCTTATTTAAAGATTTATTACTTTGGTAATTCTGAATTTAATCAAAGATCGGTAAAATGGATATCAACAATTTATTAATCAGCTGCTGATATTACATTTGAATATTTGCTCATGAAAGTAATGATTGGAAAAGGAAATAAAACGGAATTATGAATAATTAACATAGAGAATACAAGCAGGCTTAAAATTATAAAAATAATATAAATACTGAATAAATAAAAATATATTATTTTAGTAGATATGCTCATATAAAGATTTTATGCAGAGAAAGAAAGAACTTTATCTTAAAAAAGATTTATAAAAATTTCCCGGAATATTTAACCCCAAGAAGAACTATCACTAATAGCTTATTTAAACTACTCTTTACGCTGAAAATAGTTTAAGGAATTTTGGGAATTAAATAATTAGTGGTTTCGAGACAGTGTACATATGAAATTTAGTTCATTAATTAGAATATTTAACAACAAAACTTCACTAAAAGATTACACAGGAAAGGCTTAGAGAAAACGAAACAGACTCAAATATCCTATATTCAAAGATTCAAACACGATATTGTTATCGAACAGTATATTTATATTAAAATCGTCAATCAAACTAAGTCCAGATATAAATTAAATGATGTTATATTTTACTTTAATTTTCAGGTTTCGTATACTTTAACATCTATATTAATTAGATTTGTAATTTAAAACAAAATAAAATATCATACATTTTAAAATGTTTGAATTATATTTTTCTTATTCAACCAACAGTTTTACTTTTAGATTAACTTCTTTCTTTCCAGCTCTTTTATACCATTTCAGTACATCGAAAGAAATTGGTATTGTTACTTTACTAAATATTTGTTTAGTTTTTGAATCATATCAAAGTAAAGTTAATGGAAATATCCCATTCTTTGCTTATTCTTCCTACTTTATTTATTTTAATGTTTTTTTGTTTGATTCTTTAGAGAATTACAAAACCGTATCATTTGATTTTAATAGAACTTCGGAAAAGTGAACAGTAGCAGAAAAATAGATGTCTTAAGGGACTTTTTCTCCCCAATACTTTGAAATATTTTAAATTTGTTTCGAATTATGCTTTAAGATAAGATTAGATTTATTTACATAGTTCTTTTAAGCGGGAAAAAATGCGATGGCTGTATATAATAATTTTTCATTCTTAAGGCGCTTATTTTTATTTAAAATGCGAATGAATTTTCCTCACTTTTATTTCGTAAGAACTGAGAATATTCAACATAATAATAAATGAAGATTACTGCGTTGGCAAAATGATGTTAATAATGAAAGTAATAAAAATTGAAAAAAAAGTTTTATTTAAAAGCGAGTTCCAAAGTTTTTTGATTATCTAAATTTATAAAAACGTCAATGCAAAAATAATGCTTTGAGCATCAAAATCGTGGTAACAAAGAATGGTATATTTCGAAATATTTACTAGCGAAATTTCTCTCGTCTAAAAATTACCATCTCAAATATTTTGCTTTTACTTTTCATGAATGATTATCTAATTTACATCATTGCTTTCTTGTAACCCTGACCATTCTTTGCAAATGATATGATTATGGATATTATCATATTTTCCAAGCAACGTAATGATTTATAACATATATCTAAATAGCCGACTAAAGTATAAGAATTTTTATTGGCTTAGAATTTGGTGCAATAATATGTTCTATTATTTAAAGAGCTACAAGTAATCCTTATTGGCATACAAAAAATATTTTTTGCAAGGCAAATTAGTCAAATTAGTTTGATTAAGTTGAAATATGTAAATTTTTCTATAATATGTATATACATTATATACACATTATATATACATAATATATATATATATATATATATATATATATATATATATATATATATATATATATATATATATATATATATATATATATATATATATATATATATATATATATATATAAAATATATATATAAAAGACATAATACTCTATTTTCATAGTTCTGTAGAACATAAAGATGTTGCAAATTTAATTATAAATAAATGAAATGATTAAAAATTATTATTTTTTATTTTCTTTATGGATGAATTGTTTTATTAAATACGTAACTACAACAAATAAGTTATTTGAAGTAGTTTATGTTATAAATCATGACCCAAAAGGATTGTCAGATGTGACATAACTATTTATTAATGAATTATAAAGCGTATTAAAACATATGGATTCTTAATGGTTTCTGAATTTAATGCAATAATATGATCTATTATTTAACACGCCATAAGCAAACAGTAATTGGTTTATAAAGTATTAATCGGTTTATTTTTTCAGATAAAGCAATCGGATTAATTTGATTGAGAATGATTATTTCAAGAATATCTCAGATAAAGCTATAATATATCCTATTAGCTGCCTTTTTTACTTAAGAAAAGTGTTAAATAAAAATATTTGAGAAATAAAAGCTAGAATACTTTGTTTATAAGAAATAAGTCGAGATTTCGATAGTAATTGTAAGAAACGGAAACCCAACATTTAAAGCAACAATGTTTTGTCTTTACTTTTATGAAATAAATTCTTAAACTATATTAAACTTATAAAATAATTAAATATATTAAATTTTTAATAAAATTCATTATTTCAATTTTAGATTACTTTCAATTTGAGATTTCCTATATAACAATAATAAATAAATTATTTGAGATCTCATAAAATCAATCAATTTTTATGTAAAAAATTGAACTTTATGAAATTTTAATTAAGATCAAAAGGAAAATTCGCAGTTATTAATTAATTTTTAAGCACGTATAAATAATATTTTTCATCCTACAGAATGTTTTAAAAAGAATTACAAAAAATTGCATTCTGAAAACTTTTTTGGCAAAAGTATAAATGTTAAAAATATAGTCTATATAATTAAGTAA
The DNA here is from genome assembly GCA_037975125.1 of Latrodectus hesperus. Taxonomy (NCBI): domain Eukaryota; kingdom Metazoa; phylum Arthropoda; class Arachnida; order Araneae; family Theridiidae; genus Latrodectus; species Latrodectus hesperus. The sequence continues at coordinate 28,341,824 of CM075859.1, forward strand.
GATTTTACCCATTTCATAATCTGTATTTTTGAATAAATGTTTTTCGTTAGAATTAGAAATGAATGATGTGTTAGTACAACGAAAACGATCAAATCTATTCAAGAATTCTTTAGAAAAAAATCGAAAAGATTATCCACAATAAGAACAATATAAAATATCAAGTTCAATAATGTCAAAAAACATGCTTTTTTTAGATTAGAAAAATACAAATGTATTTTATCCTATATTTTAAACAGAAATTCTTAGCATGTCGGTGATAAATTTGAGTCGTATAAACGTGACACATTCTCCAGAAATAGACATGAAAATAGCTTATCAGTTAGGATTAAAGGAGATATTTCTTCAAAATTTAAAATTTCCTTTAGTTTTTAATGCAAAAGGAAGTTAAATCAATTCTTAGTTAAAATCAATCCATACTAACGCAGTTAAAGGAAAAATAATTATCGTCGTCATAAATGAAGAATTATGAATGTTGTACAAAATATTTCTGTAAATATAAATTAATTAACCCTATACCGAGAAAGAGTGAATTCCAAACTTGTCAGTATTCATCTTTAGTTCATTTTTAAAACGATTTTAGACTTGAAATCTACAAAATCAAGTAATTTCCTCGAATCTTTAATATTTGTATGAAAATACCAATTGTGCATGGAAATTGTTGAAAGCAGGAACTTCACGAAGATAACGGTTTGATACTTGTAAACTGATACTTGATTATTAAACTAACAGTAACCTATAGTAACTTAAGATGCATGATATCTGCTACATATTTGCAATATGAGTCGAATAAAAATATAATATATTTGTAAGAAATTTCTAGAACTTTACATTTTAGTATCTATGAAAATTCATTTAAGATTTCTCATATGTGCTCAAAAATTATATATTTTAAGTTTTTTGATTATTTTACTCACAACATTGAAAATTAATATAAATGTTTTGAGTTTTAGACATTTGAAAATTAAAATAAAATATTTCATATTTAATATATGTTCTCACTCTAAGATTTCTGAACTGGTATATATCTTGGTAACAACTAGTATTAAATAATTATTTTCAATAATGAAAATAATTTACATAGGATGAAGAATCATTAAAGTAGTCTTCAAACTTGAAAAATTAACTTTATAAAAATTATAAGCTCGAGATGGTTATAGGGTCTTTTTATCTAGCAAGATCAGACAGTCGAAAATGTATTTTACTAATGCATTTCCATTGTTTTAACAATTTGTTAATAACAGTATTATTGTATTCCCAACAATATTATTATGAAAAGTTTGTTGCATTTTGGGTGCACAACCAAAGGCAAAATTCCATTTCGTTTTGTCCTTTTTTATTTCAATGATATTGGAAGCTTATGGGAAGTTTAAAAAATATGATAACAATATTAATTCTCTTATATTTGATAGGAAAGAAATGGAAAGCTAATTCGAGACTACTATGTAGTACATTATTTGTAGTAAACTGCAGACGACATTGATTTGAAAGTTCCTATAATTTAATATGTAATTTGTGATAAGTCAAATTGGTAAACAGTAATTCGTGAGCTGGAAGTCACTTTACCTTAAATATGTTCTAAGTTATTTTGTTTTTCTAATATTTGTTCATAAAATACGAAATCTCATTAAGAATTGATCATTTGCGATCAAAAATACTACTGGCAAAATAAATTTGTTATTTATATATAGGATTATTTACGAGGACCGTGGTAGCCTAGTGTCCTTTTATCTGGAAGGGCTGGGTTCAATTCCCAATGCCACGAAAAACCAACCGAGTGCATGCAATACACGTGACCCTTAAATATGTGGAATCAAAATTCTTGTGGTCCATCATTGAGAAGTTACTATGGGTGCAATGGTCTAGAGAAAATTTCTTCCCTCCTCCAGATCAAAATTAAAATTGAGGGAATGGATCCTCTGGTGGTGCCATCTATCGGAGGTGCCTTTGAGGAAAATCATACTTCAACCTTTCTGGTGCTCTGATTAAAACGAAAGCCTTACCCTTCTGACTTAATTTCGCATAGCCGCCGGCTAGCGAGCTTGGCTTGTCGTCATAAGTCACTACAACATAACTTTTAAATTAAGAGCAGTATAGTGAAATGAATTTTTCTTTTAATGAAATGCTCAGGAATGACAGGATTGTGTGGTATTTGACGTATAATGCTACGGTCAAAATAAGATCATTTTAGTTTATTTTAAAATTTAAATATTATTTTGTTATTTACATATTATATTTTACTTTAATTGATTCAAATAAATGCTATACTTTTTTATCACAATAAATTATGCTAATAAATAATGCATTTCAGCAACTATTTAGCAATATTTAAAATTTTACGAATTATATTAATGTTAGACTTGTATAATAATATAATAAATATTGTGTGATTAAGTATATAAAATTCTAACATTCATTTTTATAAGAGTAAATTATAACTTTGTTAAATATTATGCCATATATTTTCCTTTGTGCAAATATTTTATATAGTGAAATGTATTTAAATACATAAAATGGAGATTTAATCTTAAATTTCACAATAATGAATTTTACTATTAACTCTAAATAAATGACAGTTAACATTCCTCATGAGTGAATTTTAAGTAAATATTGTTTAGTGACTTGAGCGACAGCTTTTTTTAATAATCTTCCATAGAAAAGAATTTATTTACGTAGCAAAAAATGAATTTCACTCCAATTAGTTAAATTTTGAGAATTCCCTCTTAGCATTAAGAGTGATGTTTTTAGCTATTTTATTATTGATTAATTTTACCTCTCGCTTTTTTCATTTCCCCCGTTTTATATAATATATTATTTTCATCATTTTTCTGGTAAGAAACTTGTAGCGGTGTTGCAAAGAAGAGGAATTCTTATGCAAATTTCTAGCGTGCTCGCCAACGCACATGCGAAGTTTCCCAGCTCAGTACAGATCAACAAAAGCAGTGTCTGAAAGAACACCTGATCATCCCTACAGTCTCGGAATATGATAACTTCTGCTACTTGGAAGAAATACAGGTAAATAACACTACCAAGACAAGATCTGATCTCCTTTTCTACTAGGGCATTCCGGGCAGGGCCACCGATCCTGTGGAACTGTGTTTATCTCTACACCTTGACAGGTCTTTGGAGTATAACAATTGTTTATCATTTATTCAAATAATTAATTTTTCCTCACAGTGGCAGAGTTTGTTATCTACCACTTTAATTTTCTAATAGATTATGCATTCTAACAGATTACTTTCTAATAGATTATTGTCAGCTACCACTTCAAGTTTTTATATTTTTGTTAATAAATCTTGTTGTAATTTTAATTGTCTTGAGATTGTTTACGAACTGTACATGCATGTATAGATTAGAGACACTCGAAGTGGCAATGGTATAGCTACATATGTGAGCTTCTAAATATATTTTCAGCAGTCGCTAACCAACTGCCACAAAGTTAAATAATATATTTATATGCTGATAAATCGGTAAACATTAATATGCATTTAAAGAACAAAAACTAAAATTCTTTAAATTCATAGAGTATGAAAAATTGTTTTTTTAACTGGAATTTTCTATCAATACGAGGCTTAAAAATGTATTTTAATTCAAATAAATGTTAAGAGAGAAATGTTGATTGGGGGTAGAAATTGATTGCGCAAGGTCCAATTACGGCCAAACTGTGCTAAGCGAGGGAGAGAAAGAGAGCTACCTTTAGTTAAATCGCAAACACACACATACAGCTTGAATATATATGGACACTATTAAAGTCTTACAAATATAAACTTTATTTTCCATTAAAATAATTACGAAATAGTGACTATTTAAGAAATAAAAGTATGAAATTACGAACAGCAGATGGATAAGTTACTATGTATCGACGATTTTTCAAATGTAATTATCATACTGCAAATGCATATAGCATGAAAATAAGTGTCGCTTCGATGGCTTTTAGAATAAAATCAAACGTGATTACAATCTAAATTTTCTTATTAAATTCATATTACAGAAAAATTAGTATTCATAATAATGTGAATTTAATTATAATTTTCTTTGGAAATTGAAGGATATACTTTTTAAATTGGAATAAAATACCATAATCTTTTCAAAATTTGGAAATCTAATATTTTACATATAATATTTCAATATTTGCATAATTCAAGAGCAATTTTCCCTTTTAAATTTAAAAATTATTTTAAGCAATTTTTCTGAGTAAAAACTTTTAGAGTTGTTAAATTATTGTGTCTTATAAATATACACCGAATTTTGGTTGCTTTAACTATTTAACTTTTTTATAAATGGTGTAAATTGAAATGTATAACAATTATAAATTACCAGTTCCATTATTAAAGGCAATACAAATTTCAAAGACTAAGAAAATTATTGAATTTCACAGCTTAAAATTAACTAATACTAAATTTTATTAATTATTAATAATTTAAAATCAGTTAATATTTAATGAAAATAACAATAAAAAGCATAAGATTAACTAAGTACATTATATAGAAAAATCTACGGAAATTGTTTCGTACATTTTTTCTTGTAAGTATCTGAAATAAATTCTGAAATACTTTCTATAGCGCTTATACCCGACAATAATATAAAAATTCTTACGTTAGGCTGGGACCTAAATTTAAAGTTGAAGCATAACTCATTTAAAATATTTAATTTTAAATTAAATTTTAAAAAATAAACTTAAATGTTTAATTAAAAACTAAAATTAAATTGAATTGAAGTAATAAAATTTAACTAAACAATTAACTTTCAGTTTTTTAATACTTATGCTTATAAACTGTTTCATAACATATTTTTTATAGTAAAAGCATTTGAAATTTTTAATTAAAAAGTAATCTAATTTAGTATGAAGTATTGTTTTTTTATTTTCTAAGAAAACTCAAGATATATGAAAGCTATTTGATTAAATTCTGCTTCTGTTTTAAAGAATTCTTGGAATTTTGATTCAATTTTCATACACCTCGAAAAGCCTTTTAAGAAAACATGCGGAAGATCTCCAATAATCAAAATTGCTGCAGAAAGCCTTTATGAACCAAATATAAATCCATATTGACAGATGCGCAAACGGAAAGAATTAAGTAATTCACATACACACTTAATCCGCTTCCAAGTAATTTTCCTTAACGCCCATGCTAGTAATTGATAAATTGCTAAAAGGAATAAGTCATTCCAAGTAAGGATTAAAATGTACTAAAAATGTCAGTATTTATTATGTGAAAAATAAATAATTCCAAAACAATAAAATTTGTATTAATAATCACATTATTAATTCAATATAAATGGTAGAAGATTATCGGTACAAATTTAAATAAATGCAGTACAGCTTATGTATATGCAATTTCTGATTGTGAATACTTCCTCTCTGAAGGAAATTGTATCCTTAAAATTGCGAGTAAATTTTATCAGAAAATGATTTTAGTCATTTTCTCTTTTCAAATAACAGAAAGCCTTTCGAGTAAAACTTGTTAAAAAGATTACATTGGCTTGATGGAAAAGTAAGCACTCAAAACCATCGAAACTATCATCAAGACTTATAGATAGAAAATAATCTCGTTTAAAAGATTCAGATTAAGATACAATATAATTCTCAGACAATGCAGGTGAAAAATTAATGATGAATCGATTTGAGATTCACCAGTGAGCAATCAATATTTTGTGAAAGTGTTTCGTTTTTGTTACCTATCAAGGAAAAAAAAATTGTTATTTCTCAGTTATAGTTAAAAGTAAAAACTTATGTATTTCCATTTTTTATTTTCATTCAATTTTAATGCGTTTTTTACACGTATATTTAAGTTATAATAATAGGAAAGATTATATTTAAAATACTTTAGAAAGATTACATTTAAAATATGTAACCTTGAATGAAATTTAAAATAAATTAATGGTTAACATTTTTAAATACAAATTAAACGATTTCCGTTAGTATATATATATATATATATATATATATATATATATATATATATATATATATATATATGTATGTATATATATGCATGTATATATATGTATATATATGTATATATATATATGTATATATATATATATATATATATATATATATATATATATATATATATATATATATATATATATATATATATATATATATATATATATATATATATATATATATATATATATATATATATATATATATATATATATATATATATATATATATATATATATATTTAATATATATATATTTACATACAGAGGCATATTTATTTATTTATTGATACGCCATTAACGAAACTTTTGAAAGACTAATGTTTTCCTGCCATTAGTTTATTTGTATTTAGTTATACATGAGTTAGTCACTGGAAATGGTGAAACTATTTAATGGCTATCAAAATGTTATATAGTCACTAATCCTTCGTCTTTTAGTGATGTATTTAAGATGTTAATTGGTTGAATAGAATCGTGAGAATTAATGGCGTAATGTTAATATAGTTCAATAGAGATTTTAATCGCTTAGTTGACTATATACCTAAAAAGATAATAATGTTCTAAAATTACTTATATGAGGAATTCAACTGTAATTATCAATTGAGACATCTGTGACTTTACTCTTAGTTTCATAAAGATAGCCAACTCTCTAAACTCGGATAAAATGTGACTGTGCAATGGGAAACAACTGTTATCATCTTATTCCTTGTAATTGAAATAAAAAACTCAGCTTATATATATATATATATATATATATATATATATATATATATATATATATATATATATATATATATATATATATATATATATTTACAATTCAATATATATAAACACAATTATAATAATATTATAAAAAATATATATATATATTGTACCGAGCTTCACGGGTTTGTGTCGATTGAGAGTTGAATAAAGCAACCACTTAATGAACACAAGACTTTTATTCGTAAAAACTTCACAAGATAAACGAAATTCCCGCTGTAACAATCACAATTATACAGCTACAATTTGTCAGATATAATAAGAAACAGCTTCTAATCACAGGTCTCAAATACCTCAGACAGAGAACAACTAGCAGTCACAACTAATCGTATTCACTCACTGACTGTCTTCACAAAAACTACTTCTTCCACGTTGGGCTGCGGTATTTATACCTGACTTGGCGGAGAAATCTACCAATTTCGCCAAGGTTCTGGAAGCTTCTAGGCTATCTCGAAAAATATTGGTCCTAGAGCTTAGGTGATGGATGTTTCCAGAAGTATCGATTTCTCGCCAAGTCGCCAAGAATCTCGCCAACCGTCGCCAAGAATCTCGCCAATTGTCGCCAAGTCGCCAAATCATTAGGAAATTCGCCTTTAAACTACAACACGTCTAAATACCGCAATTTTTGCCCAAAATGTGAGAATTTCCGATCTGTCTGAGATATTTTAAGACAAATATAATCATTATTTATAAATTTGTAACAATATATATAAACACAATTCAATCTTTGTCAGAGTTTGGATATAGGAAGATTTATCATAAATCAGCTTGAGTAATTGGTCGAATTTTGGCATAAATATACATGCATCACCTATAGTTAATCCTCTGCTTTTAAATACTATTTTTATCTTATCAAAGACCATTTAGATGAATTCATACTCATTGAATAAAAACAGCAGTCACACTATTTAGTTGTGCTTGGTGAAAGCGTGAGGTCACTTAATTAGTTTTCACGCTTTCTACATAAGCAGACGGCTTTTTTTTATCTGATGGATTTATGGGTATTCATCATTAAATATAAAATCGAATAATTTTTTAGACTCTTGTGTTAGACCCTATATTAGCTGTGACTCTTTGAGATACAAATAATTCGATTGGAATAGCATGTTTTAAACATATACAATTTGATAAAGTTCACTGTATGTTAGATAAGGACAAAAATAATCTTACAGTTGCTTTGTGGTTTGTGCGATAATGTTGAAGTTTCCACAGAGCTCTGAAGATAATTATGGATATTTTTCAGAAATCCTGTCAGCCAACGATTTGGCAAAGATTATTGGCACTACTTATATACATGTATATATGGTCTTGCCAAAAATTTTGATTAATTTTTCTGTTGAAAAGATAGTTTTACCATTAAAAGTTGCACATTTCTGATGTAATTTGCATGCATACATACAGAACCACCGATTATCAATTTCCTGTTGAAAACTTGTTTGGATAGTAAAAACATCAGCGTTTAAAGTAGTACATTGCCAATGCAATCTACAATTACAGTTTTCAGCTGCCTATTGGTTTTTGAGAGTTAGAGACAGTAATTTATCTTGCTGGAAAGGATAAACCTAAAAAATTTATCGATTTTATTTATACTTTTAGATGGCACTTCATTTTTTTAAAGAATATTAATATTATTTCTAAACTGATAAAAATTGAGAGAATCTAATGAAATATAGAAAAAATAACGTGCAAATTAAATATTCAATTGAATTTTTATGGGAAAGAAAATTAACTCAAATATTATTGTTTAGATGACGACATAAGAATTTTTATTATAAACTATTTTTCATTAATATACTTAAATTGCTTATAATAAAATAATTAAATAATTTTTCTATTAAAACACTTTATTTTAAAAATATTTAACGATGCTATAATTTTGCACTTGAATGAAATAAAAATAAATTTTTTAAGTATTAAATACTTTAGTGCTTTATATTTTAAAGGGTCATGAATATTCTGAACGATAATTGCATTTCTTTTATGAAACAAGGGATAAGGATAATTTATGAAAGACATAGAAGCTCTTAAGGTGTGCAACACTTGAAAATGCTTATTATTGCTAGCACTGATAAAAATTCCTTTATAAAATACTAATACCTTGTGTATAAAAAAGTTGCGGATACCTTGTGAAAAATACTACCGTAAGTAAATTTCTTTCAGAAAACACTCAAATTTTCAAGCACACATAAACTTCTACCTTTATTCTAACACTTTATTATATAGAATCATTAACGCTCGCTTTGAAATCGATTTCTTACATTTTAGTAATTTTTTTCAAAGCGTTTTATCACGTGTATTTTTCTTTATCTTCTTTAATTAAGTTGCATTTTCTAGACTTTTATATAATCTATCTTTAGTAATAAATAGTTAATGAAATTTTCACGGCGCATGTTTAATAACATTCGTTTCCCATCCATTATCAAGACTACTTTACTTTTTTATTCAAATAAAAAAATTTTAAAACTACTATTTTAAAATGTTTGATTCTAAAAACAAGCTGAATTTGAATTTTAACACTGTCTGACATTCTTGGATGTTAAACGGAATTATAATTTCGATTATTTTTAGTTTTATTATTAAAATAATATATGAACTAAATTTAAGTGAATTGGTTGACTTTTCAAATGCGTTATATGCATTAAGGCATGAGACAACTTTTTTTAGTTATAAACAGTGTAAATATTTATAATTAACTAGGAAACTCTCAGAAGGAAATAGAAAAAAAATGCACTATCGATGCACTTTTTAAGAAAATCTTGTTTGAATGTAAATCCAAGTAATTGAATTATCATTGCTTTATACTTTATTTGTTGTTAGTATAATTTTATTATCAGATTAAAGGTCAAATTAATTATTATGTGAATAATAAAAATAAAATTGTAACAAAAATTAAACTGTTTTTTAAAAACACACAATTGAAATTGAAAAATATAATAAAATAAATACAAACACACATATACACATATATGATATAAAAATTCATAAATAATCTCCCACATACTGATACATGTAAATATGTTGCATATGTATGAGACATGTAAATTATATTAAGTAATTCTGCACTTAATAATTACATGTATTAAGCAGGTTAATTATTAAATTAAAAACTAAGTATTAAAATTTAAATAAATTAAAGAGTCCACAACATTCTTATAATAAATAAGACTACATTTTGCTTAAGAAAGAATTTAATTTTATATCAAATATGTTAAATGTTTTGTACAAATGAATCACTATTTCGATAATTTATTCATAATATAATTTTACAATTAAATGAAATGAGATTCTAACTACCAGAGAAATGAAAATAAAGCAATAAGTAAATTGATTTTACCTATCTTTTACATGTGAAATTTTAAGTCTACACGAATCTAAGGTCAAAAGATTTTTTTCCCACATTTTTTAATCTGTAAGTGAATTACAAAAAAAAAAATTTTAAAAGAAGAGATTAATCTTAAATAATTACTTTAATTTTAATAATTTTTAAAATCATTTTATTTATTTATTTTTGAATAAAAAGCCGTTTAGATTTGCTAAATGTACAAATATATTTGTATGATAAATTATTTAAAAAATTCAATAAGTATCAGTCGTAATTAATGGACCTTACCAGATGTAGAAAAAATAATAGACGTGATCAAATGTAAAAAAAGTAGTATAAATTATTACAACCTCGAATGCAAAAGTGTTTACTTTAAATATTTATTAATTGCAGTGAATCGAATTTGCAATAGAAATATTTAGTTTTTGATTTAAAAATTTTTATATGAAAAATATTCTAATAGATTCATTCAATTTAATTACAATAATCTTATATTTTAATAAATGATTAATAATATATGATTTAAAATAATAATTGTATTTGCTGTGTGTTATGTAAAAGAGAAGATAAAATATGATAATAAAAAAGAATGATTATTAAATTTTTAATAATTTTATTCAGATATTATCAAAATCAAGAGTTGAATTTTGAATAACTTTTAATAAATTAATCTGTATAGTAGAATTATAAATATGAAATTTATTCATGTAGTTAAGTCAAACTTAGATCTAAGATTTCTACCTTTATTTAAGTCAAACTTAGATCTAAGATTTCTACCTTTATTATTATTTACTGAATTCTTTAATTTTAGGGTAGTTTTTTCTGAAAATAAATGCAGTATTTAATGTAATAATTCATTATTAAATTATTATTTGATTATTTAGCTGCTTATAAACAAGTTATAATGGATTAAATGGAATGGCAATGAGTCGTAAAATAGATTTAGAAGTGAAATGTAAAAAGTAATTTTATACTCGTTTTAAATTTCACTACACTTTCTTTAAACATACTGAGAAAAATGCTAATTAGCAGGCGTAAGAAAGTAGCTAATTCCCTAAGAGTAATATGCGTCGCATCTTAGAAAATTTCACGAAGAAAGTATTTTTTAACATCCATGAGGAAATATTAGCAAGATTTTCTGCAGCGATAAGAAGAAATACGAAAATGAAATTAAAAAAAACATTTTTCGATTAAAATGAATACATATTACTGTTTGTTTAAATTTAGAGCAGAGAGTATTTCTAAATTTGATGAATAAAAAACATAAATAATTCGTTTATTCATATATATATATATATATATATATATATATATATATATATATATATATATATAATAATGAAATTTAATTAAGTTAATATCATAATTGTTCGAGACAAATGTATCTAACATGCTTCATAAATATGTCAATGATATCATATCACACAAATAATAATTTCGTTGCTTATATAAAAATAAATTTTTAATAATGATAAATTTTGATAAGTGTGAAAAAAGTCAATTTAACACTATATACCTTAGCAATTAAAAAAACCATAAGCTCTCCTAGTTTGAAACGAAACAGAACTGTAAAAGAATTTAACTAAATATATGTCTCATGTTTCTCAGTTTTCTTGTAAAAATGTAATTGAAAATTCTTTTCTACTTAATAAAGCGTTCCATGTTTTGTTAGTCTCATTTTAATATCATTGAAATAGTGACTAAAATATGATCATTTTAAACAATACTCTTTGAAATTTTAAGCATTTTTATTAATTTAATAACACTTTGAAATTATTTTCGTCTTATAGTTCCAATAGAAAAATATCTTGCTGTTTAACATTTTTGATTTCTTTGATTTATTAGTCATTAACGTAAAAAGAAGCACTTTAGCAGTACTCTTAATGAGAAAAGTGTTGATTACATTACGTAATTTTAAGATTTATTTTTATATTTAAATAAATTTTCATTATTTTTCCTATATAACTACTCCTTTTAAAATAATTAAATAATTTTCTCTCCTGCAAAAATATTCCCACATACTTAAAAGTGTCTGTAATAAATCATTTAATAATTTAGTATTTGAAATTGAAGACGCTCCCTTCTAGTTGAAGGTTAGTGGAGCAGCTCTTCTAAAGATCAAAAGAGCGGAAAACTATTTGCGGGACAATAAAGAGGGATGGTGGCAATGACGTCATAGAAGGCAAGGTGCTAATACAAGGCATTCCATCCGCAGTCACTTAGGGAGAATTCATTTTTTACTTCAGCTATCATCATTAAACTATTCATTTTGGAGGAAGTTCTTTTATCAGTAGCTCAGCAACGGCTGCGAAACTTTTTGAGATAGTTTCGGCCCTATCGTTATTTAAATTGGAGACTTACGTGTCAAAGAATTATATTTAAATTCATAAAAAAATTGCAAAAAAATTAAATTTTTGATACGTTAGAGAATGCATTTAATAAGTGGACAGTATAAAACTGTAGGCACTGTGCTTCCAGATCTATTTTGTAGGCTGTATTCTAAAATGATTGAGATAGTTATGAATCTAAAGGGAAATTATAATTAAAGTAGTTAAATTCTTTTGAATTAATTTTATTATTTAAATTGGAGAGAGTGAATTATATTGAAATTCATAAAAGAATTACAAAGAAATTTAAAAAAATTTTTGATACGTCAGAGTATGTATTTAATAACGCTGAAGAAATATGAAAGTACAGAAACTATGCTTTCGAGAATTATTTTTAAAAAGGCCATTTTCTTAAAATATTAACCAACTAAAAATTTAACTCCGAAGGAAAATATTAATTCAAGAGATTAATGTTTTTGGACGAACGAGTCGTTGTATACACTGAAGATTATGTTGCGAAGTATGATATTTAAATTTATAGGAAAAATCCCAAAAATAATTTCGATACGTCAGAGTAAGCGTTTAACAATCAATATGCAACAGTAAAAAACTGCATTAAATTCTTTGAATAAACTTTTTAATAATAAATATAAAAAACTTCTTTATGAATTAATCAGAAAACCTCGTGAAAAATGTGGAATTAGGATTAGAAAATACCTCGCAAATTGAGGTTCTATACAGGTTTATATATATGTCGTTTTTGATGTTAAAATGTACTTGAGAAGAAGTATTATTAAGGCAATTATAGGGCTATTGCAAAGCGTACCAATGCTATTTAATGGTATTTACTATGCCAAAATATTCATAAGCAACCTAAAGGCGCAATTCTTGAAAATGATAGTGGTACGATTGATTATTAGCTTAGAAAAATATCTTACGCTAGAGACATAATGCAGTTCACCAATTACAATTGCAAGTAGTTTGTTGCTTTTTGACCATAAATGTAAAAGGAGGTATTACACAATGTCTACTCACTTATACATCTTCTTATACTCATAATAAATAATAAGTCTTTATTGTAGTATTCTTATTAACCAAGGGAGTAAAATATTACTTGTGTTACTTTATCTGTAAATCTTGATTTATCAATTATTAGAATGAAGTTCTAGAGCATGAAATTTATTTCATGACTATTTGCGAAATGGTCACATTTAATTTAAATAATGATTCAATATTAGTTATTCAAATAATGCCTAGTTTTCAGTTTAAAATTATGCATGTTTCGAAACATTTTAAGCATCTTTAAGCCTTTGTGGAGCCATAAAATTGTAAGGAGAAAACAAAAGGAATGAAGCTCTTTATAGGATTTACAAGAAGTATCCTCTCAAAGGAATGCTTTTGCATTCAAATGAACTTGATTTCTAATAATTGAACGAAACTTGTTTTAGTAAAAGAGGTTATTAAAATTAGCTGTTTTCCTAAATGTTGTTTCTCAAAATCATATTCTGAAGATAAAGTAGATATTAATTGGGTTCTTAAATAAATGGCCATATATTTTAAAGTGTAGTGAATTTCAACAAAGTTCAATTTAATTCGAAATCAAAATTACTGAAAGATAACGATTGAGAATTTTAAATTCATATATTTACCGCTTAGGCGTAATCATTAAACCTTAAATAGGTGTTTTGTCTTTAATAATAAGTTTACGCAAATAAACTTAGAAGGACAAATTCGTTTAATTTTTAACAAATACCTACAATTTATTTTTAATTTATATTATATCATCTAGTGTACACAAAGATATATATATATATATATATATATATATATATATATATATATATATATATATATATATATAATTATATATTTTTGTAATTTCTAAGATCATTAAATCAATCGTAATGGTGACATAATCTTTAACATAGCATGGGGAGATCTAGCTATTATGTTAACAAATATAATGTTAAATAATCAGCATACTATGTTACGTAAACTTTTTTTTTTAAAACTCCTCACCATTTTTTGATCATGAAAAGCAAGTAAAAATTTTAAACATTTTAGAAAATTACACATATTTTGTGTATTAACTTAAGTACAGAATAATAATGCAAGGTCGTGTTGCGGCCTGATTAAATAAAGAGTTCATTCCTTTCATAGGATGGTAGTGGTTTAGAATAAGGACAAAAACAAAAGTCCATTGTATTCGCTAAAGGAGACTGGTTGGGCACGTTAAATATGTTATTATTGCAATGTACTGCATGTGAAATGATACTTCCGTGGGTGGCAGACAAATTTGAAGGTCTTCTGCTTGGCTTATACTTCTGAATTAAGAACACGTATCCACTTTCGGAGCCACCATGGCACACCAACGTGGTGTAAACCTAGATAAGATACCCTTACTAACGCCCCTTGTAGTAATGAAAGGTGGAAATCCTAACAGCCAGGCATAAATAGAGTGGGATTTCTCATATCTTTAAGCTTCTTAAGGAAGTGATTCATAATCTATAGACAATCCTATGTTGTCAAATTGTTTTAATGGACAGAAACCCTTACAATGAGACCTTACAAAGGGGGTGGTGTCAGTCACCTTCACGTGGTGCCCTCTGTTTTCACTAAGCGACTGACTCCTGTCGCTCCGTTCTTTCGACTTCAGGATCATATTGCTGCTATTTTTTTAAAGGTCTTTTTCAAGGCCCGGACTATGGCTAAAGAATTATCTGCAAAAACACCTTCACTGTTTGGGTTTGAAGGACTCTCCAATCTGAACTTTTTGTGGACTAGAGGACATGACTGGTGACCACCTTTACACTTGCCATGGACTTTCGGACGTCACAGTTAGAATTCTGCGGAAGATGACTTTTCATTCACCTCAAGATTGTATTGGGCTGCCCGACAGAGACTGATGGTTAAAAACCAAGGTCGGGCGTAGGATAGAAAAAAAACAATGAGACCGTCATTAACATAACCGAAAACATAGACTTAAACATGACAACGTTTGCATAGGTTTTATAGCCTAACCTGTTTTGCATAAAACTTCCTCTTCTTCCCAACCATGCAAATACCGATATATTTCCTTACCACTGACAGCTTTTCCTGGTTTTGCATTTTATTACTCATAACTCTTGTTCTGGATTGTTAAAATTGTTTCAATATTACGTTTTGGTCGTTTAAAGTGTTAAATTTCCTGTTCTTCCTGAACAGGTGTCGAAATGGTGGACATTTTGTAAATAATTTTTTTTTCAAAATCCTGTGAGTGCATTTCGAGTCTTATACAAAATTTCATTGCATTCCGTTCACCTGTTCACCGTTCACCAGGAAAATATTCCCCAGACCATAATGCTCCCACCTCCAGCTTGGTCCGTTCTGGCAATGGTTGCAGGGTTTAACGAAGTTTAACATCGCTTACGTCGATGTCCATCGATTTGATGGAGCATAAAACGTGTTCATATTATCTTCACTCAGTGGACGTCCACTTGCAATATTCATGTGCAAATTCCAGTTTCGTCATCAATGAACAGCAGTCAGCAGAAGTGCATGAAACAGGCATCTGCTTTGGAGACCCATAAGCAGCAACGTTCACTGAACAGTAGTTAGGGAGACACTGTTGGTAGCTCCATGGTTCATCTGGGTGCTCAGTTGCTGAATGGTAACATGTCTACCTTCTTTAACGCATCTCCACAGCCGTCGCTTACCTCTGTCATCTATGAACCATGGTGCGCCACATTTGCCACGTCGTTGAATTTGGACAATCTTATTTTACCATGCATGTATATTTTCACCACGGCAATGTGTGAACAGTTCACAAGCTTAGCCATTTAGGAAATACTTCCACCCTTGGTCAGAACGCTAATGACCATGCTTTTTTGGACGTCAAATGAATCGCTCCGCATTACGCCAACAATTGCAATATTAGTCTGAAGCCCTCACACACCCTTTATTTACGCTCGCAGCACCGTGCTTACACCTGCCTTCTGTGTGATTAGTTATTTAACGTCAACATCGAAAGTATATGGGGGTCACATTAATGGGACTGGATTGTATATATATTTATTTATATATAGATAATCAACAGAAAATATTTCTTAATTTTTCATTTTTATTAATTTATGTTCAATGTGAAATAACAAATTATTACTTCTTGCTAAATCCTATTATGCTTTCCCTATTTGGCCCTCAAAATGCAACTTTCAGCATTTATTTCTTTTATTTTAAATGTATTTAATTCATAGCATGCTTAATCTTTATATTTAACTAATATGTTACAATTAGTTAAATAATATCAGACAATTACTTCGATACTTACGAGAGAGAAATTATTATTTATATATACGAAATATGTGGTATAATCGAAGTATATGTTAAAATATTTTTTTACCATATCATAAAATTATTCTTCAACTTTTCGAGTCATACTTTACTAATTGACAAATCAAATTATTTCCTCGAGTAAGAAAATTAGTTGCTTTTTAATTATTAAATTCCAGTAATTGCTCAAACAAAACGTGAAACAATATATTAATTTAAGTTTTTTTAAAAGAATTCAATACTTTCAAACATTTAAAAATCCATGTTTTTAAATTATTTCATTGAATTCTAAAAAGAAGAAAATATTCATTGAATGATAATGATGAAAACAAAAAGACAGGGTTCGTTATTTATTTGCTTAATATCTTTTAAACACGATTGATTTATTTTGAAGTCAGTCACTGAACATATTGAAAGATAACCAAACATGAAAGAGCGTCGATTTTCGTAAAACGTAACTTTAAATATGCTTCAAGGAGTTTATCTTCGATACAAGAAATAACACGAGGAAAGAAATAAAGGGAATTCTGCAAATCATATTCATATTGGGGAAAGGAGAAAGAATATTACAAATCATATTCTTTCTCTTTCCCCAATTAATTTAGTGACATTTCCTTTATTTTTTACATTTCATTGTAAAAGCTACCACTTATCATAAAAAATAAAATTTTATAAAAAGTAGAAATATTTTTCATACGTTTTTAATCATTATACTTTAAAAATGCTGCAAAAATGTTGAGTAAAAGTCTAAAGCAAAGAGTTGTTTATTATTATCGAGCAGATAACAACAGTTTTTAAAAATTCTAGCTATATACATCTAATTTGCTGCTTTTTCGTCTTGGTTTTCATTTGAACAAAAAAAGTTAATATTTTGTACACAAATATAAAAAAAAAAAACAGTTGTATTCGCGCGTGAATCTAAAGAAATACTTCTTATTATTTACCAATTTTTTCGTCCAAAATACGAAGGTATTCAGAAAAAATTGGAAAAAGTAATTTTGCATGAAAGTTTGAAGATTAAGTAAAAAACATGTGGAAACATTAAACTATTATATAATTAATTTGACACATTTTTAAAACTCTAGAGAGAAATGGTTTTAAAATTATACATGATCAATTACTTACCGGTTGTCATCCACACAAACTGTATCCAACACACAAGCAGCATATTGTAGAGCTTTCTGCAAAACTGTGACAGGTACTTCTCCATGTTGAAGATGGTTGGCCAATTCTCGAAGTCTGTGAAAAATATGAGCTCTTAAGTCTTATGACCAAAATTTATTCTTTAAATAAATAAAAAATATTCATTTGATTTTTAAAAAATGATCGCAATTTTTTTAATATATACATAAATTGTATAGAATATTTATGAGATTTTTTAACATCCTGATATAAATATTATTTATGTATGTATGTTAAGGTATATATACAAATATGAACAAGAATGTGTTTGCATAAATGATTAATTATACTAGACTGTAGTAGTAACATAACACAAGAGTAGGAACGATGATAATCATTTAAAAACACTCTGATCAAAGCGAAATTTTAATATACTATCAAATAAATAAAGTTGTACAAAATAACTGTAATTAAATAATACGATTTCAGTAGTAATTCATATTATGCGATGAGCATAACGTTAAATATTGTCAAACAAAACTATTGATTTTTCTATTAATGTGACGAGAATGATAGAAATCGTCACAATGACTGCGGTCTATCATTTTATCAGAACTCCATTAGAAAGCTATAAAAAGAGTGCATACAGTTCAGGTTTGTTGGTTTTAATGGGGCAAGGTCCAAATAAGGACAAGCTGGCTATGCGAATCTAATTCAGTTGGGTGCGTCTTTCGTTTAACCAGAACACCACGAAGGTGAAAGTACGATTTTACTCTAAACTTCTCCGATAGATGGCACCACCAGATGATCCTCTCTTTCAGTTTTGACATTGATCTGAAGGGGGAGGAAATTTTCCTCCAGACTCTTACATCCATGATAATTGTTCAACGACCGAGCCCCAGAACTTTCGATTCCACAGATTTAACGAGCACGTATATCGTATGTACTCGGTGGTTCTTTAGTGGTACTGAGAGTAGAATTCAGCCTTTCATGACGGAAGGCCGGCCGATGCCTTAACCATTAAGCTACCAAAGCCCACAGAATGAAATGATTGCATGATTCAACGTGAGTTTTTCTGTTATTAAACACTTTTGGAGCAAACTAAATAACCATCTATGTGAAAACCAGAAAAAGATACCCAATAATCAAACACAAAAGAATAGGTAAAAATTTAAATAATTCTAAATTTATAACCCATTTTAAATATTGTATGCTTTTTAAATATATTAGATGCTCACTACATAAAAATATTGCGTATTGTAACAGGGTAATTTTTTCAGAATTTATCGAGTTAGCAGAGAAATCATTAGCCTTCAGTTGAACTGTTTGTGCATTGCATTTCCTCTTTGCGTGTTAGCAGTGGTTCAGAAACAACTCAAACTATAAATCTCAAATTAATCCTCGTACAAAAAATTGTCCGTAGAGTGACCGATGGAGTGGTAAGAAAGCGATCTAAGAATTAAATGTTATACGTTTTGCGTTCATAAATGTTGGGGTTATGTATCATCACAATTATAGAAAGCCGTTTATACCTAACTCCCAAAATCGTCTAAATTGGAAAGCAATATATATTTTCGAAAACGTTAAGTATTATGAACTCTGATTGAGGAACTAATCACAAATTCATAACTATTGAAATTATATTAGGTTGATGATTACCATAGATTTTATTATTTTATACAAAAATGTTTCCAAATAAAGAAAAAATGAATTTAATTAAATACAGTTAGAAAATAACTGATTGAAGATGGCATTCTTTCGATTAACTTGGGGTAAAATGTATGCATTTTAGTCTTAAAAAAGTGGATATATATTCCTTAAAATCTATATATTATGAGTTTTTAGGTTCTTTTGATAGCTAACAAAATAATGATATTTCTTGATAAATACAGAAAGACAAGAAGGTAATATCAACTACAAATAATATTTTGTTTTTTAGATCTCATAAATATATCAAATGCAATCTTAAATTTAAAACTATTAAGTGTTTTAAATGCACTATATAGCGTTTCTACAGAGCACAATTGTTATCGAAAATAAGGAGCACTAGCGTCAGAAAACTAAAGTTATTTTCAGTTTACGAAGTCAATCGAAAAGAATTTGCTCGTAGACATATGAGTTGGAGACCTTGAGTGGAGAAAACTTATTTCTTCTAAAGTAAAAAGAAAAAGAAAATTCTAATCTAACTGGCTTGGATGATATGTACAGTTATTGGATGGGTAAAAAATAAGGTCCCACTAGTGTCTTCCGTGGATGAAAGAAGAAATAGTTCGATAAAGCGGCCGACAATAGACCGAGAAAATGAGAAGTGATATTGCTTAGATGGAAAAACGCGTAGTTTTGGTTACCAAAAATGAATTTCGGTTTTAGAAAATGGGCTCCACTTCTAAGAAAATGGGTCATTTGAGACGAGCACCTGCGAAATGTATAGATCAAAGCTATCTAAAATGGAAAATCGGCCATCAAGATCATATAAATTTTTGTATAATTTAAAATTTATGGCACAAAATAAAATGGAAAAAAAATCTTTGAAAGCGATTTTATCTTCGCCAATAACGATTTGAATATCCGAAAAACATTGCATGGTACAAGCAAAGTGGCAATTTATGATTGGAAAAGAAAAAACTTTTTTTAACTGTGTCTTTAAAACGACGTCAAATGCAGATTTGAGGAAATAAATATCTGTAAGTGGGAAGCATGTATTTTGCACTTACTAGTTATCTATTTAAAAAAAATAATGCAAAAAATGCAAAATTTCGAAATACATTAACCAAAATTTCACTAATCATTGTTCAATATAATTGAAAAGGTTAAAATGTTTTGCCATATGTTTAAAACAAAATACAAACCCTTCATAAAAATATAACACTTTTAAAATGACAGTTAAAATTTTTATTCTAAAATTTATTATAAAAAATAAAGACTTCGCTCCTACTTTAAATTTTTTTATGGGAGAAGCCATTGCTTTTTTGGGTGAGATTTAATTTCTAAAATATTCCCACAAAATATTAACAATAATACTCATTTAATAAATTGAGAGTTTGGGGGCATGTATGATTAATTTCTTTACAAAACTATTTAATATGCCCTTTTTAGTGCATCTTGGGCTTGCTTACTTGATGTACACTTCAGAAGATAATATACATTCAGAGTGTAATACAGCAGAGAAATTAGCAAATAATATCCCTTCACATTAAAGTATTGATAATAAGCAGTTAACACACCGCTAACAGAGATTTAAGCAATGTAGACACTTCGGAGATTCAATGAAAGTTTAAAAATGCATCTATAGTATTTCAGGTTTCTAAAGAAAGCCTATGATAAATTCTCAGTTTTACAATTGAATTTTTCTTCAATTATTAGATGATTTTATTTTTTTTAAACATATAGATTTAAATTTGTATAATGTGAAGTGATCTGTGCATCTAAAGTTGAATAATATGATGCTTTTGCGCATGTCGAATAGCACCATCGCATTTTATTTGTGTGGTAATTCTATGCAGAACTGCAGAAATACACTGGATTTCTTAAGCAGCCCAGTGGTTTTTCCATGTCAGTAAAAAATTTTATCAATACCCCTCAAACATAATTATACTATTAATTGAAATCGAATTATTTTGCAATTACAATCTGCGTTTCTGAAATCTTGCTTACATTTGTGGAAATGAATATGAAAACGGTGCAAAATCTAATAACATAACACGAAAGCACATTGGTGCTACTATGATACTGAAAAATTCTATCAAAACATCAATCATAAGCATCCAATTAATTGAAACTGAACTTTTGTGCAATTACAATCAGTGTTTATTATAAAATTCAAAATGAAAATTATATAAAAATAATAAAATAAAAGCCAACATTAAGCCATTTTCTTCTAAAATTTTGCTTAGATTCTTAGTCAAATTGTTATCTAGAAATGCTTTGTGCAAATATTAGTATTATGTTCAATTATAAGAGTTATTTGCAACTATTAGTGTTATCATTATATGCTAAATGTTGCATACCATAGAGAATGAAGAATATCACTATCGAAGATCGGAAGAAGTGAAGAAGGAATGAAGAATATCAATATTTGAAAAGGAATCGATGCAAGAAAAGGGTTGCGAACTCCAAAACTACTCCATTCGATATTGTAGCTACCTTGTTTGCTATTCATCAGTATAATCAAAGGGAAATTTCAATCAGGGCATAATCAAAGAGAGTAAATCTGGAACTATGAGCCTGCCGTTCCAGATTTAGTCTCTTAATCAATAGATTTAGTTACAAATTATAGTTAAATTAGCATAACATAATAGCAGATGGTAAAGTGATAGCTTAATACCACTAGAAGGGATCAAATAGTGAAGCCATTTATAAGCATCTACTGAATTATCAAAACAGATAATTGTACACAGATATTGCGATGGAAGAAATGTTTAAATTGTTTTATTACTTCTCTATAATATCGAGTTTCGCAACTTGCAATTTTCTTTTTCATGTCCTATGAATTTATCTGCGTTGTCTTTTAAAAAATCAAAAAATCTAGTGATTGTTATGATGATCATAGTATTATCTAATAAGAGTTTTACTGAGCATCTATGCGGGGTCATTCGAATAATCATATTTGAATTTTTTTTAGCTATCAGCTGTGTTTGAAGTTTTGGGTATTTTGGAAGTATGATTCCTATTTCATGTGTTCAACGTGTTAGAAAGAGTGATAGTTTTCGTCTTATTGAATGATTGTTTTTTTTAAAAAAAAACTTAAAAAGAGAGAGAGAGAGTGAAAAAAATGGTGAATTTTGTTTTACTCCAAGTTTACAAGAAAACTGAATCTTTCTTTAAATTAAAGACTACAAATCAAATAAGCATATCTTAATCTAGAAACAATCTATTTAAATTTAAACAAATTCACCTTGAATTTCAGCTAAAAAAAGAGATAAAGTACTTATTTTTTAAACGTTGAGTGAAGGAATTTTGAAAATTTATCACATGTAAAAAGATAAATGCGTTTATATCAGGACTTTGAATCAAATCGTTTGTGTGCAGTAAATGTGATTCACATAAAAAATCAGCTGCATTGTCAACCAAAGCAGCATTGGGGTTGATAAACCTAGGTAAAAGCTCGTTCAGAGTGTTAAGAAAAAATTGTCAGAAAACTTTTATATAATATTGGGCGCAGTGCAAGTTTTTTATCATAAAAAAGAACTCATGTGTTACAAAATTTTGAAAAATTAAAAAGAGGAATATATATGTGTATGCATAAATTAATAATAATAATAACGTTTGAATCATTCTCACATATTATTCTCCAAGACAGATACAGAATATTTCGAAATACACTTTAATTTTAAGTGAATTAAGCACTGTGAGGAGCTTGGAGACCTACGCATTTGTGGAAAAATATAAATACAAAAATAAATAAGCTAAAAATTTTAAAAGAAATAAATTTAGAAAACTTGTGCATTCAAATTTTTCCCGTGTTAATGAATTCATTTATAAAAACCCTAAGAAATTATGAAAAGTTAAATATTTACGTAGTTTACAATTACACTTGAAAATGATAATATAATAACAAAATAAAAAATACGTATAAACTCTGTATATCAAATAATTAGATTAGCTATAGAGAATGAAAAAGGGATATTCAATAAATGTGTTAAGTAAAATTTAATATAAGAAAATAATAATTAAAAATATATATGACTGTGCTGTGACCTATGAATCAAATATTCTTTAAAAGTAATCGAAAGGAAAAATTCCTTATTTAGCTGAATAACCTTTTAGATCCCCCCTTTAATTAGATATAATAGAATATGATTTAAATTAAAGTTTGATATTAGAATTAAATTAATGAATTAAATTAAAGTTAATATTAAATAATCAAAAAATAAACCATAAGACTAATTTCAGAAAATAATTCTTGGTTAAGTAAAATAATAATTACTTAAAATTATTAAAATAAATAAAAAATGAAATAAAATATTACACTAATAGTAAAAAAGAAAAAGAAGGAATTTAAGGATATGACATGAACTTTATGATTACAAGTATAAGTATGTATGCGGCGGGTTTTAATTTAAAACGCATACTGAAAATCCAGGCTAATCATAAGCTATACTTTTGGGTGCCCCACAGTTTCTTGCCAATTTGGCGCCATATTTTTAGTGATAATGGTTTATTTCTGGGAACCTCAGTATTTTTAGCATTCTGCATCTAGTTTTTGCCTTAATACCAATGTCGTGATTTTCAAGCATTGTAAAATTACTATTATAAAACATTGTTACCTTTTAAAGCATTGTAAAATTTGCATAATTATTTTGCTTGTGTTTCATAGCATTGAGTTTTCAGCGCCATCTTGTTTTTTCAAACATGCACGAAAACACGCTTAGCCAAAAAAGGAATCACCAATTTTCACCAAGGGGCACCTTAAAGTATATTTCCCACTTCAATTTTAGGAAATTGAATACACTTACTATTTATGAAGTCTTTCCACAAGTCATTATGCAGTGAACTTTACAACAGCTTTCATCTGTTAGACTATCCTCTACCTAGTGTCATGTACACTACCCAACATTGAAAATTCAACACCAAGAAGTGGCCAAAAAATGATGCAAATTTCAGGGTATACGCACCTTACCGAGTTATGCAAATGATGTGAAATGCGCAGCTATCCAGCGCACGTAGGATAAGATATAAGGTGAGGAACCGGCAGAGTGGGCAATTTTCGCACCGTTATTGCTGCTTGGAAAAATAATCGTTAAAAGTTTGTTCTTGTTGCAAAGGACGTCTGTACTTGCAGAGAGTGCCAGGGTATCATCTACGGAATCAGTTCCAGCAGTTAGATGAGATTACGAGGGGCAAGGTGATCGAACTGAAAAGAGCAGATTGGTTCTTACAGCAAATCACAGATGATAGACACCTGGATGCGTCCACAGTGCACCAGCTGTGGTGAAGATGGTTGGAATAAGAAACTGTGCAATGTTTGCGACGTTGCCAGTGCAGCCAGAGTGACGTCAGCACGTGTGGATCGACATGTCTGACGGAAGGCAACGGACTCGGCAAATCATGTTCTACAGAAATTCTGCAGCATGTGCAATACATCCTGGATGTTCCTATATCGAGCAGAGCCATTTACTGTTGATTGGTAACCAGTGGCCTGCTCTCATGGTGTCTGTTAAGAAGACTGGCACTGACCCCACATCATAAACACCAACGTATGGAATAGTGTCGGATTAGAGAGATATGGATGACGGAGTGGCCTAGGATTCGCTTCTAAGATGAGTCACGCTTTTGTTTCTTCAGTGGTAGTCGTCGTGTATGAGTGTGACGTTGACGTGAAGACAGGTCCAATCCTGCAGCAATTGTGAAACGCAACACCATGTGATAACGTGGCATCAAGGCTTGCGGTGCATTGCATACGATTTCAGGTCAACTCTAGTTCGTATTCATGGCACTATGACCGCCCAACGTTATCTGAATGATGTGCTGTTGCCTGTGGCTCTCCGGTACATTCAGGGAATGCTCAATGCCCTTTATTAGCAGGATAACGACCGACCGCAGATTACTCGCATCAGCTAACTTACCCTGCAAGTTGTACAGGGGCTTCCATGGCCATCATGCTAGCCAGATTTCTCACCAATCGAACATGTTTGGGATGTGATTGGATGCCATTTGCAGACCCTGCCAATGTTTCTTTCAGAAGCAGCACTTTGGCAAATGGTTGAGAGGGAATGGAGAGCCATTCCTCAGAATGCCATCCGTACTCTCATTGACTCTGTGCATACGTGTTGCTTCGTGTAGCACCGTCCACTGTGTTCCTACAACCTACTGACCCGATTCTTTTCTCGCTCTGTATCATGCATATCATTTCGAAATAGAGATCACTCTTTGTTCGTTGTTCTCTCTCTCTGTTTGCCGAGTTTCGTCACTTTCTGGCAACCCCTTTTTGGTGTTGCATTTTGAATGTCAGGTAATGTATATACATACGCATATACATACATACATGCAGACATAAGTATACACATTTCTTTTATAAATATAATCCTTAAAGCATCTGGTAGATAAAAATATTTAGTTTTTGTTTGCTTTTATAGTAAGAGAATAAAGAACTATTAATAATGATCCCATCCAAATATATATTTCATTAAATTTCACAATGATATTTATTCCCAATATTAATAGAGTTCTTTTACAGATTACGTAAAATACGATTTTCCGATTGAAAATAAATCACAATTTGTCGTAAAATGTTTCAATACCATTCAATAAATTTTAATAAAATTTGTAAATTTAATTAAATTCTGGGTTTTATTATATCGATCAAGAAAAAAAAAAGAATGTGAAGAAATTGTTTTTTAATAACGCTTACTGTAATAAAATTCGTATTTCTTATTATATCTTTGAATTTATATTTACCCTATTTTTTTAACTTTCTTTTATGCTTTGTAAGAACACATTTCTATTTTATAAGATACTTTCTTAGTTTAAGTTGTCATCGATTTTAAGGAGATATCATTTGAAATAAATCTCGTAAATTATTTTGCAAATGTATGCTTTTCAGAAACTGGGAAATAAGAAAATTGTCATTTTTTAATTTTTATATTTTTATGAGTGATTAATTTCTAAACATAACAAATATTGAAATTAAATTTATCAGTCTATGATGATTTTATTAATTTGGAAGAGTAAAATGATTGATAGTTTTATTTAAACTAAAAAAAGAATTTAATAATTGCACACACACATTAATCTTTTGAAATTTATTCTTTTCAAACGTTACTTTTCTTAAACTCAGTTTGTTTTGTTGTAATTTTTTCTACTTATTTAAGGAAAACAAATTTCTTCTTATTCTTCTGAATATATGTCCAGTCATAAATTTAGAAGCACTTAAAACTTTTCGAAAAATTTAAACTACTACCATTTATTAAACTCACGAGAAATTTTCATTTTCGCGAAATAGTAAGCAAAAATAAACTTTTTGAAAATTTCTTGTTCTTAGAGACCATGATGGGAACAGTTTATAACCCGAAAATTTTGCAACCAATTTTAAAGGTTTTGTTTCATAAGTGCTTCATATATTCTGGGAAAAATGAAACGACTTGACGATTTTCAGCAGTAAGTTTTAAATTATGTGATTTGACAAAGAAGTAACTAGATTTTGTAAGTATTAGTCATTGTGACCTTTACAAAACTCGTAAGCGTTCGTAACGATTGGATATACACTAAACGTACTACAAAAAGAGTTTCTACATTTCGTAAAAGTTTACAGATATAAAATAAATCAGTTATTTATCTTTTATTTGGCTTCTTTTGTCTGTTTTAGTAATAAGCTTAGAAAATCACTGCTACATTTATTTAACAAAATTTTCCTCTTCAAGGGAATAAGAGATAATGAAAATTAAATTGCAAGGAGTAAGAAATATTTTGAAACTTTTATATAACAAAAAATATACAATTTATAGAATAAAATATTAAAACTAAAATGTAAATTTTAAACTTAGTATAAAATTTTATTAGAATTATTTTCAACTGAAGAGTAGATTCATTTATCAACTTAAGTAATTATGATAAAAATATCAACTGGTATTCTACTTAAAAATTAATAAATATAAGTAATATATCTTAATAAAATATTTTTGCCCGTTATAAAATTACATATGTAAGAAACTAGGAAAGGAAATGAGTTATAATATCTTCAGATGTATAATATTGAGGGAAATTTATTTTTCCGGATGCAATGTTTTTGGGAGAATTTTATGAAAACAATTACTCCATTGTGTATTCTGCTGAAAAAACACGATGCTGTTTATGTAAATATTTTTCTGAGGAATCAGAAAATATTGAAATTTTCAAAAACACATACAGGTTTAACATAAGGTTAAATCAATGCCAAAACTTGCGAAGTTTCTACAGTATAAAATATTTTTGGTAATAATTTGAACTGAAATATAGTGAAAATTTATGTACAGTTTACAAATTTTGTCACTCTCAAGTTTATCAGAAAAGTTCAGTGTCATCAATTAGAATTTTGTTTTTTCCAGTATTCTAATTTAATATTTTTGATTGATTTCAAGCAAACTATAAATGTAAAAAAATTTAATTAATCTACAAACCATTTGTTTTAAAAAATGAAACAACAAGTGTAAAATCATGCAAAAATATTACACTGCTGCTATAATTTACAATCTACTATAAATTGAAAACAGTGTAGGGCAAACAATAATTGTTAATATTTAATATCAATAGGAGATTGTATACCTTCTAATTTTATTTTCATCAACTTTAATGCATACTCTTCTCTTTTTTAAATTAAAATTTTTTAGGAAAAGTTTCATGGCACGTTATTCTGCACAAATTTTGTGAATATCGTTTATTAAAAAATGTTGTAGTGATAAAATGGAAAGCTGCTTCTATTAATCTACAATAAGTTGGACATAATGTAGGACAGACAAAGATCATTAAGCCTGAATATGAGGGCTAACATATATTTTCACTTATGCTATTCTGGATCTGACTCTCTATCTTTTATAACAAATTTGTTACATATATATATATATATATATATATATATATATATATATATATATATATATATATATATATATATATATATATATATATATATATATATATATATATATATATATATATATATATATATATATATATACATATATATATATTGTTTTGTAAAATCTTGGGCAATTTCTATGACTGGTCATCATTGCAGCATTTTTGCACATATTGCTTATGTCGAATGATAAAGTGATAACGAAAAATGCTTCTGATAATCTACTACCAATTGAATGTAGTGTATAACAAACAAAAAATTATTATTTTTGTGAAAAATAACATGGATTATTTTTTAGATATTGTTATTCTGAGAGTCAGATTGTTTCCCAAATTTCCTTTATATCTTTTATTTTTGTAAAAATTAACAATTTTTACAACAATTTTCATTAAATTTCGTTATGTTGCATTTTTGTGCGTAATATTTATTGATGCATTCATAAATGAAAAAAGAAAAAAAAAAAAAAAAAAAAACTGGAATTAAATATCCTTTTCACATTTGAAATTTATGTAATGCACAATTAATTACCGTAGATGTCGATTATTATGAAGAAAGATTTTTATAGGCTCAAATTGCCTTAACGTAATTTAAGAAGCTAGTTTCCTTAACATAATTTTAAATTTTTTTTAAATAACGGCGAGCACTTGGTTGACTAACCCTTCGCCACAACAAGGCCGGAAACTGCTACTCATTTGTCATTACCCAGCGGGTACCTGTGATCCAAGTCACGGAGGCGAGTAGCATTACCCGCGTCATACGACCACAAACCCGTTTATAGGGCGGGCCACATTCATACATCAACACACAAGAAAGGACAGAGAAACACAGAGAGATAGTAACATCCATGCCTGAAACGGGATTCGAACCCGGGACCCACAGCTCAAGAGTCAGGAACGCTAACCACAATTTTTAAAATTTGACAATACCTTCCAGTTGTATTTCTTTGATACCGTAGAAAAATGAACACATTTCTTTTACTGTACGATGGTTTATCAATAGGAAATGTATATTAGAGCAAAATCTAAAACATTTGTTGATGCATCACATTTGTAAATTAAACAGAAAATATTTTTAAATATTCTTTTAAATTTTATACTCAAAAATGCTGTTTCTATTCTATCGTACTTTAATATTATCAATAGAAGTTGCTATTTTCTTATTTCCAAATTGAAATAACAGGACACAGGCTGTTATACTGCTTGGTTGACGTCTTGAAAGCCCTTTTGTGTTACTCATTGGCAAGAGGATTCATGATGACAAAATGCTATTGCAATAAGGTCAAATTGGGATCATAACTTATGCTGATGTTATAAATAGAAGGCTCTGCTTTCAAGTATTAACTCCTCAATAAAAACAGATCTTTCTGATTTATTCTGTTTGTTATTATATTTGCAATGACTTTTGGTTGTTATATTCTGGATCTCATGGGTTATTTCACCGTATGAAACCACGACATGCTTCGATTAAGGAAAGTCAAACAAATATCTCTCTGTTTAGTTAATGTACTATATCAGATATCTTCAAGGAAAATCTTGGTGATTATTCAGATACAAAGTTACCAAAAAACTATCTCTGTAGACGATAGTTTCTTTTGTGCATTGCCTGTATGCTTACAATCTTCATTTAAATAATTATGCTAACTTTTACATTAATTATGAGTTTGTAATTCTAGTTTACTGGGAAACAATAAACGTTCCAATTTCTTTCATTTAAATTTTTAAGCCAATATTAATTAATTACTAAAATTTATTTTATATTAATGATTTGTTTTTGTATATTTTTTCATTTAGCTTAATTTTATGAAAATGTATATTTTTGTGCTATATTTTTCCCCCAATGGTAAATTAGGAACAATATATATAAACCAAGTAAATATATTATTCATAAAATATAAACATTTTATGAGTTCATTTCCGTTTTTATCTTTTTTTAGCTCATGTTCAGCTATAATTGAGGTAATTGTAAGATAAAAATATATTCATTCCTTCCCAACGCTATCTATCGAGGGTTCCAACGAAATATTTTTTTCCTATACGAACTCAAAGTATGTTTTATGTTCATGCAAAAATAAAAGCATGCAACAACGATGAGCGTATCAATGCGCATGCGCAACGGTTAAGGTTAACTGATTGTAAGCAATATTTTTGAGCTAAAATGAAGTTTTTCAATGGGCACTCATTAAAGCTAATATGCATCTCATGGGTTATGTATTTGAATTAGCTCTGTTGAAAAAATACGATTATGCAACAAAACCTTACACTTAAAGAAATAAATTTAAAATTTGTATTATTACTAATTATTTTTCTTAATATATTATTATTATGTTTTAGCATCTCTGTTATTATTATGTCTCTGAATATCATAACACCGAAATAAAATAGTCACCATCTGAATTGGAATTCTCTAACACTCCGTTTCAAATTTATATGCGATGTAAATCACGATTATTTAACCTCAAAATCATGAAAACTGAATTCATTCTATCCAATGCTAAAATGGCCGAGCTGGCAGCCGAATGGTTAGCGCTCTTGCCTTCGGTTCAACAGTTCGTGGGTTCGAATCCCACCTTAGGCATGGATGTTTGTAGTGGTTCGGAATCCACTTTAAACCGTAAGTCCCGGTCTAATTAGCCCTCGTGTGCAAAAAATGACCGTTGAGCGACAAACAAACCAAACCAACCAATGCTAAAATGAATTTAATTCTACCATTACGCGTGTTTTTACTATAAAAACTGATGGAAGAAATATGTGGAACTCTACTTTGAAAGAGAAATAGATTATTATTATGAATTAATACTTCTTATATGAAAGAATTATTATAGTACTATGCAGAAATTATATGATTGACTTTAGCAAAGAATAAAGACCTTGTAAAGTTTTTGTTTTTGTGTATCCAATATTACAACATCATTATGCAATATTCTAAAATCAGAGAAGACTGAAGACTCGTATAATATATTTACCTACTCCAAAAATTTTAAAAATAGTTTGTAAAATCAAAATTGAATGAAATTCGTAATAAAAAGGAATAAAATATGTATTTCTCAAATTTTACAATTATATTTGTAGTAATGATTTGCTATCAAAGTTTTAAAATTTACTTAAAAAGCATATATTTTATTTTTTCACTCTTGAAGTGTATTTTTGTAAGCAAAAGGAAAGGTTACCAAGAACTTTTAAGAAAAGGAAACAAGCTACAGAATAAAAGTCCTGAAACGTGTAAGAATATGTATGAGGTTTTCCCATGAAATATGCATTTTCCATTTGACAACAGAATACTTGATTTACATAAGATATCTGGATAAAAGTGTGTTTTGTGCAGATCAAGCCCTTTGTTTTATCATTTGGGTGACTTATTTTGATATCTATTTTTAAAGTCAGACTCATTTTTATTATATGATTGTCCATGTTTTGGAAAATAAAATATTTTGTGGCTCTAAATAAGACAACATTTTTCAAATGTCATTTAATATTTTTTATATGGCTGATAAATGTTTCATAGTTATATATTTTTCCCGAGATAATATGTCAGTGTTCTATTCACAATGGTTATTTCCTTTTGGCAGCTGAATGAAACGTAATTTTGATGTAAAATATTCTATGTTCAACTGTTTTTTAATTCTACAGTAATTTACAACCACTTATTACTGAAATAGATTATAATAACATATTAAAAATTTTTTTATACAAAAGTGAGCGAGAGAGAGAGAGAAATACCATGACATAATAATAAACATATAATATTAATATTTATGTATATAAAATAAGTATCACAAAACTTTACAGAAGTTTTGTGGGCATAATGTTTGTGTCAAAGAAATATTGTAATAGACATATAATATCAATATTTATATATAAAAAGAAATATCACGAAATTTTACAGAAGTTTTGTAGGCAACAGAATACTTATGTTCGTGTTACAGAATTATTGCAACAAGAAAACGTAACTATGTAAGAAAAGAAGCATTCATAATGAATTTCGCTTAATATAATGTATAAATTTTGTGAAAATTTTTTTTTTATGTACTTGCTTTTTCATCAATTTAATGGGGAAATGTGATCAAAACTTTTATGATTGATAAATTCTGTACAATAACCTACTTGAAGTGTTTGCTCACAGATTAAGAAATGGAATTTTATCTCTTATTTTTATGATCTCTGATAAGCTAAATCTCTGATAAGCAACATCCATTTCCTGTTGTTCAACAGTGTCAGTAGTCGAACTCAGGACCTTTCATTCAGAAAAACGTGGTTTTACATCCAGGCTAAGATGAGTTCTGAAGGAACATTTGGATATAGTCATATTAAGAAATGAAGGTTAATACATAGCATTTTATCATCAGTTGCTGAATGCTTTCTGATAGGATATTTTATAAGCAGAAACAGAAATGTTACAGATTATGAAAACACCCAGGCATCCACCCTGCAGATGTTCATTCAGAGGTCAGAAATCTAAAATGAATCCCTCATTGTTCTTCCGTGATTGGAATCTAACCAAAGACATTTTACTCAGAACAAGGCCATCCTACCAACGATCTATGATAAACTTATGAAGGAACCTTTGACACAACACAGTAGACAGAACGCATTTCCAATTGCAGAGGAGGACACTAGGAAATCTCTCAAGCACCCACCTCGATAAATGTGCAAGCAAAAGGCAGAAATTCAACATATTTCTTCCTTAGTTCAACGGTGGCTGGAATCGAATCCAAGACATTGTGCTCAGAAGAGCGCTATCCTGTCTAATCAAGAATGAGATTTCTGATAAGCGGGGTTAAGATTGGTCCTACTTTCAGATAAATACTTAAATAGAGTTTGTGATAGAGTAGAGAAGAGATTGGCACGTAAACTTTTTGATTTTCTTTTGTTATTTCTATCTATTGCTTAGTAAATAATTTTTTATTACCTTCGCATTTGCTCTTTTTCGGATTTACCTCTCTCTTTCTATTTAGTTGATCATTATAAAATTTTGAATAAAGTTATATATGTGATATAATATTTAAATATAATTTGTTTTGGCAAGTATTTGGCAGCACCAACCTTTCTGCTGCCTTGTTACAAGCTTCCATAGTGTCCACTGGCGGTAGCTTATTATCTACTTGATCCAAACTGTCCCCCTCCTGGGCCTTTGATCTCAGCAATTGTCCCCCTCTAGGGTTCATTCTTCGGACCAAGACGACTTCTTCTCCATTTTCATCAGTCCCATTTTCTTGATTTACTGTAAAACAGAGAATAGCTCAAATGAAACTGCAAAAATGTAAAATGAAATAAAGTGAATCGAACTTATTTTCATTAATAATGAACTCGATAGGATTCAAACTTTAGAACGCGCGGTATCACCAAAGGTTTGTGAGAAATCTCATTTTCTTATATATTTTTTAATGATGAAATTTATTCTGAAATATTATATGGAACCCCATTTTGAATTTTAACATTGAATCATTTTAAAACATAACAACTATCAAATAGACAAGGATTTCTAATCAATATGAAAAAGATTTAAACTTACAGATTTTCTTTATCAAAGGAAAAATTAATTTTATAGAATTACATCTATTGCAAAATTCTGTGTTAACAGAATTTATTTTTGTATAAGAATTATTTCTTATATTTGTTTATTTGTTGAGAATACACGGGGATTTTGAGGGTTATATATATATATACATATATTTGTGTATAATATATATATATATATATATATATATATATATATATATATATATATATATATATATATATATATATATATATATATATATATACATTTATATTTATATTTACATGTATGACTTATTAATTAGTTACGAACCAAATTACTAACCGAAACCGAAGAGCACTTTAACAATTCAATTTATTTCAATCTAACTTCAGCATGATTTATCTCAAAAAGTTTTGTTTTTGCAGGCAGTTTAAATTGCATGTTACATTTAAGTCCTTTGATTTGCATTTTTTAAATTCCTTTTAGTTTTAAGAATAGTCTTGTTTTAACGGAAAATTCATTAAAGGCATAGCTAGAATACCATAAATTGGATTATTAGACGGTCATATTTGCGGGGCTTGTTATACATGGAGGAAACTTCATCACATATTCTATGCGAATGTGAATTTTTTTCCGCACATAGATTTGAACATTTGAGTCAGCATTTAATTGAACCTTGGGTGCTGCAGGACATCCCTGTTAAATGTCTGCTGAATTGTGCTTCACACAGTCACTGGTATCTTTAAATAAGGGCTTTCTATTTGGGGTATAGTACAATAGACCTATGGTCACAGTGCAAGGTTCTTTTGGAATGACCTTACCCTAAATCTAAATTTATAGTTAATACATTATCTAAATAGAGCCTTTTCCCCCATCCATGCAATCCATTCAAGCATAATTCAAAATATCATGACACTGCTTAGCTTTCTGAAAAAATTCTGATTATTTTGTAAATTTTTTGCAGTTCTTTTATTTAGTTTAGTCTGCGTTTATATTCAAGTTTATTTGAATAAATGTTTTTATTTATAAAAATAATTCTAAGTTTAAAAAAGTTATAAATTTAAATTTTACAATTTATGTACCTACATTTACACACAAGCTTTATTCTTAAATTTATGAGATATGCTCTGCTAACAAATAGCATAAGCAATTAATGGTTAGAATTGAAAATATGAACTATTTTATCATAAGAAAGGACTTTTTATTGCTCAGTTGCAAATAATTTACTCTAAAATAAATTTTATAAAGAAATCTTATTGACGTGAGGATATTATCGTAATACAGATTTTATGATTTAAAAATGGGATTAAATAAAAAAAGAATGCATTCAATGTTTACAAATAACACTTTGAAATGAAGGCCCATATTGTGCTATTGTAGTTAGATGTTTGGCACTGATTTGAAAGGTCGCTATTCTCTTCATTGTGAAGAACATATAAAATGTTTTTATAAACTGTATTACCTGATAATGAGTCTGTCATTGAAAAAATGTTAATAAGATCTGTTCGTAATTAGATGGTTAACAGAATTTCATTGTAGTTGCAATTCTCTTCAGAATGAAAACTACATAGGATGGTTCTCATCAGCTTTAATCTCTGATAATGGGTCTTTCATATGAATAATGTTAATCAATGATAATTACTGTGCTGTCAAATGAATATCAATCTGGTGATACTGTAATTAAATGGTAAGTAATTCTGCTTATCATCTAATTACAGTATCATTTATGCACAGAGTTCGCAATTCGGTTCAGATGGAAGATCTATAGGATAGCTCTCCTCATCTATAACCACTGACAATGTGTATGTCTCACAAAAAAATGTCAACCAATGATAATTGCTGTTCATTCCAAATGAATATCCATCTCGTGATATTGTATTCAAAGGACTGAAAGAATTTCACAAAGGTCAAAATTACTTTCAAGAACTTATAGAAAGGCTTATATCAGCTGAAACCTCTGATAATTTGTCCTTCATGATAATTCGTAAAATGTTAATCGATGATAATTATTGTTTTCCAAGTGATACAGAAAGAATGAAATAGTAGGTCTGCATTATACTTAAAATTATTCATATAGAATTGCTCCTGAAAATTTTCTATTGAATGTTCCTAATTTAACTGAGCACTAAAAAGAACATCGTGTCAGAATATTGGTAAATAAACCTTTATAGTATGTAAAGGTGGTTTGAAAATTTAGTAATCGTGGAAATTTAGCGTTGGTATTAGAATGTAAAGCTGTGATAAATAATAGTAAAATAGAAAATGTGGGTCAGAAAACTTGATTTATTCCGTAATTAAGAATTTATAAAATGTGAATATTAAAGCTTCAAGCTCAGTATAACAATACAGTTAAGTTTTATTGCATTAAATAAATTTTCCTCGCGAGATTCCTCGCTTTATTAAATACAGATAATATTTCATGGAAAAGCGGGAAATTCTAAACGAGAACCCACTTAGAGCAATAATTCTTCTTAAGTACCATCTTTATGAATTTACTAATAGGCTGCAAAATTGCCATCAAATAATAAATTCACTTCTTTTGAAACAGTTTTAAAAAACGCATAACCGTAATAAAATTTTGAAGTAGAATAAAATATTTAATGCAATTGAATTATCTAAAGGCTTCGGAGCTTTATTTAGAATGGAAAACTTAAAATTGTATTTTTAAAATTTTATGATAGATTTATTCGTGAATGAAACATCCAAAATAGGCCATATTTTTGATGAATAGAAAAAAATAACGTTGATTGTAGTGGTAATTATTTAATTTGAGTGCTTTTATTCATGTTAAATTTTTATGACCTTGAATATAAAGATTATTGTAATTTATCTTGTTACAAAATTACCAAATACACGATCTAAAATAAATAATTTGAAAATCCTATTAAAAAAATTTGTAATTTTTGTTTTGAGATTGTAAAATTAGCATAGTGTTGAATTTTGCTAGCAAATTATGGTGGTAAATTTACATAGCATAGATGTTAATTCTACATCGATTAACTTTATTAATTCTTTGTTAGTTTGTTAATTTACTTTAAAAAATTAACTAATATCATGAAACAGGAAGAATGAGGAAAAAAATGTTTGTGAACTGTTTAAAGGTTTCTTATACAAATTCAAATAAACATTTAACGAACACTCTTTTTCGGAGAGAGTATTTTTTTAGAAAGAATATTTTTTATGATATGCATATATTTCTTTTCAGGATCCAACGTTAGATCAATATATATTTATCAACGTTATTAATCCATATCCGTTAGTTAATTCGCTTCTTGTAAAGCTAATTAACTTCACAAGGCCACAGGAAAGGTTGAAAAAAGGAATAAGTATTATTATTTAGATTTTTCTAATAAAAATTAAGGTAAATATTTAGAGAATTTTTTCTTCTGGTAGAAATAGAGAGGACAAAGCATTTGTTATACTATATCTTAACTTCTAGGAAAAATAAAAAAAAGCGTTGTTTCAGAATAATCCTTAATAATATTAATTTTTTGCATAATTAACTGGCAACAGAGTATGTAAATGAAAATTAAAAAGAATAATAAATTTTCTTGAATAATTCTGCTCGAAAAAAGTTTAATTACAAGAAGTGTGTAAGCAATATTGACTTACATTGTCAAGAAAATTCTTAATATAAATGATTTAATCTCAAGTAAATTATAATATTTTCTGTCTTAAGTTTACTAAGCAAAATATTTAGATTTTTCCAAAACATGTCGAAAACTATTTTAGAAAACATGGAACATTAAATTTAGTTCTTACTCTAAAATTAGTATTTTACATAAATAACTGGATTATATATACATTTTTGTGTTTTTATCACAAAATTTATAATATTGATTTCTGAAGCAAACTACAGTATAATTGATGAGAAAAGCAGTCTTATGTTAACTTAATTTGGTTCTAAAATAATATAAATGTGTTACGGCTATCATTATGAAAATGTATCTCAAACATTAGATTAAATTTCATGTCAAGTCATCGAAATTTTAAAAGTGAAATGGAGATTTAATAGTCCAGCCCATATTATTTTTAACATTAGAGGCAGGATGATTTAAATTTTCTTAATGCTTATTCGATTAAGATGAGTATCAATAAAATGAGTCACAAAGAAATATGGGATGTGTGTTTAGGCGATACACACACCTCTTTAATAAAATTGGTATTTTCTTATTTACTACTTCCTTACTAAAAATGTTTGTTTATCGTTTCGTAAAATAATTTTCTATAAAATATTAAACTATAATCTTGATAAACTATTTAGATTGATAATACATAAAAATGCTATAATGAAGATGTATATTAGAAATTGCAATGAATTTATATTATTTTACACAAAATATTATATTTATAAGCTTTGGAAGGAATTCATTACAAGTAAAGAGCTACTTGTAGTTATAGTTGAATATTTTTGTAATTTGTAACAGTATTTTTTACTTCTTAAGCGCATATATTTTTAAATTAATTTTTTAAATTTAAGTTTATTTGTCATAAAATAAATTTAATTAATTTAATTAATCAATAATAGGTAAAAGAATCAAATAATAATAGCAAAAATATTTAAAAATATTCGTTATTTTGTATATCTTCGATACTTTAAGGAAATAACCAATACATTAGTCCCATTTGAAAAGATAAAAGTTATTTATTCAGCAATTTTTTTATTTCTTAAAAGCATGATGTTTATGTGGTTAGGGTGTTTTGTTACTCTGTGGTTTCTTTTGATCATAGTGGTTGATTCAAACAAAAACTACAATTGATAAAAAGGATTCCAAATCGTTATAAGCGTTTGTGTCCAAAGAAAGAATGTAACCCACGGAATGCTAAACTGAAAACTAAAACACAAACTGTTCAGATACCTCCTCGACCACTTCATGTCGGTGAATTTGCTGAAAAAAATTTCTTCTCAGGCTATCCCTAATTAGAATTATTCTCGGAATCAGTTTTCTTTGTCAAAATAAAGCAAGAAAAATAAGTTTGCCGTTATCGGGTAAGATAACAAACCTTTCATGGAATCCGTTTTAAGAAATTGACAGTTTGATTATTCCACCCAAGAAAATGGTGTCTGAAATCAACCGATCGAATTAAAATCATTCAAAAGATGTATATTTTAAGAAACATTCTTATAATCCACCAACCACCTCCTTTTGTGAATGTATTATTCTTCTCAATATTGAAAATGATCTAACATTCTTCTCTTTCGACCTTCGCTCTTTCTTTCATGTAATAGATGATGAAGTTGTTGTTGTTTTTCTATGACACTTGGACAAGCCAAGCTCGCTTTTGCCTTTAGCAGTGCGAATTAAGTCAATAGGGAGCGTCTTTCGTTTTGATCAGAGCACCACGAAGGTGAACGTACGACTTTGCTCTTTTTAAGGTGCCTCGTAATTTTGAACCACGGTCAGGTGACGAGGCCACACCTGAGCTGGCACCCTCCTCTCCACATCCACACCACACCAGCGGAAGGACTTTGGACGTCACAGATTAACGTGGACACGTCCCCAACCCACGGAGTTCCAGCAACCCAGTGAAGGAGAGTACAACGTGGTCAACCTCCCAACCACTGCCCACGGCAAATGATGCTTCACTTTGCTGAGCTTACGGGAAGCGGCGTAAAGATATTGAGCCACTGGAGCTCTAGATGATGAAGTAATTTGTCAAAATGAAAAGTAGTCAACTCTCAAAGTAGGCAAAGCATGGAAATTTTGAGATCTTCAAATTGGACGATTAATTTTAATCTTGATTTGATGTATGATGCCTGATGTTAATCTCGTTATGTTGTTTTTAAATAAAATAAACACAAATGCTTATTATTTCTGGGAAAAGTTTCAAATTTTAGTTGTGTTTTACAATACTGAAAAGAAAATGGAAGCAGATGTTTAGAGGAACTTTAAACATCTGCTTTTTCTGCATTGCATCTGTTTTTTCTGATTTTATTTACCTC
Organism: Latrodectus hesperus; assembly: GCA_037975125.1. Taxonomy (NCBI): domain Eukaryota; kingdom Metazoa; phylum Arthropoda; class Arachnida; order Araneae; family Theridiidae; genus Latrodectus; species Latrodectus hesperus. Next base: position 28,381,588 of record CM075859.1, read on the forward strand.
CCGGAAATGAAAGTAGATAGAAATTACAAAGCAAAGCTATCCCTATTTTGTGCATCAGTGAAAACAATCAAATTTAAACCACCCTTGTTTTTCTTAACTAAGGAATAAGCAAAAAAAGAATAATTTTCAAACTAAAGATTGAATTTATTAATTTTAAGTGCTATTACTAACCAATTTCAGTGTTACCAATTCCAATTTCAATTGAATTTATTAATTTCATCTGAAATTAATAAATTCAATCGTTAGTTTGATAAGTATTCTCTTTTCGAAATAAAAATTAAAATACTTTTGTAGTAACTGTTTTTGTTTCAGGAAATGTTTTTGCTTATCTCAAGTTCATTATTTTATAAACATGAAAAATGATATTTACCTATGATTTTATTATTATTGTTTAAATATGTATATAATTATATAGAAAACAATTTTTGTTACACAGAATCAACGCATTTATAAACATTTTAGATAAATATTTGATTTTCATTTCTAGCAACATTTAAATTATTTTTATATCGCTATTTAAAAAAACTTAAATATATTTCTCCAATTTTTTATTTAAATGATCTTTTTATGTTTGAATTATCCTCTCTTCTAAATAATTTAATCTCATTATACTCAAATAAATAATTAAATCTCATTATAATCAAATGATATCATTTCTTTCTTCGGGGTGTTTTAAAATTGATTGTATTTTCATTTATAGAAAGATTTTATAAATGAATAGATGTTTTCGTAAGGCATGTTTAAAAATTTAATTTATTTTGTTTTTTAAATGCAAAATTTTTTTATAGCGGAGTTAATTAGCTATTAATAAATTTGTGTTTTTCTGTTCAGATGAGGTAAAATCATTTGCCAATAAATACAGTAATAAGTTTAATATAAACGACTGCAATATATTGATATTTTACTGAATATATGAGAAAAATAAAAATCATTTCCTTATTTCAGCTGAATGTTTGTTGTCTGAGATAGATAATGTTTTATACTTCTAAAATTGTGATATGTAATACAACTTTCTTATAATTTAAATTTTAAATGCACAATGTTTTGCATTTTTAATAATTAATTACTTTTGGGGTTTTAAAGAAATTTTTATATCATTTCAATAAAAAACATTCCTGTGTTACGTATCTATACTTATCATTAGGTACTTATTCTTATTAATCTTTTTCTAGTTAAATTTCGAATTCAGTATTTAGCGTGAAATACGAAAATAAAAAACATTGTCAATAAGAAAAAAAACGATTAAACTATTTTAATACTTTTGATAAAATATTTCATTTTGTTTAGAAAACATTTTAGAATTTTATGAAATATTTAAGAAATTGTTTTCATTAAACATCGATATTTTTTTAAAATAAATAAATGTTTTGATTTTGATAGGATTAAATTTTAATCTAATATAATAATATGTATTATAATTTAGCATTTTAATAGAGTAGAATATTTTTTTATTTCTGTGAACTATAAAAATATTGCCACTATTAGCTATGGCGAAGTATTCAACCTTTTTTCTAATTGACTTTCCTTCATCATTTTCTGACCACAACATCGCTCTTAATCTGTTATAAATTATGTTCCACTTTCAGATACTAAATAGATAATATTATATATTAATCTTTGTAAAATAACGTTGATTGTTGTATTTTGTTTCACATTTCATTTAAATTTTCCTCAATTAGCAATAACCCACATAGAAAACTTTGCCGTTTACTCTAAATATAGGTATACTACTTCATTTCCCCAACGAATGCACTTTTTTAATGTTTATTAATTATGTTGTAAATTAATTAACATTTGAATCATATTTCAATTTAAATGTACACAGGTACATATAAAAATAACTTTTCAAAATCTTAAAATCTGATTTTTTAATTACAAAATATTAAGTAATGCATTCATTAATTGTTTAAAATTAAATAATAATTGTAATGAATTACTTTATGAAAAATTTTCCTATAATATATATATATATGTATATATATATATATATATATATATATATATATATATATATATATATATATATATATATATATATATATATATATATATATATATATATATATATATATATATATATATATATATATATATATATACACGCACACACATACATACAGATGATAAACTAAAAAGCATTTATAATAAATTTATTTCCGTAAAATTACTCATGAATATAAATTTTCCTTCTTGAAAAAATGCTTTAATTTTTATTATGTTGAAATAATAAGGTTATATGTTTTAAAAAATATTCATTTAAAAATGTCATTCTAATTAATAAACAAAAGAGGATTTTAATAAAAACACAAACGATATATAAAGCGATTTATTTAAAAGTAATCTTTTGCTTGTAATCGCTGCATTCAGTTGCAAATTACATTGATTGTTCATATATTTTTTAAAAAAATTAATCTTTTTTTGGAAAAGCTATTTATTTTATAATTTAAACTCTTAGTAATAGAAAATTGAAGGGGATTATTTTTGTTTTTATTTGCACAGAAAGAAATAAATCTCCTGCTTCAGCTGCAGAAGAATAGATATCTTACTTTTCCCTAGAGAACTCCCAAAAACTTATAGCAAGACAAAATGTTTGATTGGAGTTGTTGAAATTCTTTTATTTGATATTTACTTGTCTTGAAACTTAAAAGTAAGATTACTTATTGAGAATAAAAGCGGGGTTTGTTGTAGGAGGAAAAGAAAGTTGGAAAAGAACAAAACTTAGCCTCATTAAGTAAAAAATGATATGTTAAGCACAGAATGCATTGCGCTTGCAACATTTCGTGTTCATTTGCCTGTAAAGGAAAGGACAATGCACAGCGCTAATGAGTAGGGAGAATTTTTAGAAAAAAGTAGCAGTTGTTACACTTAAGAATATTGTTATAGAACATGACTATGAAAAATGGAATTTAGTCGCAATTAATTTGCGAACTTGAAACTTTTCTCATATGTTTAAAAACTTGAAGATAAATAGTACATAAACTACGCTACAACTGTTCAAGGGAAACATTTTTAATCAAAACTACTGTTTATGTACACTTAAAAATAATGAAGTGCACTCATATACGTAAAAATAATGAAGCTGAATTTTGTAAACAACTTTTTTGAAATTTGTATGCATATATATCAACTTTTAAACAAACAAAATGCAGAAAAATACATGAAAATGCAAAGTTATTAAAGATTTTGTACATTTTCTTATACTTCTTAGGTAATTATTGTTTTTTGAGTATAAGAAAAGCATATTTTTGGGCGTTTTTTAAATTGATATACAATATTATTAAAAGTAATCTCATTAATTTCGAAAAATTATGGAAAAATTATTTCGTAAAACAGGATGGTTCGCTGTTTCAAAAGAAGTGAAACTATTTCAAAATACTTTTTATAGAATGTGCTTGGTATGTTTCAGTTAATTAAAATTTTTAATGACCATTCATTTGGTAAAATTGGAATTTTAACACATTATATTAACTATCTGTATGATAAAAAATGCTCGTTAATTTCATGGAATTAACACAGTAGTGGCTGAGAAGATTTGAATTTTTATGCATTTTTAGTAGATTTTCTCTTCAATTTTTATTTTATGTATGACAAAATACCTTTCTGCACTAAAAAATGCAAACAGTGCACTTTGCACACTGTCTCATCTAAGATTTAATTTTATTTATTGCATGTTCTTTCTGTAGACTCTCATACCCTGTGTCTATTTCTGGTATGAATGAATGAATATTATTTTAGGTTTGATTTGGTTTGGTTGTCTCTGAGTGGTTACACTTTGCATAAGACGATTAATTAGCCTATTAATTACATTTAAAAATGAATTCAAAACCACTACAAGCAACCTTTCCAAAAGTGGGAACCGAACCCACGAACTGTTGAACGGAAAGTTATATTTATTAATATTAGAGAATTGTATAGAGAAGTGTAAAGATTTATTATTGTTTTTACCCTAAAAGTACGCAGAATTATTAGAATTAAACTTCAGCGATTTAAAAAGTTCTTTGTGTAACTTATTGTTCTAAAAGATATACTTGTCAAAGTATGTAATTTACATCTACTTAGTGAAGGAATGTTAGAAAATTATAATTGCAATGCTTTACAAAAAATGCACTTGGTATTTGCTAGTTAAGAAGTGTTAGACATTGGAAAATTTAATTTGTTTCAAAGAACATACTTGATAATTGCTAATTAAGAAATAATTGATATTATTTAATTTAATACTTTAAAAACTACACCAGACATTTCCAATTTAGGAAATGTTAAACATTACAAAATCTAATTGTAGTTACGAATAGTGAACTTGGTATTAGCTAGTTTAGAATTATTGTTATGAAATTTTAATCTTAATTAAAATTTGTGTTGAAGTCTCACTTGATAAATCTGAAATTTTAAATGCAACGTGCTTGTAATTTATTACATAAAAAATTCATTATTTTTTGTTAAAAACTTAATTTTCAACAAAAATTAATTAAAAAAAGTTTAACTTATTTTATTTTACAAGATTATTTGACAGTTATTTATTTGATAAATGATGAAATTTACTTTAAAACAGTTTTATCAAAGTTTTTATTACACTTGTAGCAATGTATTCCCTACAAAGCCTTTTGTATTAAATTTAATTCCATTTTCCTAAAACAGTGTTTTGTTAATTTCAAATAAATTGCTGAAAAACTAGAAAAAATTATTTTGAGAATTTATTTTAAATTTGTTTCGATAACAAAGCTTAAGAAAGGATTATGTAAATATTGTTAATATGATTTTAAAATGAACAATAACTGTGTAGGACGATTAAATTAGCCGAAATATGCACATCAATGGAATTATAATTGTTATGCAACCATGCTATATAATTTTAGCTTTTCATGCTATATAATTTCATAAATTATTTGTTGTTTATATACCACTTTCCATGATTATTGTTGTATCTCGAAACTTTTGATATACTTTAAATTACTTTATAAAAATGTATCTCATAAAATTTATAGATTATCTTGTAAAATGAGTATAGTTTGAATATTGGTATTTTTTCAGTTGTTGAACAAAACAGTTTATAAATAATCACGTTTTTTTCAATAACTACAAAGATTACAAAGACTGCCAAAATATTTTTATTCATTATTTTTTAATCTGTTTATTGATGAATATTAAATGAAAATACTTAAAGATGTGATTGAAAAAACATGATAAACTTAATGAAATTTCTCAGGGATAAAAGAAGTAGTTTTGCTGGTGATTTATTCGAAAGGAATCTGAATTATTTTAATATTAAAAAAACAAATTAGTCTGGGAAAATTCACAATGGAGATTTTTTTAGATTAAATTTTTGTGTGCATCCATAATTAACTTTAATAATAAAATTTTATGGCAATTGTTGACGAGAAAGGTATCCGATTACTTAATTATCACTTAGAGGTAAAATTTGTGGTAATAAAGGTAAATTATATACAAAAATTATGTATTCTTAAATCAGGGCAATTTAAAAAGTATTTTTAAAATCTTTCCTGATTACATTAAATTTAAAGTTTTACACTTAAGTTATCTTATGTACACTTTAAATTTACATAAGATGTTATTCTTAGTTAAACTGATTATATAAATATATTTTACAAATAAAAAATTGCCTATGTTCTTGATTGAAGAGTAATTTAAATTTCATTTTCATTTTTTAGAATTTTTATGCTGAACTGGCTTCCGATTGGTTTACGCTTTAGCCGTCGGATTGACAGTTCGTGGGTTCAAATCTCCCCATCAGAATGGATGTTTTCAGTGGTTTGAAACCCCCTTTAAAAGGGATTTTTTCGGTCTAAGGAGTCCTCATGCAAATGAAAGATCACTGATCGACAAACAAATCAAACTCACCTGGACTCTTTTTTTATCAATAAGCCGTCAGTACATAAATATAAGTTCAACATCTTATATATAAATACAAAATATTATTCACGCTTCTTAATTTAGAATTTAATGTAGAAGTTTTTAAATTGTGAATATTGGAAATAGAAAGAGAGATTGCAGCTGCAAAATTTATAACTTGATGTGATTTTTAAATAATTCATTTCTAATACATGTACTTTTTTATATAATCAGTTTAAAAACAACGATAGAATCAAAGCAATATACAAATTTTATATTTCACCGCAACGGATATTGAAAAGGAAATGACTTCTTTTTCAATGCTCTATCCTCAATAATAGGGATAAAAAGCTGATTTTATTTTTGGTTGTAAATTATACTATTGTACTATTGATTTCAGGAGATTCTTTTGAGATTATTAAAATCTAATGTAATTGAATGAAAAAGTTACATTACAAAAAAGTTTCGTTAATTGAAAAATAAATTCTGCTGTAAAAGATTGAAATTTTTTTTACCAGATTCTTCAATTTCATTTCCCGTGGAGGCATCCGAAGGACCAGCAACTTCCTGTTGTTCTGAAGGCTCCCCATTTTCTGGAGGATTTGCCACTAAAAAAAAGAGGACAGAAAATTTAAGAAACGCATTGAAATCGATGCTTATATAAAAAAGAAAAAACTAAAAACATGTATTTATAATTATGTTTGTAATTTAAAGAAGCTGACTAATGGAAAGAAAATTTTAGGAGCTTGTAATTTTTTCTGCTTTCAAAATGATATAAATTTTTTTATTTAAGAATATGTTGAAGATCGTAAAAGCTTTTTACAGAATGTAAACATTAGTTGAAGCATTTGACAGAAGCGATTGGAAAAGTAAATATGTAATTATTAATAACTAGTTAAATCAACAGTTTTTTTCTATTTGATCTATAAGCAATATGCACAGCAATAGCATAATTGTAAGATGTCCATTAATCTAAATAAATTCCATCATACAACAGGTAATTTTGCTGTGAAATATGTCTTTTTTCTTAATCAAACATTCACTTCCACAATGAGTGTTTTGTATTGATTCAAAGGCAAAAATTAGCGAAATATATTTTCGATGCCATTTAAATGAACGAACCACCATCCCTACAGAAAGTGAGTCAAAGACTGATAAAGTTATAGTATTAGTCTAACTGTAAGCTGTATGAAGGATGGTAAAACCCTTTAATATTTGACAAGTTTCAGAGTTTTACTTTGGTTCATGAAACTGAATGAGTATGCCGCAGTTGAAACACATGTATTCTGTTGATTAATGCCTGATACAGAGTCTATAGAGAGTCGTAAGAATGTTACAGTTGCTGATTATATTTCTCAATACCTAAACGCAATTCTATGGAATAAATCAATGCAAAATTACCTTTTTGAAATTCTATCAAAGACAGTACAATTATGCAATTAAACAACCCCGATTGACGATCGATTTGAAATGTTTGATGGCATGGTTTTCCATCATCTGGTTATAGTTCTGACTCAAAGAATCGAAGATACAAAAGTTGGCCAACCAATCTCCTCTCATTGTTATTGCTAAAAGAGAGTCAGTAATTGAAAATTTCTCTACAGGGTCTTTCCGCGGATCCAAATCTGTAGAGACATTGATTGATGTTGCGTTGGGAAGAATCAAGTTTTGTGGATGGTTCAAGCGCACCTTGGCTATAGTTCGATAATTTCCAAAAGAAATTTATTACTGGCAACAGATGGCTGGTTTGTCTTTAAAGCTGCCATCAAAACAAATATTAAAATAAATATGCCATATTTGAACTGTTAGATCAACCACAGAACCATGCCCCTTCTTAACATTGTTATTTTTTCCTAAAGTGCTTTTAATAGAAGACTTTTTGCAAGAGGATTTATTAAATAATAAATAAAAATAAATTAATAATTAATAAAAACTGTTAAAAATTAATTGACAATTTTAAAAAAGTAACATAAACCACTTCACTCAAACAAGCTTAATGTGAAGACCTAACTTCAAAACCGGAGTGCCAAAAATTTAACTATAAACTCAGCAGAAAGAAAGGGATAAATATCTGTTTTTGAAACTAAGTGCTTCAGTTAAATAACATATAATTGTTTTTAAACATCACAACTAAAATCACAGTAAATATAAATACATAAATAATGTAATTGTAAATGAAAGAATTATCTAATTATTAGATTGTAATTTTTATTTATGGTAATAGAAAGTAATATTTATAAAAAGCAAAAGAAAATTTTTATGTATTAAATATTATACTGTACAAAGGTCAATATCCCTTAAAATTATTCAATCAGTCACGAGTAGTTTGCTATAAATAGTAAAATAATCGGTAGAAAATAGTAATATAGGAACTGAAAATTAAAAATAAATGTAAATAGTTAAATTAATTTTAATAAGTTACATTTAATACCAAAAATGAATATCCTAAAAATAGTTGTAAAATCTAATTAACGTTAGAAATAGAGAATATATTTTCCTTCTTATTTTTTGTGTTTTCCCAAATAAACTTCCCTGTGATAAAAGTAACTTTTTTTATTCAGTATTAAAGTATTATAACGAGAATCCTTTTATGATTAATTTGCATTAGCAATTGATTTTAAATGCAAGGGAAAGGAAGGATTAAGCCGTTCCATTTGCCTAAATTTCAAAACTAATAAACACGTCTCTGTAGCTTGTTTTGTATTTTTGACAAAGAAAATAAAAATTTACATTTGTCAAACTAATTAGTATAATAAGTTGATTTATTTTAAGAGACTTTGAAGATGAATGCAGCATAATTTATGATAATTAGTGAAGAATTAAATGTACTTTTTAAATGTTTGTATTGGATTAATTTAACATGTATATATTTGTGTATCTGTGCATATTATTATTTAAAAAAACAACTATTTGCATTCTAAGGATGAGTTTTTATTACAGAAAAATATTTAAATATCAAAATATTGTTCTGTAAAATATATAAAAATGCATTTTCATGTTAACATGAAACTATTTTCTTTTTTATCACATTCTCATTAGAAATTAATTGAAATTGAATTCGTATAAAATAGTTCACTATGGTATGAAAATCAAGCCTTTTTATTTATAATGAAAAGAAATTTTGTTTTTTCATGTGCTGTTATTAGAATCTCAAAAACAGTTGATTTTCTCATACTTTGTCGAAATGCTTAGCCTTTAAGGTAAGCGTTTTCTTAATTAAAAAAAAACGCTTTTCCCAAATATATTGATAGTAAATATTTTAAATTGTTTCTCTTAGTGCAATAAAAGAGGGAGCGAAGGAGAAAGAGAGAGAGAGAGAGAGAGAGAGAACAAATATTTGATTATATAATGTTTAAGTCAATATTTTAAGTTTACAATTTTTATCATGTCTTTTTCTATATTACATTAATATAATTTTTAAATTTCCAATAAGTTAATATAATAATGAACTTCCATTTTTTTGACGAAGTATTTAGATGCGTCTTACGTCTTGAAATGTCGTTTTTTGTGTCTTACTTAATCGAAAGCAGTTAAAAGCCTTATATTATTTCTGACCTAATATCGAGTTATTTCCAGCCTGCACAGTCATAACGCGCGAGATTTGTTAGTCAGACCGTGTTCTTTACTGTGAAGTATCTCTGAATCGATATCACCTACCGTTGGATAACGGAAAAGGGTTATTTTATTTTTGTTGCATAATACAACTTCAGCTGTCAGAAGAAATATACAGCATTTTTTCTCTTCCAAAGCTGTAATAGAGATGATTTATTTGTCGAAATTCTTCCAGAAGGAAAAACGCAGTAGATATATATAAAAGTAAGAACATTCAGATAAATTGATTCTAAATTATCACGTGGTCTAGTTAACCGTGTCCAACAGACAAAAATACATTCTTAAGGACGAAAACATCCCGTTATGCCTGCCATGTTCTTCCAGAAGTCTACGAAATCTATAGTGCATAATATTTTCAATAACATTTAGCTGAGAATGTGTCCATCGTATGATAATTGCTGCCTGGGTCATCAGTATTACAGTTTTGTCTCTTTATTGGATGCAAGATTCCTTTTGAAGATTTCACATGCAACTCAACTTTAATAATATACGTGCAATTGTGTTAAGAGCCGCACATATTTTTTTTAACGAAATGTAAAGTATTTAATGGAAATGATCTTTACAGAATGGAAACAATTCTAAAAAGAATTTATCTGCAGGTAATACAAAGTCCGTTTTAAAATGCTCTATAAAATGAGAAACAGCATTGAAACTCTAAAATCCTTACCTTATTTTAAATCTAAAGCTCCACCATAGAATCCTTATCTTATTTATCTGATATTATTTATTCAAAGAAAGCCAATTAATATTTAGGTTATCTTATCATTTCCCTTGAAACATTTTTGTGCCTATTGTTTTTGCTACTCTGAGACCAAATGCAATGTTTGAGGACTATAAGAGAATTACAATACGATAATATATTTTTAAAAATCCCTTTTTTAAAATTTTATGGTTATATAAAAATGCCGGAATATGTTGTAAGCCATGTGTAAGAATTTGTGTACTTAAACTGCGCAAGAATGTCAATGGCAATTAAAAATGCAATCCTAAAACTCAAATGAAAGTGGGATTTTGATATTACTCGTTGCCGGATAATGTTCATAATTATCCGTGCTTTAGGTTAACCGTGTTTAAATGCGGCAGTATGTTTTGGAACGAAAGATCGCGAGTTCTATCCCAGGAACTATTAATCCACGGGAGATGGATGTTTCTCTTCTTCCATTCATGGTAGGACAACAAATTGAACCAACATTTTATTTACAAATGTTTAAAACTTATGTGAACTTAATTTTTGATAAGTTTTATCCCATGGATTAATTTTCAAGGTGTTTAGCTGTTTATAAGTAACAATGAGTTGTGTGTTTGCATTTACTGATAGCATGACTAGTGGACAGTTTCTTTGATTCTTGGCATGACACAAATATTGCACGTTCAAAATAATTCAACAAGTGCGTTTTGGTACGAAATCACTGAACGCGAAATCCATCTCATTGGATATTTTATATTCAGCTGATTCAAAACGATACAGATTTTGGGTTCAAACTAGACAGAGTTTTCAATAAAAAAAAATAATAATAGATAAATGTATTTTTTTCCTTTTTTTCTTATCTGAAGGATACATGTTTCACGTTTCTCGGTTCGACAGAAAATGTTCTTAGAAACATTACATGTTTTTTAATATCAGTTTATTGTACTATATAAAATTCCTACATCAATTTAATGTCACTATGCTGTTTTATTTATTAAATTATTTATAACTCATTTTTTAAGGCAACTTATTTAAATTTTGATTTCAAAACCTTAGTATTTTCTAATAGAAATGCCTCAATTAATTGTTTAAAATTTCTTACCAAGAATTTTCTGTAATAAAAAATTACTATTGTCGATGATATTTCAGTTTGAAAAATTTACACAACCATAGATTTTGATTTATTATTGAAAATTAATAATATTAATTTAAAAAAGATTATTAATGCTTTTTATATAATTTATCATTTTGTATAACATGTATAAAGAAAATATTTAAAAAGAATGAGTCATAATATCAAATAGTTTATAAAAAATAAATTACCTTGATCAATCAGTTATTAATGAGATGTTCTTGATGTAAAAATTTATTACATTAAAACTATAGTGAAAGCAAATTTAATAGCAATAAGAATAAAAATATCAATTTTAAAATATTTCCCTCTCTATATCTTTTAAGAGTATGCTCAAAAATTTACAAATCTACGAAAGAAATATTGATTATACAAAATCTCTCAATATTGAATAGAAAAGTACTATATCAGATGGAGTATGCAATCCCAATTTCCAATATATATACAGTTCTCACTACATTTACAAATGAAAGCAACTTTCTGTATAAGCATCGTAGTTCCTTCAAACAGCTTCATTCAAGCACTTTTTGTAATACAAATTCTTTTATAAGAATCAATAAAATATTAAATGGAAAGTCACCCGCACCTGTTTGGATTCCTTACAAAAAAGATAGATTTTTCGTTCTATACAAAGTCTTCTCCTTTCAAAATGTTTGAAAATCGGTGCTACCTGTCACTCATTATTTGTCTCTAAGAATGATTTATTGTATAAAGATATTAAATGTGTTTCCCCCTACGCAGTTTTAATGACTATTAAATAAATTCGATTACTTTTTAATGTAAGAGCTTCGTATTAAAAAGCAATCAAAATTCCTGTGTTATTTTTTTATGAAATCGGGAAATTTATTTATTTACTTAAATACTGGACATTAGCTACTAAGCTTTTTTTTCTAATCTTGTTTTTCAATATTAAAGAACAGATTTATAAGACAATAGAGCAACGCATTCATCAATATACTTCTTATCCATGGGCTATCCAGTGTTACAGAGAAGATATACAGAGTTACGAAGAATTTCCAAGTCAAGTTTTAAAAAAACATGCATTGAGATAATCATTTCACTCAGAATAACACCAAGGTTACAGAATGATAAAAAAAGTAAATGCATTCACATTTATTTACGTTGGTTTATAAATGTACTTCATATTAAAGTGAGATTATTTACATACAAAAATATCAATATTTGAGAAAAAGTTACAGAGAATGCAAACCAAATAATCTCTAAGTCAAAATTTTCATGCATTCAGATAATCGTGTTCACTCAGAATAACGACTCGGCTACAGGACGATGAAAAATGTAAATTGCATTTACATTTATTTACGTCTGTCTATAAACGTACTTCATATTAAAGTGAGATTTTTTACACTAAGAAATTACAATATTGAAGAACAGATTTACAAGATATTAGTGCAGCGTATTCATTAATATGTTTCTTATCCATGTTCTTCTTCTTATCCAGAGTTACAGCGAGTGCAGATTGAAGAGTCTTTGAATCAAATTTTAAAAAGACTGACGTTCAGATAATCATGTTCACTCAGAATAACGTCACGGCTACAGGATGATGAAAAATGTAAATCCATTTACATTTATTTACGTTGGCTTATAAACTTACTTCATATTAAAAAGAGATTATTTACAGGAAATCAATTTCGGAAGTAAATAATTTAATTTAAAATTATTTACATCAGGAAATCCATTATTGATGTAAATTTTACGGTATTTTGTAAATAAAGGATTTAATAAAATACATTTTTAAACAGTCTAACCAGCCTTAATGTGGGAGAAATTAGTTTGCATAAATATCTTGCCATTAATAGAGAATTTATTATTAATAAAACCACTAAAATCGTAATTTCTGTTTTATTTATTTGTTTTTTTTAGTTATATGATAAGTCGTTTCATTTATTTGTTCATCTGCGGTCACTCTTTGTACATAAGGGCTGATTTGACAGGAATGTATATTTTCAAGCGAATTCCGAATTGCTACAAATCAAAGGTGCTACCAAAGGTGTAACCAAAGTTACCAAAGGTGATAACTAAATCAAGAAAGTGAAGGACTGAGCTTGTCATTCAGCTGCATGCTGAACATGCCTGTAATCTAAAAAGAGGATAATATGTTTCCAACACTTCTGAAAAATCTCAATGAAAACAATTGCTTAACGTAGACTTAAAAATAATTGAATAAACTTAATCACTTTTAGGGCCTATTATCCATGTATAAATACAAGTATTTCCGCCTCCCAACTTGTCTAGTGGTCAGCGTGCCTGACTGCGGATAAGGAGGTCCTGGGTACGAATCCCGGTTCGGGCATGGAAGTACTTTATCTCTCTATCTATCCTATCTTTGTCCTTTCTTTGTGTGAATGGTTGCCTACCCTATTAGCGGGTACCTATGGCATGTGGGTAGAGTAAAGTCGTACTTTCACCTTCATGGTGCTCTGATTAAACGAAAGACGCTCCCAATTGATTTAAAATTGACATAGCCAAAGCATAGCGAGCTTGGCTTGTCCAAGTGTCATTAGTAACAACAAGTATTTCCATATTTATTTTTGCAGAAAAAAATGACCGGGGATAAGAAATATGCCTTAAAATATTTCACGATGTTACTATAAGTATCAAGCTTTATAACTTATTTATTTGTCTCTCAATAGTATTTATTTATTAATTTTAGCAGTTATTGTTAATTTTATTTTTAACCCTCATTATTATTACTTTAATGATTATTTGGGGAGGCTTTGGCTTTCCCTCTTAGATCGTTTTTTGTTAAAGAGGAATGATTCATCCGGGATCTATAGATAATAGGGGATTTTGAATCACTGCATGTGCAACGACGCTGGAAGTGGGAATTGTACCCATGAGCTTTTATGCAAACAACAAGAAAACTAACTACCCAAATATCAGTTAGGCATTCCTTTAGAGAAAATTAAAAAAAAATTATAAAAAGAGATAATAAAATAGGTAGATCACAAATATCATTGTGATCTACCTATATTTATTATCTTTTTATAATCTTTTTTTATGCCACATGAGACATTTATTTAACAAAAATTTATTCACATAAAAGATTTTGAATACCTAAATAAAAACTAAAGTTTTTAATTATATACGTTATGTTAAGGTTAAAAAATAAATTAGTTTTTTTTATGAAATATATAACATAAATTTATAAGATTCCTTTGTGTAAACGCGAGAGGGAAATTATTCAGTTTCTCACTTTACATAATTCAAATGCAGATGATTTTTATAATTACATTACTACTTAAAATGATTTTTTTACTGGAATTAGAATAGTATTTATTAAGTCTGAATTGTGAAACTCAGTCAAAGAATTCAGTGGTACGTGGAAATGACAGCTGAAAAACATGTTATAATTCCATAAAATTTATAGTTTCATATTCTAATGAAAATATAGCAAATAATGCATTATAATCTTTGCTAAAGCATGATATTTATTTAATGATTTATTTTTCAAATTAAGCAGTATATATATATATATATATATATATATATATATATATATATATATATATATATATATATATATATATATATATATATAAATATATATATATATATATATATATATATATATATATATATATATATATATATATAATTGATATCAAATTGTTTATATAATTCTTACAATTAAAGAAGTTAATTTGTAAAGTGAAAGAAAATACCGTTATACCTTAACATAGTTAAATGTTTCAGAATACGTCAACATGTATTTTTATAACTAAGTAAAATTTACTTTTTTACAGACGATTCAGTAATTTAATAGAAAAAAATTGTCTAACCTTCTGACTGATGAAGTAATTTGTATAAAGTACGAAAGAAAGCTGTTGGAAAAAATAAGCTTTGATGTCCTTCAAACATTAACAACATTATATTTAAACTATAAATTCACTTTGCATAAAAAATAGTTCTTCTCTTCCCTTATACCCAAATGTATTTCCTTCTAACCTTTTTTATTTGTGTCTCTCTTTGCTTATCTATTTATTTGCAATTGTGTAAATACTTTATTTCAAAATTAAACTCTTATTTCTTTATGTCACTCAATGATTTATTGTAAAAAATCCAAACTTTATTTTTATATTGTATTTTTTAAATAATCTCTAATTAACGAAGATATATGGGAAATGTGAAATACTAAAAAAAAATTGCATTGGATATGCAATGCTTTTTAATAATAATATAAGCACTTATAATTAAATTTATCTATTATGTATGAAATATATAAAAAGTAGATTGAGCTTCCAGGGAAATAATAGCTAATTTTGTTTATCGGATAAAAATTCACGATTATTGTTAGTCAATAATAAGAATGTTATTTTGTGAAGAAATAATATTTATTTCAATTCCCAATGAAAATACTGCTTGAGCTCTTGTATTTTTTCCACATTTTTATCACGCAAAAATACGTTACAAAGTAACATAAACAAATAATAATATAGAGCTTAAATAAAAATAGCAAATAATAATAAAACTTAAATAAAAGTTTAATCGAAAAATGAATGATTTTTGCATTGAATGCCAAATTCTATTATTGCGTTAGTTTGGGATATGAAACAATTGGATTTCTCGTTTTATATTTATTTTTCGTTTTACAAAATCGTCTGAAATAAAAAAGGTGATACGAGATGGGACTTGACGATAAAAACTTCTCCTTCTTTTTTTCACTAAGAAATTCTTATTACTTGACTTCGGTTTCGATGCAGAGCAGAAAAGCACGCACCTCCGATCTATCTTTTACAATTTCTATTTTCTTAGAAATAAAATATGATATGCTTTTTCGCAGGATATCTGAAAAATTGAGTCTTAAATAAATGCGGAATCCAAAATTACATTTTTTATGCATTCTATGCATAAAGATTGTCCCCAGATCAAGTAAAATTCATTCTAAAGCATAAATATGTACACCGAATATTTTGGCATATTCTCTCACATTTCATAAAAAAATTGAAGATCTAAAAATCATTTTAAAATTTTTTGTGTATTCCTGAAATATTTAACTGATGAAAAATTGAGATATATTTCTTTGCAGGAAGATTGATAGATTTAATTTCTAAAAATAATGGATAAACAAATGAAATTCAGCGTTTTAAATTTCAAGGTGTTACCAGATGATATGAGTAAGGCATTTATTGAATTTATACATATATTTCTGGATTTAAATAAATAAGAATTATGTAAGATAAAAGGCTAATTTCTAAATAAGTTGAAGGAAATAAAATTTTCTGACATAAGCTATGGCATATTCAGCTAATGGAATTTTAATAAAAAATTGTGATTTTTCTCAAACACCAGAGGAAAAAATTACAATACTAGAATAAGACGCATAGAACAAAAGTAGAAATTTATGATCATTCAATCATTATATATATATATATATATATATATATATATATATATATATATATATATATATATATATATATATATATATATATATATATATATATATATATATATTATATATATATATATATATATATATATATATATATATATATATATATATATATATATATATATATATATATATATATATATATATATATATATATATATATATATATATGTATATATGTATATATTATGCATATGAATGTTTGTACGAGTTGATTATGTTGATTATCGTTGGAAATAAAAAAAATTAGCCACATATTTTTGGGACAAATGATTTTTTAAATTTAGAAAACATGTCAGTTTTATTTAAAATTGTTTTAACATTAAAAAATTCAATCCTACACCCTTAAAAATATTTGATTATTGAAATATGAGACAAACAGTTTGTAAATAAAAGGTTTATTTAGGAAACACATTTTTAATATGTTTTAAGTATAAAAACTCGATCTATAAAGATATATTAGACACATATTTCATTGATTAAGTGTTTTTAGCGGTATAAGATGAAATTATAATCTGTTAATGCTAACTTTCTCTCTCGAATTGCTAACTATTTAGTCGATATTATTTCATTAACAAAAAAAAAAAGCTCGAAATATTCCTATTTCTCTCAAAAAAAAAAAAAGTTTTACTTACGAGCTAAATATCGGAGTTCGTCCACCTTGAGACAATCACTTTTATAAGAATAGTCACTATATCTTTTACTTCTTGTTAATGAAGCTTCTATGATATCACAGTCTTCAATACTACGTTTTCGACTATCCATATTACAGAGAGCAGGGGTTGTCAATTTGGCATCGGAACAAATTCTCCGCCATATCAATTACGAACAAGATTGTCAATGAAGCAAATGAAGGATGGATAACTAGAAATTCCTATTGATTTCCACTTTTGAAGGAATTAAGGATCCCACTTCACATGATCATCTGAAAATTATTCAATAATCCAGTTTGGCAATCACAATTTTGATGACTAAAATTAAATCACAATAAGATATCGGTGATTTTTGCTAATATTCAAAAAATCTTGAACGATATCAACGTCTTGATTTGGTTGAAAGCTTTTGGTAATCGTTGTTGAAGAAATTAGGTGAAAAAATTTGTTTTCGTTTATAAATCTTATCCTTTTTATACGAATGTTAAACACACCTTTCCTTTGCATATGAGTTAAAAAGGAATAACCATAGAAATAATACTATAACACAAAATAATGTTTTTTTCTGATTGCATGTGAACATATTATAGTAAATAGGAAGTGAAATTGAGATTTTTTTCTGAGAGCACTTTACGTAAAATTCGAAGCTAATACACTTTCTGTCAGCTCTTTCTCATTCGTTATTTCTCCATATTTAGTAAGAGTAAGCTGTATTGTGCTACACACACAGTAGATGCGGGCGATTTTTTTATTTAAGCGAGTTAACAAGTAGCAGTTTACTTCAAGAAAAACAATTGAGGAGAAGATTTATGCAGAATGATAAGATTTTAGAAACGTACTTTATATCATAATGTATCATATGTTTTATGTTTCTCATCCTCTGGTATTGTTATACTTATTTTGTATTTGTGACTCGTTTTTTTGTGTTTATGGTTGTTTAATATCAGGCGCTCTTCCAGCAGAAATGGAACAATGGGTACTAGTCTTTCAAAATCGTTCCATTATATATATATATTTCTTTATTTATATCTCTTGCATTACATGCGACGCAAAATCTGTAGGCATTATATTGAACAGTGTTAAAAATACATTTAATGAACATGTTAAAATGTTTTTTATTCGAAATATTTTAAGAACCGCATTTGAAAAATCTATGAAATAGACAGCATATTGGTAATGCTAGTAATGATTTCATATTAGTAAGATATTGAATGTATTCATTCAGTTTCAATAAGAAAAAAGAGTTTAAAATCATTCTGAAAATAAAGTCAGCTGTTTAGAAAACCTTAGAAGTTTTAACAGACACGCACACACACATGCACGCACACACACATAATTTATCGTAAATATCATAAAAAGCCATACTTTGTGCTAATATGGTCAACAACCCCTGAAGAAGCTGGCTAGGCCGTTACTTCGTTTCAATTTCCTTTTATTTTCCATGTTTCTTTCAAATTTTAAACTATATATTGAATATAGTTTCTATCTGTTTACTATATTTCGTATTTTCACTTTATTATTTTTCATTTGATTAATTTTATAAAAAAATTTACGATAAATCATATTAGTTTCTACCAAACATTTCAGTTTCTTCTTCTTCACCACGACAGCCCGGGGTTGGTCAAGGCTTTCCTCATAACACTCCTCCATTGTTTTCTCCGGGAGGAGACAGTTCTCAAATTTGTCACTTTCAGCACTTTAAAGTTCTCCTCTACAGAATCAGTCTATTTAAGTTTGGGCCGACCCCTAGATCACAACTGTAAAATACAGTATAGCTTTTATTCTCCAAGACCCCCTCTCCAAGCCACCGCACCTCCCGAATGGCAGAAGGTCAAGTCGGTATAAATTTATTTGTTCTATTAGCGCTTGGCGAGCCTTACTTCTATACTGTGAAAGAGCGTTCCAACATCCAAATCTCAAATTCTTTAAGTATTTTCCAGGTCATCTCTGTGAGAAAGCAATCCGGTTTCATAACGGTGAGAATTTTTACAGAGTGGGGTTGTCAGCCCCACACCCAACCCCCAAACTGGAGGACCATTCCCCGGATATAATCTCCAAGGGCAGAATGACCGCCTATATCTTCAGACACTGTGTACCCATTTTAGTCGTCTTTTACGAGACGCATGGGTTACATTGACGATAGATTCTTACCCCTCGGCCATCACACGCGGCACATTTCAGTTTATTTACTAAAAATCAAATTTGAATAAAAATTTTCATGTTTTTTAAATGCACCAATTTTTAAGTACATCTTCATTATTATTATTCTTGCTTTTCACAAAATTGAAACAATTGAAGAAGGGGATGTACAATATATCGATTTCAGTTTTAGATTATTTGTTATTTTTGAGAAGCACGTTCATCCGTTTCACCATGTAAAAGAAACGTCCTTTTTTGGATATACTTATATCCAAAAGAGGATGTTTCTTTTACAGCCTGCACCGGAACTTTTCTATTTCATCACATGATACGCTTGTAATGCATATTTGCTGAAGAAAGCAAACATTTTTTACACCACTGGGGAACAGATAAAAGTTGGATAAAAAAATTTATTCTGAGATTAAGAACCTGAAAAAAAAAGTACTCTATTCGCTTGAAATAAAATGCTGATTGAAATAGAGATAGTAACTAAGGAATTCCTGAGAGTTTTGGAAAGGGAATCCTTATTTACTTTCCTTCTCTATATTCATTTAACAAGTTCTGCTAGAAAAATGCATTTGAATATATATATATATATATATATATATATATATATATATATATATATATATATATATATATATATATATATACATATATATTTCGTATATATATATATATACATATATATTCGTATATATACATATATACGAATTTCGAATAAAAATTCGAATATTATTTTTACACTAAACATTTTTACTTATTAAGT